>CM041644.1:26650548-26882858 GCA_023333625.1 Bothriochloa decipiens
TAGCTTTGAGGGCTTCCTCGTTAGTCATTACTGGGTCTGGGTAACACAGAAGGTGGACACACCAGTGGTAGGGCAGTGCAATGTGGTGAGTGACTCAATGACACACTGGTGACTGGAGTAGCTCAAGGGCACACTAGGGAGGTACAAAGCAGCGAGGCAGAGCTTCTGATGTGGTGCAAAATTCAGAAGCACACATAGGAAGAGATTGAGCAGGGCGACACTAAGTGCATGGCAGACAAAAAAACGCTGATGCAGCTGATGATTCGGGCATCTAAAGCAGGAATCAGAAATGTGAAGGGCAATTATGGTACAGTGAATACAATAAGAACATGATTTGACTACTGATTTTGCAAAAGGATTGAACAATTGATGGTAGAGATGGATATGGGGATGAAGTGAAGGAGAGCTCACTGCTCAAGCTTCTGGACAGATCTGGTCAAGAAATATTTGCTCTCTGAATTCTTGCTTCCTTCGTGCTTTAGATGGAATCGGTTCCTCTATTTTCAGTTTCGTAAGCGCTTGCTGTGGATATGTGCTGCCTGGATGCCAGGACATGATCCTCGTGTCTCGGTCTAGTCCTCCAGACCTCCACCAGACCGCTGTCAGCAGCATGGGCATGGCATTAGTGTCGATGGTCCTTCATGTGTACACTTCTGCAATGATGATAGCAGCATGTCACTGTTGGGTGCCTGGAAGTAGGAGAGCAGTATTGCTCACCAAAGAGGGTGGAAAAGAGGGATGAGGAAGAAGACACTGTCATGGTGCTTGTTGTGGCTGGTGATATGCCATAGGGATACATACATGTGGGAACCAAAATGGGTATTTCCTTTCCCTTTTCTTCTTTGAAATCTAGACTAGTTGATCTTGATGTGTTTTGGGTCGAACCATTTATTTTAGTTTATTATTTTAGAAAAAGAAGTTTCTGGGTCGAACCAATTGCCCATAGAAAAGTAAATCTTTCATCTCTACTCTCTAGATATGGGCAAAATCATGGTGATGTGCAAGATATTGATAGTTCAACGAAGTTGTCTGATTTCGTAGTTTGATGGTCAAAATCGAATTCAGGCGATAGTTCAAGGGTCAAAAATGGACTTTTTCCTTTTTTTATATATATAATTCAATAAACATGGACAATATATCATTTTCATAACCAGAATTGTAGGAAGTACCTCAGTACGAGTTTTTCCCATGAGTTGTAGCCAGCAAACAAAAGATTCGATTCTGTAGCATTACGTTGGAATTCACTCCGGCCAGTCAAGAGGATAACATGGAAACCAAGTCCTTGAAGTTGATTGTACAGATTCAAGCTTGATGATAATGCTGGTGCCTTTGCAGCATCTACCCATTCATCAAATGAGGTCTCATTGAATTCCAGTGATCTAGAAAATCAGGGGGAATGTCAAAACAATAGCAAAATACTTTACAACAAAACTGGACACATGATTATACAGTATAATAGAGCCAGTTTATGCATTCCTTTTCCTAAGAACAATCCAAAAAAATTCTGGTTTACTTCAACTAAAAAAAAGTTCAACATACCAGAGATGTCCCGTAGACAAAAGATCTAGCACCTTTCTTTTCTTTTGCTGAATAAACATTGCGGGTTATCCCCCAAGTTATAAGCAAAATTTCGACACAAGACACAAGCTTACCATAAGCCCATACAGAGGATGCCAACTAATTTGGACCCCAGAACAGATGTATACATGATACAGTTAGCTGCTTCTACTTCCTTTCTTAGTTAATCTATAGTCCTAGAATCTTACCAAAGCATAATCTACCACATTGCAGTTTTTTTTTCTCAAATAGTTATCACAAAATAAAGAGAACAGATAAACTGAAGTAATACCCTCCAAACATAATTAATTTCAGAAGCATCTGGAAGCAACAGTGTGTTTGTTTACAGACAAGCAAAGCCACTTGTGAGATGTTAACATTGTACACATGGCAGTTGAAAGAAAACACCTCAGCATTGGCACATTGGCTGGCACACCAATGCCAAACCACAGTGGTGGAGTATTATCACAACCCAGAGCAATGCTTATAATAATCGGACAAATTCGCATTGAGTTCAGTTTTTGCCACAAAACTGATTCGGAGATGCAGGAAGTCACCTTACCCCCATCCGTTGACCGCGTAGTAGGGCGCGTTGGAGAGCAGCGTCTCGTCGACGTCGAACACCCACGCCGGCCTCGCGCTCGCCGAGCCGCCCCACCCGGCGGCGGCGGCGGCCAGGGCATCAGAGGCGAAGGCTAGGGAGTCGGCGGCGGCGACGGCGGAGTCAGACGCGTAGCGAGGTCCCTCCATGTAGCCAGCCACGAAATCCACGCAGCTCGCGGGCACGGCGAGCCAGGGCCCCGCGTTGTCCGTCTCCACAGACAGCCTCCAGCTATTGCAGAAGAGCGCGTCCGCGTCGTCCGCCGCGACATTGGAGGCCGCGGTGGGGTCGTCCGGGACCGTGCGGATGACAGCGGGCACGGCGCTCGCGGACGCGACGAGCGAGAGGGCGAGGAGGAGGAGGAGGAGGCGCCTGGGCATGGTGCCGACGGCCGACGGCGGCGCCCTGGGTCCTTCCGGTGGGTTTGTGGGGGACGGCGGGGAGGTGGGGCCGAGTTAGAGAGGTGGAACTGGCGGTGGAACTGGCGGTGCGGTGCGGAGGCGGGCTCTTTGCGAGCCGCTATTGCCCGATCACATGGGACTGGTAGGAGTGGACCTTGCCCGTTAGGATACTGTGACGGACAGCTGGGCCCGTAGGTTGACGGGCAACCTTGTCAGTGAAGGTTTGCTGGTAGTTCAGTGGGACAAGCTACGAAGTGAAGGATCTGCACGTTACCGTTTGGGCGATTGGCGCACATTTTTGTTTTCTAAAGAAAAAAAGAAAAATAAAAATGAACCACTCTCTCCGTTTCACCGAAAAATGCAATAGAAGGACTAGGCACCGAAAAATCCTAATATGACTTGGTACATAGCCGAGTAGGACTCTAAATCTACCTGTAAAGAATACTAGGTTTAATCATATTCTATCTCTAAGGTTCAGTTATGTTCCTAATCGTAACTATGTATACTTCTAGCAGAAGAAATTTCATTAACCACAACCAAATTGGAAAAAGAAGCAGCATATAAACATTTCGAAATAAGTAACAATGCATAGCAGTGCTTGAGAGGGGGAGAGAGAGAGACAGAAGCTAAACTAACGTGTATGGTGAGTGAACTTATGCATCAGAAATAAGATACTTGCAATAAGACTGCTTGTAGCAATTCTAAAGACGTAAAAATTGATCAAAACAGAGAAGGTAACGGCAGAAGGTAGAACTTCTGAAGCCCAACATTACCTTAGCTTGGAACTGCTGACCAACATTTACGCCTGCTGATGGCTTGGCTTGGTATATCCAAGATGCTCATGAGCCCATCTCAACATGCGGCAACGTGGAGGGCCTTGACAGCGGAGATTGTCAATTACATGGTAGCAGCACTGATGTGATAAAAAAAGGTGATGAACCATTCGGAAGGGAAACATTGAGAATGCATATGCTGGTGGTGCACAAGCTTTGGCGATCATTTCTGTTTGTCTTGGGACATGATGAGAGCCACTTTAAATTTTGATGGCATCTGGTGGTGCAGCGGTTGCAGCAATGCAGCAACCAACAGGTGAAAAACCTTTCCACGGTAACCCGATGTGATGAAAGATTTGACGAAGCAGCTTGCCCTCTTATCAATATAGTTGGATAATAAAGGCTAAAGGTAACGATCCATCACTTAATGCCCACCAGCAGATGCAAAAGATGAACGGACGTGAGGAGATGAACTATTTTGATCTGCGGTGTAGTTTTAACAAGTTGTTTGCTCACCTATCGTAATGCATAGTAAAGATGAACTCATGATCATGGTGCTGTAAACTTCAGTTAAAACGATAGCAGACCTCTGACATCAACTTCAATAGATAGAGAGATTTGGCCGACGTTAAAAATTGAACAGTCTAGACTACTTGATGAAGTGGAACGTTGTGTTGCATAAATGATTTGCTTTATAAGGGATCCTGCTAGCGCTAGGACGTCCTAACCTTAGGACGGTCATCGCTAGCAGGCCCGGCCCATCTAGCACGTACGCAACGCGTCATGCACTGTCCTACTCCCCTCGTTTCCCGCAGTGCCCACACACTGACACACACACCACCACCCCTGCCCCGCACCGTGTCATCCGCCAAACATGCACGCACCGCGTCATGCGTACCCACCCCCCACCCCTGGCAGCATCCATCTGCCCCTCGTCGTGGCAAAACGCCTCCAGGACCATGGCTGCCCATCCACATGAAACACCACCAAAAACAAAAATGAAACAATGAAAGAAATAGGGGGAAATTAATTAATGAAACATGAGATTACATGAAATAGAAACAAGTGATTAAATAAAAATGAAACAATAGAGCCACGTAAACACAGAAGGAGACAATGAGAATTGAACCAAAAATTACATGGAATAAAAAAAATGATTGAGTAAAAATGAAACAAAAGATTGACAAGATCTGAAACCCGAAGAAATGTTGTTGCAACAAACGCAAAAAAGCACTGCTGTGGAACCAGAGAAGAACCAACTACTGAAAACATTTGTTGCTGTTGTAGAAACAAAAGGATTGAACCAAATGAAACAAAAAGAAATGTATGTTGTTGTTGCATAAACAAAAGTAAAAAAGCAGATTCAAGCTCTTCTACTAAACAGAGAAGAAAAAACACCTGAAATAAACTGGAAAAGCTATTGAAGAAGCTAACACTTGAACACCATTGAAAACAATACGCAACATATAAGAAAACATGATAAACATCAACTGAAAAGATGCTGAAACAAACCAAGTAATACAGTAGAAACATAAAAAAGCAAGGTTTATAAACAGAGCAGCGCAAAGGGAGCGGAGGGACCATCAGCAGGAGGGGGAGATGGCACCCACTTATTGTTCACCTCCTGCGAGAATCATAGAGAAGAAGGGAGGTAGAGATGAGAGAGGAGAAGCAGGAGGCATACCTAGCCTGATCCTGCCAGATCCACCACCACGCCCGGCGGATTCGGTGGATCCCACAACCGCCGCGACCGCCATGCCGGATTCGGCTCCGCCATGACTGCCATGGCCGGATCCACAACCGTCACCTTGCCGAAACCCTAACTCTCCCGGAGATGGAGAGAGAGGAAGCCAACCGAGATAGGAGCAGCAGGCCTCACTACTAGGGAAGTGCCCATCAATTACGTTCCCCTTTCGTCACGGAAGACTCCATAATCGTCATCAAGTTTCTTCTTTGATGAATTTGTGACAAAAAGGTTTTTGTCATGGAATGAGTGTCATTGATTGCCTATTGTGAAGAAATGGCTAATTTCATCATAGACGTGCATTCGTTCTATGACGAAATGGCCATTGTCACAAAAAGGGAATCATTCCATGACCAACTCTATTCATCATTGCTGTGTCCATTTTTTATCATAAGATGTCGGTCTGTCAGGATGACAAACGGCGTTTGCCACGCTGGCAAGTGACGTGGACTGACACGTGTCAGCTGACGTGGCATGACACATGGCCAGCTGACGTGGCTTGACACATGGCCAGCTGACGTGGCGTTTGATGTGGATTGACACGTGGGTAGCTGACGTGGTAGCCGACTGGATCGACATGTGTCAGCTGACGTGGCTGCCACAGGCCGCTGACGTTGCTGGTGACGTGGGATGTCTACGTGTCACTTTTTTATGGGACCACATGGCATCCAGCGATTAGTCCACATGTCTCGCTCTGATTGCTTCTTATTTTCATCACAGAACAAGAACATGACATCCTCACAGAACGAATTATAAAATTGTCACAGAATGTCAATATTTCATCAGAGATGCTCATGTTGATTTCATTTCAAAATGCAAATAAAATTGAAATCAACATAAGCTTCCATAAGTTAATAGATCTAGTATTTCCAATGACCATACAACTTCATCACCACTACTAAACTCGGTTCAAATAGCGACAGCAACTCAGTTCAGCAACATAAGTGACATTCCTACAACTTGACATCACTAGCAACCTAATTTCCATTCCACTTACCAGCAACAGCAACTCAGCAACACTAGCAACTCAGTTGACCAGAAACATAATTGCACAAACTCAGTTCACCATCAACACTGCTAAACTAGGTTCAACTAATAAAAAGTTGGCAAAATCACCAGCATGCCAGCCACCAGCTTGCCAGCTTCAGCCACCAGCATGTCAACCACCAGCATGCCAGCCACCAACATGCCAACCACCAGCAACAGCAGCTACAAGTCATTGCATAAACAAAATCACTAGGATGCCAACCTACTAGCAGCAGCTACGAGTAACGATCATGTCGAAGAAGCATTGTTGAGGGACAAGATACGCTTGAGCAGCGCATTGTCCTCCTCCATTGCCTTGTTGTTTATATCTGTCAGCTTTTTCATCTCCTCCATCTCCCTTTGTGTCCTCTCCAGCTTTTCCTTAGCTTCTTCACTTCTCTTCTTGTGCTCCTCAAGTTCACCTTGTACAACAGCCTTAGCTTCAGCTGCTAGTTGTTCCCGAAGTTCACCTTCATTTGATGCTGCTGATTTGGAGGATACCACTTGTTTGATGCCAACATTCTTGAGGAAAATGTTCGAGCTGTTCTTGGAGAGCACCTGGGACACAACCTGCACACTGGATACTCCAGTCTCACCTTCAACAACAGGTACTGCCCTCAAAGCTTTCATGTTGGATTGAAACAGCAAAGAGCCATCATTAGTTCATACTTATATTGCATTAAAGTGAGGTGCAAATATCACACAAGATGTATTTTAAAGAATATAGACAGCAAGATCATGACTTGTTGCACATAGTCGACTGAAATCTAGGAAGCGTGTTTTATTTTTCACATACTACTGAACTATATGTCTTATTATATGACATAAAAAGCTGTACAATGAAGACTTAAAAACAGTGGCACAATATTGTTCTTATTTTTCCAAAACATACTCAAAATCATGACATTTCATTAATATTTTATAAATGGAATGAAGATTTTCTGCATCGCCATTTCAGTTGGCTTGCCCAAGCCTACAACTACCTATTGTTTACTAAGTAGCATTCATATTGCAAGAGTAGCAGTCTGGTAGGACACAAATTGCTCTAGCCAAGGCACCTCAGGTACAGAACACTTAACATCAGTACAGAAGTACCTACGATGTCATCCTACTAATATAATTGAACCAAGGAAAAAGACATGAACTACATTTGTAGGAGGCAAGATAATAGGGACTGAAGTTTGAAGGGTCAGGCATGGCATGGAGGAGTCATCAGTCCTTTGCCCGAGTAGGAGGTCTGCTTCCAAATCCGATTTTCTAAACTAATAATTGGCTATTGCATATGGATAGGACAAAACATAAAGAGTAAATGTAAAAACTGGAGCAAACATATTATTAGTTCCAAGTGAAGGTTTTGGTAAAGAAAGCAGTGGACTGGAGCTACCATTCTGCAGTGGCAGACTTGTGACTGAGGAAGTGAGAATGAAATCAAAGGTTAGAGACCAAATTACTTACAACAGAAAGATGGGTATATCAAGGGAACAGTTCTAACTGTAACAGTATCTCTGACACTGCAACTTATAGAAAACCTGATTGTGCACTAAAAATTTGCAATGTACATACAACACGGTCAGTTAGGGTCGTGAAGAGTAATAGTTCTATATGATCTAACTCCAAAGCATCAGAAACGTTCATGCCTTGGCAATTATTTGTCAGGTTCAGGATATCACAACATAAGCTCAATCTTTCAGTTCAGGCTGTATGCTGTGTACGCAATTATTTGTCAGGTTCAGGATATCAGGTTCAAGACGCAAATAATGGTTCAGAGTCTAACCAACACAGTTGCTGATCATTACAACAATTGAAAGCATGGATCCACGTTTCCAAAGAGGAAGAAACCATTAAATTAAAGCGGACAATAAGCACCATCATTGTGGCTCAGCTTATGTTGTCAGATGGTGAATAGGTATTCTGGCTTCAGCTTTTTAATGCTACAGTTTTTTAAAACAGCATGGAAAGACTTCCTAGGATAAAACATAAAGAGTAAATGGACATCTTTCACAAAAAAAGGCAAAACCGTAGGTAGACTACTGAAAAAGAACCTAGATCAAAATCACTGGAAAAAGCAGTAACATTACCTAGCTAAACTAATTTCCTGACCAACTATAGGTAGCTAGACATGTCATTACTGATTGCGTGCGTCACCATCAACCACAAGAACCAAACTCAGCTGAAGAAATTAAAGGAATCATGGTGCTAGGATTGAGCTAGTTAGACTTACAATTGCCTCTCTTGTTGCTTCATGAAGGCCATTTTTGGAGCTGGTATGGCAGGTCTTGAAGGCCTCCACCACATCAAGTTCTTCATTTTTTTCAGTGCTTGGTTCTACATTGTTACTGTTCTGCTTCTGTTTCATAGAGAATCAATTACAATAAAGATTTGTCAGATCAAATGTAGAATAAGTTGTTGAGTGCAAATATGTACGAGGTACTATTTACTTACATATGCATGCAAGTGTGCCACATAGCTGCGAGAACCCGTCTTCTAATGATACTTGACTTTACTGTGATTCCGCTTGTTCTTTTCACATGTTTGCTACAAAAAAGAGAAGAAGACTGTCAGCTGAGATCATAGGTTTAAAATGAGAAGATCCTTTGCAAACTGAATGAGAAAGAGAATATGACAAGATACCCATACCATGTTCTTTGAATCTTTCTACTTTGCAACTAGTTCATTCCACTGATCATCTTCCTTGCATGAAACTGGAGAAGTTGTCAAAATCTCATTTGCAGGTACACCATCGAAGTATTTCTTCTTGAGCCGATGACGCATTTGCCGCACCCCAGAGCGCAGCACATCGGTGCAGGCTTCCTCTGTTGCCTTGTCTTTATTGTTAATGGCCAAGCGCCCCTGACAATTCCATAGTTAGTTAGTCACATAGAAAATAAGTATTTCGGATGTGTGATCATTAGGGGTAGTAAATGAAGAAACACAGAGAGAAGGGTCAGGCATCCTGTCTGGCTGTCTGCATAAAAGAGACAGAACCTATTTTACATCTGTTACTAAATTTGCTAATCCTGATGAGTGCACTAACTCAAAATTCAGAAAATATATATGTACGGGGACCTGAAATGTGTGCAGTTCGCAGAAAACTGATATGATAAATGTCAGAGTGAAATGCAAGTATAGCTACAACTTGTCGTCAATCAGTTCTCTAGAAAACAAGCAAAACTATTATCTTATTCAACTAGATAGACTTAACTGCATTTTCATGCATCCAGGGCCTGCTAATGTTAACTGCTATATTGATTCACAATAGCATTACTACTGTGGGCAATGGAAGAAAACACATATTCATCATCTTAGGTGCATGAAAACTCAGAAGGATAGAACAAGTCGCATGTAGAATCATAAGTAGCTAGCTAAGTACCAGTCCATCATAACTACACAGAGCAAGAATTTTGGTTACTGAACAAGTAGCAGTAGATGAGGTAGGATAGACACTTACAGAGAGCTTTGCCACAAACTCGTTGTAATGTTTGTCGTCGTTCTTGTACTCTTTCCAATGAGTGAGGATAGGAACCTTTTGCCGAATGATGACTCCAGACTCTGATGCAAACTTGGCTTCTTGAACAAGTTCATGAGGCCTTCTTTTGCCTTCAGCAATAGCTATGGGCAATCTCCTTCCCATAGCTTTTTTCATCCTGTCCATCTGTGCTCCCTTGATGGGTGGCCTGGGTTCCCTTGGGGCTCGCTGTGCAGTAGCTACAAAATAGAAATTGCATTTAAATGCTTTAATTTCATGCAAATCAACAACAAAGATGATATTGAATGATAAAGAAACTATAACTTGCCTTCAGTGCCTTCCTCTCCAGCTACGTTTCCTTCATCAGCACGTGACATATCTTGAGCACCAGCTGCACTGTCTTCCGCTGCGGCTGCAATGTCCTGAACACCAGCTGCATTGCCTTGCTGTGCACCAGCTCCATTGCCTTCCTCTGCAGTCTGCCCATCTCTTGCTGACAATTGAAGCCTCTTTGATGATCTTAATTGGTCCTTAGGAGGTTCCACCTGTGAACCTTCAGGTGCCCTCACTCTCTTACCAGCCCTACCTCCTGGCGGCATGTTGGGACTTGTCTTCTTCTTTGAAGCAAGGACTTTCCGACTAAACCCTAGAGGAGACTGTGGAAAAAAAATTATAGTAAGTCATGTGCATTAGTAAGCAAGAGCATATATTAATAAACTGGTACGAAAGAAAGAACATGTATCTAAAAAGCAAGGGCATATATTAAACAACAAATTAAAAACATTCAAATGCAATGCAAATATTCCCTATCTAGTACTTTGAAGATAGAAGAAGCACCTTAGTGGGTTGTGGCTGCGCATCGGATTCAGTTTCATCATTATCACTATCTCCTTGATCATCATTTTCAAGGAGGTACTCTGATGTTTCCGAATCTTCACTACTTGTTTTCTTATTTGCTGAGGTTTTCCCCTTCTTCGTAGCAGATTGTGGTAAAGAATTACTAAGTTCACTAGATATTTTTAGGATCTCAAGTGATTCAAACACCTTTTCATTCGCCGCCACTTGTTCATCTAGCCTTCTCTCATATTCAGTTATTGGACGGTCTTACAAGAACAAGCAAATTGTGTCTATTAGAGAATAAAAAGGAGTAGTAATAATAGATGCTAGATAGAGAAGAGGTAGGAGCTATTAGTGCTTGCTCAAGAGCTAAGGGATAAGAGGTGGTAGGTTATAGGCAACATGAAACATCCTCAATTTTCTACGAAGGAAAAATACACAGAATGACGAATAATATAATAGTTCAAAGCTCAAACCATCACATTATCCAGCAACAGTCCATACGGAGATCCATACATTGAATAAAAGAGTACAATTAGAAGGAATTACATAAATAGTCCATCACCACACTGGCAGAATCATCAGAGTAGCAGCAGCTTCAGGGGCAGCTGCGGTAAGCAGAAGTACAAAAAAATCTCCAAAAGAAGCCTGAACTGTAGGAATGAGACGTCTACTCCTCCTCGTCATTATAATCGTAGTCGAGCTCACCTGCTAAATAAGTTTTAGTATGGTTTGTACTGGCCACTGGCTCCCACCCTATGCTTTGCTTTCGCTATATAGTATTTAGGTGGATGCAACTTCTCACGTTGAGCCTTACACTGCTCACGGAGTTTGTCCCTGTAGGCGGCATCTTGACTCTGCTTCTGGAAACTCTTTGTGATGTCTTCGTTCTTGTCAGCTATAGTGGTCTAAAGCTCACCAATCTTCCTGATGAGACGACCGTCATGGATCTGAAGCTTATCCATCTTGTTCATCACACTGATGATCTGGTCCCGGTGAGTGTGCTCCTTGCATGCCAACTCACGCTCTAGGTCTGCAATCTTCTGCTTATAGGCTGCCTCCTTATCCTCTGACTTGCGGATCCTCTCGTCAATCTCCATCAGGTAGTGACGATCACGGCGCCCCTTTCACTCCAGCTCGGCGATGTACATGTCCTGGCACTGTAGGTACATCTCAGAAGTACGAAGGCAAGGGTTGCACTCAACTCTGGCAGGCTGCTCGGCGGTGATCTCCCCCCAAGTACCCTGGTGGGTGACGGCACGAGGGAGCAGACGAAAACCGCTGTCCTTCAGGTAGTCAGCCACATTGCGCAGCACAGTGCGAAGTGCCTGGTGCGAAACAGTCTGAACACAAATGCTGGTCTTGTTGCCGAAGGCAAAGTTGGAGAAGGCAGCAACTCCAGGCAGGTTCACGCTTGCAGGCACATTGATGCGGACTGCCTTGTAGCCCTCGATGCCTCCTCCAAGGGCGGGCTTGCCACGACAAAGGTACTCAATGTTCTCCATAGGAACACCAAGCTCGATGAGAACCTCGTGAAGCACGTGTGCGTAGCCTCCATACTCTGCTCCGTCGAGTCTGTACTCAACGATGTCCATTGTCAACGGACCCAATAGTGAGTTGGGATCCTATCTGCAGGTTGACACGAGAATGGGGTTAGAAATGTTGCAGGGAAAGGTAAGCCATGCATAAAAGCGTATGCAGTGGTCGGTGTATAACCAAGAGAGATCAAGTTTCTCCTAATTCTATTTTCCAAACCTATGGGTCTTGACCTAAGGTCAAGCATGGCTCTGGTACCAACTGAAACATCCTCAATTTTCTACGAAGGAAAAATACACAAAATGGTGAATAATATAATAGTTCAAAGCTCAAACCATCACATTATCCAGCAATAGTCGATACAGAGATCCATACATCAAATAAAAGAGTACAATTAGAAGGGATTACATTAATAGTCCATCGCCATACTGGCAGAATCATCAGAGTAGCAGCAGCTTCAGGGGCAACTGCGGTAAGTGGAAGTACAACAAAATCTCCAAAAGAAGCATGAACTGTAGGAATGAGACGTCTACTCCTCCTCATCGTCGTAATAGTAGTCAGGCTCACCTGCCAAATAAGTTTCAGTATGGTTTGTACTGGCCACTGGCTCCCACCCTATGCTTTGCTTTCGCTATGTAGTATTTGGGTGGATGCAAAAGATATAATCAAAGAGTCCTAAATATGGCTGTGGTTTCCTATGCAAGTAGTAATCAATATTATAAATAGAGTTCATCAAGTTTTAACCCATTTCATCCACATATCCATCCCATCCCATCACCATCACACACATCTCACACTCTCGCACTCAGTCGACAGGTCCAACTCCCTCTCAGAGCCTGTCTCAGTGGCTCACAGCCGGAAGGGTAACACCAGGGGGAGAATAGAAGGACTCATCTCACTACTCCCGAGAAGTGTAGGTCGAGGGAAAGGCCAATCCAAGGCCGTGGACTATATAAAGATTCATAACTCCGTAGAGCGTGTACTTCCATAACCACAAGATCACCATCATTGGCGGTGCCCTGCCTAGGCTGATTCTAACTACTTTCTAACTGGTGCGATGCCACCCTACCACTCAGTACTGGGACATCTCGGAATACCACCGGCACACTGAGACTGTGAGACATAGTACCGGGCCCCCAAGGTCACTATATTGTCTAAGGAGGGTGTGGGTCCCAATGCCCATACCTCTCGACACTATCTGCTAACAACCTAGCAGTAGTGGCACCATCCTAGCTAGTCAGACATCCATCCCCCGCCCATTCAGGGGCGAGCGGTGAGCACGTAGGTCCCAAGGTTTCGGTTCTCAAGAGATATCAGGTCCTAGGGAGATCAGACAAGATTATCTTCTCAAAGGGACTACAACAGTCTGTGCTACAGCAGCACCTCCTACCTGGGGCCTCGCTCCATGAAGGCTATCACCCCCGGGATCACCATATACCTCACAATGTATCCGCCACAGATACCTCACATAGGGATGCCCAGAACACACCCCGACAAGACTCGCCCTCAAGGCTCGTCGTAGAATCCTGTCCAATTGACTCAACCCTCACCACACACCCAAGACGCACGCAGCACTCTCCCCAAGTAAAGTGGCACCACGTGCCTTATCCATATAACCATACTCCACCACGCATCACATCGCAGATATAAAGCGTAGTAGGAGTAAAGCAAGTATAAGTAAATAAGCATGTGTCTAGCCTATCAGCGGGTGTGCAGGAGTAAGGTTGCAACAAGGTAAAGGCTCATTAAGCAATTCTACCATGTAACCTATCACAGGTGACAATACATAAAATAAAGCACTCGTAACTAGTAAATTTGCCATGCGTAATAGGATCTACAAGGTTGGGTGGGACGTGGCACCTGCGTAGTCATCACCGAGCTCCTCCTCGTAGTCAAGGTCATCCTCCTCAAGCGGCTTCTCCTCTGAAATGAAACGTAATAGTCGCGTTAGCGACTCCTATAGAATTAACACAAAGAACCAATGAAATCCAATAACTCCAAATGGAATCATACATAAGCTTATGACATAGAGCTCATTTTTATTTGGACAACTCGGCCCTGACACATGTCACTCACTCATACGGTCCATGTGGTGGACTAGGTATCTAATGGGCTGAGTCTATGGCTTGAGGCTCGGTGGGAGCGGCTCACGGTGGACCGCAGAGCTCGGGTCCACGTGGCCCTCCCTCACTGGTCCACGCGTGTCTCAGGTGGACCCGGTCCACACTCAGGGGAAAATCCCCTTCTCCTTCCTCGCACGCGCGTGTGTCACGGCTGCACAGCCGGACCTCACCGGCGGCAGGCGATGCGACGGTTTCGGCCGGCTTGGCGGTCAAGGCTACAGCTGGGGCATCACGGGAGTGAGGTGGAGGTGGCTGTGGGGTTGCCGTGCACTCGCAAGGGCTAGGTTGCCTGTGTGCATGTGGCGGCGGCGGCGGCCTACAGCGGCGGCGCGGTGGCAGGGCATCCTGGCACGGTAGAGGTGACTCGGGCGCGTGCGCGGGCATTGTGTGACTGAGGCGAACGAGGAAAACGCCCCAATTTATCCTGCGTGGCTCACGGCAAGGTGAATGGTGGCAGCGGTCGACGGATGGCGGAGCTTCGATGGAGTGTCGAATCGGCTTGCCGTGGCTCTATCTTCTTCACTTCCTTTCGATTTGAGCAGCTTGGAGCTCAAAGATCCTATCTACGGCGGCTATTGGGGCACGGCGGGGCGCGCGTGGCTGTGAGAGCCACATCGGCACACCGGCGGCCGAGAGCTCACAGCAACCAGGGCCGGCAAAGCACGTCGAGCCCCACTGGGATCGAGCTAGGCTCCAAGGACTTGCCTAGGAGACATTCTAGACCTAGGCGAACTCGGCTATGGGGATAAGCTAGCAAGAAGAGAAGTGGAACGGTGGGAACACAGTGGCGAACGACGACGGCCATGGCAGGGCGAGAGCGGCGACGGTTCTCACCTCCGGTGGCGCGTCAATGCAGCTAGCGGTGGCTTAGGGATGTAGAAGCCGAGCAATGACGGTCGCGGTGGTCGAGCAGAGCCGCCGGGTCCTTCTCCTCTGGCATGCATGGGCGGCGGCTTCGGGTCTGGCTCCCCTGCTTTGGCTCTGATGTTCCTCTCCTTTCCCGCCTCCTACTTCTCCTTCCCTCTTCCCTTGACCACGAGCAGAAAGCAAGGCAAGGCGCGTGCGGTGTCAAGAAAATGGCGCGGGCAGGGGAAAACCCTAAGGGCGCCGAGCTCCCCTCTTTATAGTGTGGCATGGCGAAAGCCATGGAGGACGAGCGGCGGAGATGGGGAGATGCCAATCGGGCGGCTCAACGCGGTTGCGAGCTAGGGTTAGGGAACCCGAGGCACGGTGTGGAACGAACAACATCGCGAGCGGTCACGGGCACGAGCGAATGGCAAAGGTGCTCCGTTCCATTTCTGGAACACCTGATGGGATAGGCGGGTGGCCAGAAGTAGCTACTGATAGGTAGGGCCCACCTATCAGCGAGCGAGGGCGAGCAGCGGGCGTGGGCACGTCGGCCTGTGATCGGCATTGCTGACTGGGCCGACTAGCCACCTGGGCGGCGGCCTGTGCGGCTTTGGGGGAAAGCAAGCTGGGCCGATTGTGGCAGCAGGCCGTTCTGGGCCAAGGCGGGTGCGAGGAGGCAGCAGGCCGGCCTAATGGCCTGCTGGGCCGGTCCGACGGTTTGGGCTGCTTTGCCTTTTCTATTTTCTCCCCTAATTCTTATTCCTTTTCTATTTCTAGTTCCAAGCTTTACCATGATCAAGTAGTGGAAGTGGTTAGTGTAATGAGTTAGTGACCATGACATGAGCTTGGTGGGTCCCTAGGGTCTCACAGGGCATGTGGGGTCCATGTCTAAGGTTAGTGACACATATTTACCCATATGATATAAAGGTGTTGTTGATATTATTATTCATTACATAAAATCAACAAGAGGCAAATCACACTTTGGAAATTAAATACAATGCTCATGCTAACATTAGGTGTTACTTGTGCAACAACGGGAGGGTTTCCTACATGACACTCACCATTCATTAGACACTTTGGAAAAAATTTTGTTAGTTGTGATTTTTGGTGTTTGGATTTTTAGGGATGTTACAGTCCTACCCCCTTATGAGAATCTCATCCTCGAGATTTAAAAATGTAACTTACTCTTCAAACAAGTAGGAGTAGAGCTTCCTCATTTCTGATTCCTTCTCCTAAGTTGCTTCTCGTTCTGTGTGATTGCTCCACTGAATCTTCAATATTGGTGTGCTGGTGTTTCTGGTTTCCTTGGTGGCTCTATCCAGAATGCGGATGGGGTGCTCTCTGTACTCAAGTGTGTCCTAAATATCTAGTGCCTCTGTAGGTATTTGTTGCTCTGGTAGCTTCAGACACTTGCACAACTGTGATACATGGAACACTGGGTGCACACCTGCTAGTTGCTCAGGCAACTCCACTTTGTAGGTGAGCTTGCCAATTCTGGCATAGATTCTGTACGGTCCCACATACCTTGGTGCTAGATTTCCCTTCACTTAGAATCTGACGGTCCCTCAAAGTGGGGAGACCTTGAGGTAAACGTTGTCCCCAACTTCAAATTTGAGGTCTCTATGTCTCTTTTCAGCGTAGCTCTTCTGGTGGCTCTAAGCAATCCTCAGATTCTCTCGCACTTGGGCGACTCCTTCTTCGGCCTCCTTGATGGTAGCAGGACCAAAGAATGATGTTTCTCCTGCTTCTGACCATATCAGGGGTGTTTTGCATGGTCTTCCATACATAGCCTCGAATGGTGACATCTTGAGACTCGCCTGGTAACGGTTGTTGTACGAGAACTCAGCAAAGGGCAAACTCTTCTCCCAATCAGTTCCATATTTTAGAAAACAAGCTCGAAGCATATCTTCAAGGATTTCATTCACTCTGCCTGTCTAACCATTTGTCTGAGGGTTATAAGCGGTACTATAATCTAGCTTGCTTCCTATGGACTCATTTAAGGCCTTCCAGAACTTGAACATGTACTATAGCCTATGATCAGATATTATGCTCCTCGAGGCCCCATGCAGCTTGACAATCTCTTTAACATATAGATCTACCAAATGTCCAACTCGAGCATCGTTCTTGATGGCTAGAAAGTGAGCTACCTTAGTCAAATGATCGACTATCACCCATATAGCATCATGGCCTTTCGGGGTTCAAGGCAGTCCCATGATGAAGTCCATAGATATGCTATCCCACTTCTGTTCTGGTATTTCTAGTGCCTTTAGCAGTCCTGTAGGCCTTTTGTGCTTGGCTTTGACATGTTTGCAAATGTCACACCTTGTAACATGTCCTGCAATATCTTCCTTCATAATCTTCCACCAAAATCTCCTCTTCAAATCGGCATACATCTTGGTGCTTCCTGGGTGAATGCAATACTTAGAATCATGCCCTTCTGATAGGATCTCGTTGCGTATGGCTGGATTGGAGGGTACACAGATTCTGTTTTTGTACCAATAAGTGCCTTGTTCATCTTCACTGAACTCTAGGCACTTGCCCTGACTCATGAGCTCGTATATCTCCCAGATCTCTGGGCAATGACGCTGTGCTTCACGGATCTTGTCCGTGAGGGTGTAGTGCACACGAAGCTCATTCAACAGGCCATGGGGTATCACCTCAAGCTATAACTCCTCAATGTCATCTTGCAACTCCTTGGCCAAAACTGTGGTGAATAAGGCATGACAATGGCTCTTGCGGCTAAGAGCGTCAGCGACTACATTAGCCTTTCCTGGGTGGTAAAGGATCTCCATATTGTAGTCCTTAATCAACTCTAGCCAACGACGTTGCCTCATGTTCAAATCTTGTTGGTTGAAAAAGTACTTCAGGCTCTTATGATCGGTGTAGATCTCACACTTGTTCCTGATCAGGTAGTGCCTCCAAATCTTCAATGCATGGATCACAGCTGCAAGCTCGAGATCATGAGTAGGGTAATGTTGTTCGTGCTCCTTAAGCTAACAAGAAGCACAGGCAATGACTTTCCCATTCTGCATCAGAACACAACCAAGCCTGTGGTTTGATGCATCGCAATAGACCACAAAATCCTAACGGATATCGGGCAAGGCAAGAACAGGCGTAGTGGTGAGCTTCTCCTTTAAGGTCTGGAAACTCGGTTCACACTGGGGCGTCCATTCAAACTCATTGGTCTTCTTTAGAAGGTTGGTCATGGGATGAGCTATCTTAGAGAAGTTCTTAATGAATCGGTGATAATAACCAGCCAAACCTAAGAACCTCCTCACATCAGTCACATTCCAGGGCTATTCCCATTCCTTCACTGTCTCAATCTTGGATGGATCAACAACTACTCCTTCAGCATTGAGTACGTGGCCTAGGAAAGCAACCTCCTTAAGCCAGAACTCACACTTGCTGAACTTGGCATAGAGCTGATGCTTTCTCAACTTCTCCAACACTATCCTCAGATGCTGTTCATGTGCTTCGGCGGTGGCAGAATAGATAAGAATGTCATCAATGAAGACCACCATGAACTTATCTATCTCCTGCATGAACACTTTATTCATCATGTTTATAAAATAAGCTGGTGCGTTCGTAAGACCAAAGGACACGACAGTGTACTCATACTGCCCATATATTGTGACAATACGCTGCCTTGGGAATGTCCTCTTCTCTGATCTTCATCTGATGGTAGCCTAATCTAAGGTCAATCTTGGAGAAGTACATGGCATTGCGCAGCTGGTCTAGCAGGTCATCTATCCTTGGCAAGGGGTACTTGTTCTTGATGGTCATGGCATTCAGATTCCTGAAATCAATACACATTCTCTGTGAACCATCCTTCTTCTTAACAAATAGAATAGGAGATCCCCAGGGTGAAGCACTCAGCCTAATAAACCTTTTTTTGAACAACTCCTCAAGCTATTTCTTAAGCTCCTCGAGCTCATCAACTAACATGCGGTAGGGTCACTTGGATATAGGACTCGTACCGGGCAACAAATTAATGACAAACTCGACATCCCTGTCTGGTGGCATCCCTGGCAACTCCTCAGGAAAGACATTGGGGTACTCACAAACTACAGGCACATCCTTGAGTGACTTCTCATCCAGGGCACATAGCATAGAAACATCTATCCCTTTGTTTGGCTCACATCTAATCTGGCGACCACTTGGATGGGTTATATCAACAAACTGAGGTGAGCAAGATATCACTCCCTTGTGCTGAGTTAACCAATCCATTCCTAGAATGATGTCTAGGCCTTCAGAGGCTAGCAAGGTAAGATTAGCTTAGAAAGGTAAGACCCTCGACCATGATACTCACTCCCTTACATCTCTTGGTACAACAGGTGTTGCCCAAGGGTGAACTAGTATATATAGCTTGCTTTCATGGGGTAACAGGTATGTGGTGCTCTCGTGCAAACTTGGAGGATATGTAAGAACATGTAGCACCTGAATCAAACAACATGAAAGCCTTAACTCCATGCACAAAAACATACCGTACACCACGTCGGGGGCAGCCTGGGCAGCCTCTGCTGTCATGTGGGCGAGGCGGCCATGGGGTGTGCCAGACGGCATCTGCTTGTACGGGGTACCCTGGTTCTGCCTAGCGGGAGCTGGGGTAGCTGGTGCAGCCTTGTTCGGGCACTCGGCTGCCTTGTGACCCGGCTGGCCACAAGCGAAGCAAGTGTAGGTCACACTGCCTGTGGGGGTTGGCGCAGCGGCCCTCCACGTGTTACCACCTGGTGCAACATGAGTGTACGCCTGGCGGTCCTGAGTAGGGCGGGGTAGTTATTGGTGTTGTTACCACCGCCCTGACTCGGACCGTGTGCAGCTCCCTGGGCAAAGCAAGAATGGGGAGGCTGAGACGTCTCACCATGCAACCTCTGTGGGGCAGGTGCATGGGAGGTCCCCTCAGTGCAACGCTTCTTGGTCTTGCCAAGCACCTCCTCCGCATAAACCTCATCGTGGTCCTTCTCAATCTCCATGCAACTGTCGATCAAGTCACATAGGGTGTGGCTCTTGGTGCCTGAGAGGGAGAGCCTGATGCAGCTAGACAAGCCCTTGTGGTAGTAGTACATCTTCTCCTTCTCAGAATTCACCACTGAGGCAGGTACATAGCACAGCAGGTTGGTGAAGCGGGTGGTGTACTCATGTACCTTGTCAGCTCCCATGGAGATGTTGCGAAACTCATTCTCCTTCTTCTCTAGCGTGCCTTCATGAATGAAGAACATGCGGAACTCCTCCACAAACTTGTCCCAGGAGATGTTAGCAGGGTCCTGGTGGGTCTCACAGAGGCTGTCCTACCAAGATCACCCAACACCCACAAGCTGGTGAGTTGCCAAGCCAACACACTCCTCGTCAGTGCAAGTGGTCAAGTCCAGCTTCTTCTTGATCTCCCTTAGCCAGTCATCAGTAGCAATGGGGTCGATGCTAGTGCCATCGAACGTTGGGGGCCTCAGCTTAAGAAAGAACTCCAGCTTCTTGTAGTAGTCATCGCGTGGCTCCCTGTGGTGGTGGTGGTGGTGGTGCATCACATCTGCCAAAAGTGGCACGGGTGGTGGTGGTGGAGCTGCATCTCCTCCAACGGCAGGCTCAGGCTCAACGACAGGCGGTGGCGGTCCTCCAGCCATGCCTCCAGCAGGTGGTTCCGGCTCAACAACCGGCGGTGGTGGTGGGTGTGTAGGCTGTGGGGTGGCAGCACGGGGTGGCTCCTCAAAGTTGAGGGGTATGTGACTAATGCAACCATGACCACGACCTTGACCACGACTGCGCCCATCGCCCATGGGGGCGCAGGTGAAGGGGAGCGGTAGTTCAGGCGGTTGGAACGACAGGTGGACATCCTGCTTAACATATATAGGATTAGCACATGAGTGCATGTGATATAACTTGACATTAATTGATGTAATAATTGAAATAGCTCAAATGATTTCAGAGCATTTAAATCTATCCAACACTCATACCAAGAAGCATGAAGACCCATAAAGATGCGATAAAATCCGATCATCCATTACATCAAGTTCTTGTGTCTTGGCGTTTTTAGTTTCAAGCTCATCATCTTCTTCTTCTTGTATTAAGTGGATATTTTTGAAAGCCGGGCTTGCATCTCTTTTAATGTTTCTTACCTCTGTTTGATCACCGAAGACGGTTATAATACCATTGACTGCTGGTATCTTCATGCATAAGTATGGGTAGCTTACTATGGCTTCGAAAGCATTTAAACTTCCCCTTCCCAAGATTGTGTTGTACTGGTTGTGCATTTCAACAACATCGAATGCCATTTGCTCTGTTCTCGCATTATTCACTGTTCCGAATGAGACTGGCAAGACAATTCTACTGACAGAGTTTATTTTCTTTTTGCCGAAGCCAACTAATGGATGCTCGGCTCTTCCCAAAGTTTTTCTGTCAATTTGCATTGCATCTAAAGTTCTTGTGAATATGATATCTGCTGAGCTTCCACCATCTATCAGAATCTTTGTTACTGCCCAACCTTCAATATTTGCTTCTATGACCATTGCGTCCATATGAGGGTAATCTTTGGGTTTGAGATCTTGTTCTGAGAATGTGATTGGTATGTGGGACCATCTTGTTTTCTTGAATGGACCTTCGACTGCTATGGAGTTTACTCTTCTAAAATAATTTCTTCTTTCATTTCTTGAATCAAGCTCCATGATGTTTCCTCCAAAGATTGTCATAATTCTGCCTTTGCTTGGGATGACTGCATTCCCGTTGCTTGTTGACACTTCAGGCATATTGTTGTTGTATTGAATTTGGTGGTTGCTGTTTGATACTGAACTTTCACGGTGGAAACTTTGCTGTTGACTTGGGCCCCATTGATTTTGTAGGCACGCTACTAGCGGTTGGCAATTATAGATTGGCAGAGGTGGTGGCAACATGTACTGAGGGTAAGTTGTTGGCAAGTAACTTGTTCTTTGGGGAGCTAGATGATTGACAACCTTTAGCTACGAAGTTGCTCTATTTTCTTCTTGTACTTCTTCAATGGTTTTCTTTACTCTTGGGCACATTTTTGATGTGTGGCCAGCCCCTTTGCCATGTATGATGCAGTACATTTCTTCAGGTCTCAAAATTTTCCTTTCAAAGTTTCTGCTTTGGTTGTTATAATTTGCCCTTTGCTGAAAGTTTTCCTTTTAACTTCTGTTGTTTTGAAAATTTCTTTGATTGTTTGATCTTGGACTTTGACCGACAGCTTCGCTCGTGTTGTTGATGTGATTTATCCTCTGAAATGGTCTTCGCACAACATTTATTCTTGGGTGTTGAGAATTGTTGTTTGATCTTGACATGTTTCTTTCTCTATTCTCTTCTTCTATTCTTTTTCTGTAGTATTTGTCGGACTCACAGTATTTTCTTATTTCTTCATATAACTTTCCACTGTGGTTGGTCTCTCCCTTTTGAAGTGTGATGAGAGTTGGCCTGCTCGCAGTCCTTTGATTGTTGCTATGATGAAAACTTCATCTGGTATGTTTAGTATTTGAGCTTTTGTTTGTACAAATCTTTTGTAATATTGGCTCAACGGTTCTTTTGGTTGCTGCTTGATGTTGAAAAGATCATTGCTGGTGAGTTCGACTCTTTGTAAACCTTGAAAGTCTAGGAGCAAGGTTGTGCAAAGTTGATCCCAGGATTTGATTGACCTTGGTTTTAGCGAAGAGGACCATTGCTGCGCTGGTTCTCTTACTGCCATGATGAGCGACTTCACTAGGGCGTTGGCATCTCCCCCGCTTGATGCTACTGCTGCTTCGAAGCTCATAAGAAATTGTCTTGGGTCGGACATGCCATTGTAGGTTGGGATGCTATTGAATTTGAAACCTGCTGGCCACTTTGCTAGCTGAATGTCAATTGACAAAGGCGACTCTGTATCAATTGTTGCTATTTGACTTTGTTTTCTTTGCTGTTGGTGTTTTTTCTTGCTGAGTTTGGATCTTGGATCATGACTTCGCTTTGGTTTCTATTTCATCATTGATCTTTCTTAGTTCATCCTCTGCTTCTGCGATTTTTTGCCTTAAATACTTTTCTCTTGTCTTCGCTCTTGCTTCCTCCAGCCGTTTTTTCTTGACGATGAGTTATTCTTCGAGTTCTTTGAGTCTTCTTTCTTCGTTCTGAGTTTCTTCATCTTCTTGTAAGCGTCTATTTTCTGTTTCTATCTCATCTTCCAAAAGTGGGTCTTTGTCTTGGTTTGAATTGTCTCCAGCCGAAGTTGCTTTTTTGTTGAGTCTTGCCATTTTGCGTCCATGTGGTGGTCATGGGTGTCTTCGATCACACAAACGGACGGCGCTAGATGTTGGCTAAAGAGATCACTCACACATCTTAGGTGAAAATAATGTGTGGGTTGCGATTATATTTCATTCCGTCCTCAAAACTTACATTCCAGAGGGTATTTATAGACCCCGCTGGCTTTGCCATTCTAGAAATATTACAAAATTAGCCAAGGAACTTCCTATACATTTAGCTAGCAAGCACACCAGCGAAGTGGTGAAACATACTTCGCCCTTTTCCTTTTTGTCTTTCGAAGCTACTTTGGACTTGATTGTGATTTCTTAACTTAGCTAAGAACCTTATAGGTTTTATATGCGAAGCCGCCATGTCAGCTTCGCTAGTCATCAGGAGTCTGGCGAAGTCGTCTTTCTCCGTAGATAACCTGAAACATGTGAAATCATATGTGCGAAGTTTGATAGTCACAGTGAAGTGTCCACGCAGTCTTCGCTGGGCATCCGAAGTGTAGCGAAGTCATATTCGCTAGTTGACTTAAAACATGCAGAAATACATAAGCAGAGTTGGAAATACATGCAGCGAAGTATCTACGTTATCTTCGCTACACATGTCAGTATCTCAAATATTTGTAATGAAATGTTTGTCTCCAAAGTTTGGAAAGGATATTTGTATATCAAAGTTGTTCCCCAACACATGGTGAGACTGGTCATACGGCCACGCAGGGCCCAACATCACTCATGATCCTACAACACTGCTAAACCAACCCTGAGGACTAGCCTAAACTGTAAGACGAGGTGGGCATACCGATGCCAGAGGCTTGGATCTGCTCGTCGGTCATCTGAAGGAGAGAAATGTAACGACGGGCCTCCTCGAGCTGAGGAGTGGGCACTGACTGTCCACTGAGTCAAGTGGTGGGGCATCCACTCAAGTTGAGGTGAGATTGCCCCAGCTCGAACGTCTCAACCCTGACCTTCTTACAGGCTTACAAGGAAAGCTTGTCCTGCAGGTCCTGGAACTCTCTGACTCTCTTGCGATCTGACCTCTTCCAAGCCTCCATGGTAAGATTGAGCTTGTCCATGAGGTATGCTGTTTTGTGGATGTAGTTAATCAGGTGTCCCTGGTTGTAGTTAGCAAGAGTATATTCCTGCAGCAACTTCTCACGTTGAGCCTTACACTGCTCATGGAGTTTTTCCCTGTAGGCGGCATCTTGACTCTGCTTATAGAAACTCTTTGTGATGTCTTCGTTCTTCTTAGCTATAGTGGTCTCAAGGTCACCAATCTTCTAACGGGTGTGCAGGAGTAAGGTTGCAACAAGGTAAAGGCTCATCAAGCAATTCTACCATGCAACCTATCACAGGTGATAATACATAAAATAAAGCACTCACAACTAGTAAATTTCTCATGTGTAATAGGATCTACGAGGTTGGGTGGGAAGTGGTACCTGCGTAGTCATCACCGAGCTCCTCCTCGTAGTCGGGGTCATCCTCCTCAAGCGGCTCCTCCTCTGAAACAAAACATAATAGTCGCGTTAGCGACTCCTATAGAATTAACATAAAGAACTAATGAAATCCAATAACTCCAATGCAATCATACATAAGCTTATGACGTAGAGCTTATTTTTATGAAAATTTGGACACCTCGGCCCTGACATGTGTCACTCACTCGTACGGTCCATGTGGCGGACTGGGTATCTAATGGGCCGAGCCTGTGGCTTAAGGCTCGGTGGGAGCGGCTCATGGTGGACCACAGAGAGCGGGTCCATGTGACCCTCCCTCACTGGTCCACGCGGGTCTCAAGTGGACCCGATTCACACTTAGGGGAAAATCCCCTTCTCCTTCCTCGCACGTGTGTGTGTCGCGGCTGCACAACCGGACCTCGTCGGCGGCAGGCGATGTGGCAGTTTCGGCCGGTTCGGCGGCCAAGGCTATGGCTGGGGCATCACGAGAGCGAGGCGGAGGCGACTGTGGGGTTGCAGTGCACTCGTGAGGGCTAGGGTTGCCTGCCCGTGTGCGGCGGCGACGGCCTACGGCGGCGGCGCGGTGCCAGGGCGTCCTGGCACGGTAGAGGTGACTCGGACGCGCGTGGGCATTGTGAGACCGAGGCGAACGAGGCAAACACCCCAATTTAGCCCGTGCGGCTCACGGCAAGGCGGACGACGGCGGCGGCCGACAAACGGCGGAGCTCCGGCGGAGCATCGATTCAGCGCGCCATGGCTCCATCTTCTTCACTTCCTTCCGATTTGAGCAGCTCAGAGCTCAAAGATCATATCTACGGCGGCTATCGAGGCACGGCGGGGCGCGCGCGGCTACAAGAGTGACAGCGGCGCACCGGCGGCCGAGAGCTCGTGACGACCAAGGCCGGCAAAGCGTGCCGAGCCCCACTGGGGTTGAGCCGGGCTTCAAGGACCTGCCTAGGAGATGTTCTAGACCTAGGCGAACTCGGCTGTGGGGATAAGCTAGCGAGAAGAGAAGTGGAACGGCGGGAACGCAGTGGCGAACGACGGCGGCCATGGCAGGGCAAGAGCAGCAAAGGTTCTCACCTCCGGTGGCGCGTCGATGCGGCTGGCGGTGGCTTGGGGACGTGGAAGCCGAGCAGCGATGGTCGCGGTGGTCGAGCAGAGCCACCGGGTCCTTCTCCTCCGGCGTGCACGGGCGGTAGCGTCGGGTCCGGCTCCCCTGCTCTGGCTTCGATGCTCCTCTCCTTCCCCACCTCCTGCTTCTCCTTCCCTCCTCTCTTCAACACGAGCAGCGAGCAAGGCAAGGCGCGTGCGGTGGCAAGAAAACGACGCGGGTAGGGGGAAACCCTAAGGGCGCTGAGCTCTCCTCTTTATAGTGCAGCGCGGCGACAGCCATGGCGGACGAGCGGTGGAGATGGGGAGATGCCAATCGAGCAGCTTAGCATGGTTGCGAGCTAGGGTTAGGGCACCCGGGGCGCGGCGCGGAACAAACGACATCGCGGGCGGTCACGGGCGCGAGCGGACGGCGGAGGCGCTCCGTTCCCTTTCTGGAACGCCGGACGGGACAGGCGGGCGGCCAGAAGTAGCTGCTGACAGGTGGGGCCCACCTGTCTGCAAGCGGGGGCGAGCAGCGGGCGTGGGCGCGTCGGCCTGTGACCGGCGTTGCCGACTAGGCCGACTAGCCACCTGGGCCGCGGCCTATGCGGCCGTGGGGGAAAGCAAGCCGGGCCGATTGCGGCAGCAGGCCGTTCTGGGCCAAGGCGGGCGCGGGGAAGGCAGCAGGCCAGCCTGATGGCTTGCTGGGCCGGTCCGACGGTTTGGGCTGCTTTGCCTTTTCTATTTTCTCCCCTAATTCTTATTCCTTTTCTATTTCTAGTTCCAAGCTTTACCATGATCAAGTAGTGGAAGTGGTTAGTGCTAATGAGTTAGTGACCATGACATGAGCTTGGTGGGTCCCCTAGGGTCTCACAGGGCATGTGGGGTCCATGTCCAAGGTTAGTGACACATATTTACCCATATGATATAAATGTGTTGTTGATATTATTATTCATTACATAAAATCAACAAGAGGCAAATCACACTTTAGAAATTAAATGCAATGCTCATGCTAACATTAGGTGTTACTTGTGCAACAACGGGAGGGTTTCCTACATGACACTCACCATTCATTGGACACTTTGGAAAATTTTTTGTTAGTTATGATTTTTGGTGTTTGGATTTTTAAGGATGTTACATAACAAGTAAGAGGTCACAACAATATCAAACAGGAAAGATGGTTGTAGTTTGCACTTGGGTGGCAGTATAACAAACAGATTAGTTTGGCACAACAATATTGATCGCATTTTGGCGTCAAGTGCAAAAGATCATGTATCACTCCATATACAAAAAGCATTCATATACAACTGTTGCAATAAGCATTTATTTTAGACAATTGACAATTCTGGTTAGTGCATATATCTAGTAAGAAAAGGTATTTCTTGTGGCTACAGCTAGTGATTCTCGTAATGAAGACATATAGCAGCTCAACAACAAATCTAGAAGCATGCTACACAAATTCCAGATTTCCTGAAACCCATGACTGGATAGATTGCCTGCAAGGCATAAAAATTACCTCAAAAACCCAGCTGCTCACCATCCCAAACAGATCCAATCAATTCACTACACCCAGCTGCTGTTTTACTATACTGCACATACACTAACTGGAACTCAAGCCTAATTGCCCATGATAGGTATGTCTGGGTGGGTAGAAGCCTAGTATAATGCACTTGAAATCAGAGAATGGAGGCAGTAAAAAACAGCAGGCTACCATCACTTTGGACTAGCATTTCTAAGGTTCTGCAGCCGATGGTCCAGTCAATGAAACATAGTAAAACAGCTCATATTCAGAAGATCTCTCACTAGACAAAATTGTGCTTTCCCTTTCACTGGATACTGCAGCAGGACCCAGATGATCTCTCACTACACCCAGCTACTCAGCATCCCAAACAGATCCAATCAATTCTACAACCGCCCCTCACCCCAGAGTTCGTGAACAACCATCCCATCTATCTAAGAATCATATGACCTCCAATAACTAGTAGCATGCCAAATGCCAAATGCAACAACATAGACTAGTAATAGCACAGAAGACGTTTGCTTACCTGGATCTTGTGCTGCAGGTCTCTTCCTACCTTGACCCCTTGTTGCCACCATTGCGGTTGTGGGAAAGAGATGCTTGTCGGTGGTGGTCGTTGAAGGGGAAGAAGACCTGGTGCCTGTCGGCGGTGGTTAGGGTTAGGTTGGCCCGAGAAGTAGGTGGATGGGGCGAGATAGGTGCATGGGGCGATGAGAGAGGGGGATGTCGGCGATGATGGAGCTCGCGGGCGATGAAGCAGCTCGGTGACGGCAGTTGTCTTCCGGAGGTGGCCGCTAGGGTTGGAGAAATGAGGAGGGGGGACGGAGGGGGGGAAGAAGAGAGGACGACTGGGCGAGGGGGGTGACAAGGGAGTGGGGGGAATGGAGATATTAGCGGTGTTTTGGCGGCCTTTTTTTATTTGTGATAACACGGGGAAATGGTTTTTGCCGCGCCCATTTTTGGTTTTTCTGATAACGCTTAGGCTCATGTTTAAGTAAAACAGCGTTCTAGAATAAGCGAACATACTTCAATAGTGCAGTGGTTAGGAAGTTTTGGTTTCTACTTGAGGCTCTCGGGTTCGAACCCAACAGGGGCCAATTTTTTTGTTTTCCAACATTTTTTTGTATATTTTTTATTTACATTTGTTAGATTTTTTTTAGATTTTTAATTAGTATAGTATTGCTTAATGGTAATGACACAAATTCAAATGATTTCGATAAATTGGTACTATACATCCCCACAAGCATGCACATCTCTCACTTAGTGACAAGGCTATGTATGAGATATGTATGTCCCTGTGAAGATGTACAAGACCAGTTTCTCGAAATGAGTTGAAATTTTTTTGTCATTATTATACACCAACATGAGGTGTCCATGCAAGTTTTGAGATTTTTATAGCTAGCTTATGGTATTTTAACATTTATCATTCGCTAATTGAACAAAACATTACAGTAATAGGTAAACTTGGTCAGAAAATTACACAGATGCACACAACATCAGTTTTTGTCTCCGTAAACATCCCATTAAAGTTTCAAATGATTTCGATGAAATGGAATATACATCCTGCACAAGCATGAACATCTCTCACTTAGTGACAAGGCTATGTGTGAGACATGTATGCCCTTGTGAGGATGTACAAGACTACTTTCTCAGAATGAGTTAAAATTTTTTATCATTATTATACACCAAAATGAGGTGTCCATGTAAGTTTTGAGATTTTTCTAGCTAGCCTAGGGTATTTTAACAATTATGCTTCACTAATCCAACAAAAAATTATAGTAATAGGCAAACTTGGTCAGAAAATTATACTGATGCACACAACATCATTGTTTAGCTCCATAAACATCCCACTAAAGTTTTAAATAATTTTGACAAATTGGTACTATAGGTCCTGTACAAAAAGTGGACCATAGAGAATTTAAAAAATTAAAAATATTGGCAAATAAAAAATTGACTCCAACAGGGTTCAAACCTGGGAGCTCGGGGTTAAAGTCAAAGAGCCGTACCGTTGCACTATTCAAGCATTTCGGTTGTTCTCGAGCGAAATTTTAGATAATGTATTCGACACTGCCTTACATATAAGAAATATTGGCAAAATGAAAAAAACATGGCTACCCCAGAAGGTTCGAACCCGGGAGCTCAAGGGAATACTCAAATGTCCTTTTCCATTGCGCTATTCAAGTGTGTTCTTTAGATCTCGAGCACAGTCTTACTTAAACCAAATTAGGTCGACGTTCTATTCTCTTCCCCACCGTCCCCGCTACTTCCCGTGAAGAACTATTTCCCTTCTGCTGAGCCGCGCCTGTTCCATCGCGCGCACGCGCCGCAATTTCCCTTTCCCCGGCCGCCGGAGGCCGGCCCTCGCGCAGCTCCGCCGGCAGGGCGCGCCCCGCTGCGTCCCCTACTTAATCGGTCCCTCCAATTCCCTCAATCCGGCCGCCACCGCCGTCTGCGGTTGAGCTTGCCGTCCTTGCCGGTCCGTCACCAAGTTGTCCCCCTCGCAGACACTCCCCTCCACTCCAGCTGCGCCCCCCAGACCTAGAGCTTCGTCCACTGCGCTGCAGCGGTGGCGTGGCGGCCAAGGGCGGCAGCGCCAGTGGCGCCTGTACCACCACCACCACCGGCAAGATCACTCTGCCGCAGTTCTCCTCCGCTAGAGCTCCATCTGGCGCGCTGCCCCACACCTCGCCGTCGATGTCCCCCAAGCCTGCCGTCCATTTTGGAACCACCGAGCTCCTCTGTGCTTCGCCCACCAGGTGTTCGACGATGGGCCTCTACGCCGCTTAACAAGACACTTAGAATGAATCTATGAATTAAGGTGGTTGATTGTTCCCTTCCAGGATTAAGGTAGTTGCTTGTTTGATTGACACAGAGAATGAATCTGTGAATCATATTTTCTTTGAATGTGACGTGGGTAAACAGCTTTGGAAAGTTGTGTCTGATGGCATGCCCTTATGCTTTTGTGTGACAAAGTAAATGAAAATACAACACAAGACTGATCCCTATCCAGTTTCAGTTCTGTCCATTGCATGGCTTTAGCTTTCAGCTTTCAGTGTATTGTCAGGTAGCATTCTGGTTTTTGTGAACTTGGTAGTCTTCAGGTTCCAATTAAACAAGCATTGTGTAAAAACTACATGCTGGAATCAATGGAAGGAATTGGTTGACAGTTCTATTGTTGCCCATTCCAGGAACGCTGTGGAGAGGCGCATGATGGCTGCGACGGCACCAAACGGTGTGGCGATCTTGTCGACCACGCACCGGTGCTTGCTGCTGGGATTGTGGAGCATGATAGTGTACTTACCACTAGTCATCATGAAGAATATGGATTGAATCATCCACATCATACATCTGGGAATCATCCACAGGAAGAAGAAAATCTCAGCTTGTCAGCACATCATACATCTACTCCACTGAATCAAGTCGCTATCCAGCAAGAATATGGATTGAATCAAGCTGCAGTGAGGACCTGCTAGTCAAAATAGTGATCCAAAGCCAGAGTCGAGTAATAGAAAATTGCAGATTGTGTTAGATGTCTCTGTTGTAAAGTGATTGAATCAGTTTGCCTGTAGTTAGTGTGCTAAATCTGTACTTTTCTTCACTTGACCTGGAATACATGTAATCTGTACCTTTTTTCACTTGAGCTGGAATACATGTGTGCAAAATCTGTACCTTTTGTCACTTGCAATATCTGAACCTGTTGTCACTTGTAAAATCTGGAAATATGTGTGGAAAGCATGTGTGGATTTCATGTCCATGGTTTCTAAATGGTGTGGTTCTATGGCCTGACTACATGCATGTTCTAGCATAACACAGGACTGTCAGGTTGATGCTGATAGAACAAATAAATAGAACTATAAACACAAAAGTCTTTGTACAAGAATTTGCACCAATTGAGAAATGTCTTTCTACAGGAACAAATAAAAAGGACAAGAAGAAACAAACATAAATATATCTGTTAATCCTAACAATCTTTCTTTGTGAATACAACTTATGAAAAAAGAACTATGCAAGCACAGTTCAATGCCATCACAGGAATGTCAAAATGAAAATAGAGATACCAAAAAAAGAATAAATACAAAAATGTTGTGAAAACCAAAACAATAGTGCAGTCTAGGGACACGACACTGGTCCATACTACATATCGTCATCTTCATCGTCTAGGGACATGTCATCACAATCTTTCTCTGTGAATACAACTTATGAAAAAAGAAATATGCAAGCACAGTTCAATGCCATCACAGGAATGTCAAAATGAAAATAGAGATACCAAAAAAAGAATAAATACAAAAATGTTGTGAAAACCAAAACAATAGTGCAGTCTAGGGACACGACACTGGTCCATACTACAGATCATCATCTTCATCGTCTAGGGACATGTCATCAATGTGATCATTGCCACCACCACTACAATACTGATCTCCTGTGTCATCTTCCTCCTCATCCTCACTATCTTCATGAATAATAGGCTGCTTCTTGTTTTTTATAAGGTGTTCTAAATTTCCTTCAATTACAGTGGCTTCTCCACCTTGAATATTCTGCATGGCCTCATTCTCAGCACCTGCTTGCACTACATGTTCAGTATCAGAACCATACTCATCCTGATGCATGTCATGACTGGTCTCCTCTTTTTCAGACACATCATACATATTCCTATGTTCAAATTTCTGCACAACTCACCAATCTTTACCTAAAGATGTGTCTTGCAGGTAAAATATCTTTTTCGATTGAGTTGCTAAGATGAAAGGATCATTCTTGTACCATAATGACTGCACATTGATGGATTTAAAATGTCCGTCATCTCGAAGGCCTCCCATCTTGCCTTCTAGATTGAACCAATCGCATCGAAATAGAACCACCGTCAGATGGACTTGCAGATTCGAGTTATATTCCAACTCAATTACCTCTTTAAGGACTCCATAAAAGTCTACGTCTTTCCCATTATGTGAACCTCCGGTCACTACACCACTATTTTGTGTCAAAAGGAACTTCTCACGATCCACAGAGCTATACCGCACTCCATTGACCTTGCAAGCTGCACAAGTCCTAACTCGCAGATCTGGACCACATGACAGTGCCCACAGTCCTTCTTTAACCGATTCTGGATTCTCCTTGCGTTTGTTCGCAATCTGTTACAACAAAAGAAATCAGTTCACCAGTTACATAAGGATACTAATGAATATACTGAACCTACAAACACAATGTGTAGTGACTTACATGGCACTTGAACCACTTTGCAAATCCTTTTTCAACCATTCCATCAACATCATGTCCACGTTTCTCCACTAGATCGGCCCTATACAAGCTGCATGGCAAATAAAGTTCAGTCGTGAGAATAATGTTTTTTTAAAAAAACAAAAGTGAAACTCGAACATCTAAACGATTCTTACTCCACATATTCCTTAACTACGTCACAATTGTTTAGCACATACCAAACTAAATTATTGAGGACATCATCATCAACGTACTGCCTCCTATCAAATCCAACAAGAGTAACACCATGCTAAAAATAGAGATGTCATCAGCCAATGTCATCTCTCCATCACTACCATCATCACGGTTAAATCTAGTGTCAATATCCTCTATATACCAAGAACAAAAGGTCAAGGTGTCACTTGCCATATATGCGTTAGCAATTGATCCTTTTGGCCTACCCCTGTTGCTTACAAAATTCTTCAAAGTTCCTAGCTACCTTCCTATTGGGTACATCCATCTGTACTGAACAGGTCCCTAAGCAGTGCCTCATCGGGGAGATGGACAGCCAAGTGCACCATGACATCAAAGAAGGCAGGTGGAAAGATTTTCTCAAGCTTGCATAGGATCAATGGAATTTCTTCTTTCAGTCGTTTCACAACATCAATCCGTAGATTTCTACTGCATAGTTCCCTGAAGGTCCCGAGCTCCACAACTGCTTCATATACATCCTTCCTCACCAATCCTCTTAGGCCAGCTGGTATGACTCTTTGCAGGAGTATGTGGCAAGAATGTGTTTTCAGCTTTCCCTGCGACTTCAAACCATCTTCACTTTTGTATCTTGCTAGGTTAGCCGCATATCCATCAGGAAACTTGATACCTTTGAGAAACTTGCAGAACACGATTTTCTAATCCTTCCCCAAGACATATGGAGCAGGTGGAGCAATGATTGAGTTGCCATGCTACTGCAAGTGCAATTCAGGTCTTATGCCCATGTCATACAAATCTAGCCTAGCATTGGTTGTGTCCTTGGTCTTTCCTGGTATATTGAGCAATGTGCCAAGAATGTTTTCACATATCTTTTCTCTATGTGCATCACATCGAGATTATGTGGGATCTTCAAATGTTTCCAGTATGGCAATTTCCACAACCCAGATTTGTGGCTATAAATCTTTGGACCCTCATTGTGCTTCCTTTTATTTCCAGTAATGTCAGGATGCTTCCCTGGCCTGACATCTTTCACCTTCTCTAGCTCCTCTTCGACCTCCTCCAAAGTGAACTTCCCTGGCGCATTTCTGTTTTCACGCTTACCATCGAAAGCCACGCTTCTCCGAAATGCATGTGTCTTTACAAGGTAACGACGATGTCCAATGTAACATAACTTATTCCTTATTGCCCGGGACAACGGATCCTTGTCGCAATGAATACATGCATAATACCCTTTTGTTGTTCGCCCTGATAACGTGCTCAACGCTGGATAATCATGTATACACCACAGCACGGCTGCACGAAGGTCAAACTTCCTACCAGTACATGCATCGTAGGTGCTCTCACCCTTCTATCGATCGAGTAGTTCTTCAATTAGGGGCTCAAGAAACAAATCAAAATCCTTTCCTGGAGATTTTGGACCTGGTATGAGTAACGCCATAAAGCAGTTTGCTGGATTCACGCATTCCCATGGTGCGAGATTCAGCGGTGTCAGAAGCCCACTGGCCACATACTATACTGGGTACTCAAGTTGCGAAATGGATTAAATCCATCGGTAGCTAAGGCAAGCCTCAAGTTCCTCGGATCAGCTGAAAAGGTTTTTTCCCCTCGTGTCGAAATCCTTCCATGCTTCCCCATCTGCTGGATGGCTCATTACATTGTCGACTGGCGTCCTCACTTCCTTGTGCCATCTTGTTTCTTTAGAAGTTCGCTTTGAAGCAAAAATTCTTTTCATCCTTGGTATAAGTGGAAAATGCCTCAGTACCTTGTGTGGAACCCGCTTGGTCCAGTTCCATCTTGCCATCTAGACTCCTTGCATATTGGGCACACATTCGCTTTGAGATACCTCTTCCGAAACAACGCACAATTGTTCTTGCACACATCGATGTTTTCAAATCCAAGGCCCAACTCTCTAAGATACTTCTTGGCCTCATCATATGATTTTGGTAGCTCACTCTGAGGGTATCCTTCTGACTACAACTTCATTATCATGGAAAATGCTGTATTGCCAATTCGATAGCGAGACTTGATATACAGCATCCTCACCAGAAAAGAGAATTTTGAATGGCTAGATCCCGGGCTAAGTGATTTTTTCAAATCTTCAAGGACTTGCAAACCTTACTTCTCCTCCCTCAGCCTCTGCCGCAGCATACAACTCTCCTATCATCTCTGGTACTCCGTGATCCTCATCTTCATCATCGTCGGCCACATCCACATGTATGCCAAAGTCATGATCACTTCCTTGGACCTGCTGCTCCAAATTCTCAACTACTGCAATATCCGCTGACACCCCATGATGAATCCACCTGGTGTATGTAGCTAACATTGCATAAATGTGTATATGGTCACTTACATCACCCTGAGACTGCAAAGTTTGATTAAGACATTTACTACACGGACAAAGTATGTGGCTGTCTTTGGGGTATCTTTCACCGATAAATTTCATGAACTCTTCAACTCCTTTCACATAAGCAGGTGTGAACAGTGTCCCAATTATCCATCTTCTATCCATCGGTTTTGATAGTCCAATAAAACCTTGTATTCAGTCCTTAAATTCCACTGATAAATTCAACAAAATTCAAAAACACATCAAAGACATGCATATATTTAGAAAAAAAATTCAAAAACCAAAGCCAACCTTGCACTCGGCGATCCTCTGATCGCGCGCCACGCGTAGCTCTGCCCACCGACGCTGATGCTCTGTCCCACGCGCGCCGCCGCTGCCCCGCGACGATCTAGCTGCTCGCCGGCGCTGCTTATGTGTCCCAAGCGCGCAGCCGCTGCCCGGCTCTGCTCTGCTCGCCCGCCGTGCGCTGATCACCTGCCGGGGACGCCTCGCCGCCGGGAATAGGGCCACGGATGCCTCGCGAGCAGCGGCCAGGGACGTCCTCGCGACCTAAGGACGTCTACGCGATCATGTGTACGGCCCATAAACTCCATCGATTAAAAAAGATATCACGTACTTTGTACAAATAGAGAAACATGTACACTATAGTCACAAAACGGTGATTGTTCCAGTTTTAAGATACCTACTTGTTTACCAGCAGGTCGTAGGTTCGAACCTCCCTGCGAAACCAATTTTTGCAAATAAAAAAAAAGGACGGGCAGGCTTCTGGTCGAGCTGGACCGTGGGCCAGCAGCGCCGCGTGTTCGCCGCCACGCAACGCTGGTTGATCCGCAATGCCACATCATCGACGTTGGACAATGTTCTCTCTACAAATAGATGCACTTATAACTAATAATCACAAAAGGGTCAGTATTCTAGTGGTAAGGCTCCTACATATTACCTGGTTGATCGTGGGTTCGAACCTTGCTGCAGGAGTATTTTTTTTTGCAATAATAAAAGGAGGGGCCCCGCTGGTGGGTCCATGGCTTTTTGCAAAAAATAAAGGGAGGGGCCCCACTGGTGGGACCACGGCGCCATGTCCTCGAGGTGGAACAACAGATAAACAATCAATGACAATTTAGTTTTGTTATTGTATGACGATCCCTCCGTTTTCGTCATTATTATTCATGCCAAAGCTCCGTCACTTGTGACTGATGATGAACTAACCAATTTCGTCATAGAATGCTTACATTCTGTGACGAATTTAGTAATCGTCACGAGTGAATCGTCATGGATTAACACATTTCTAGTAGTGCCTGCCTGGCCCTGATCCATCGTCGCCCCTAGCGGATCTAGCGGATCCGGGGCCGGCGCCGCCGGATCCAGCTCCCCGCGCCACCACCATGGCCGGGAGCCCAGTTCCTCCGCCAGTGAAAAAAGGAGGGAAGCTCAGGGTAGCAGTGAGAGCAGAGGAGTTGCCGGTGAGGAGCTCGCCAAGCTCGCCGATGGGGGGCTCGTCGGAGCTCAGTCCGGTGCAGCATCGGTAGCGAGGGAGAGAGTGCATGGGGGAGAGAGAGGAACGAGCACGAGTGGATGTAGGTGTGGGCGCGGAGCCAGCGAGCCCCCCAGAGGTCGCGGAGGGGAGGGGCGCGGAGGGGGCAAGGGAGTGCTCATAGCTTGCTCGTGCTCGACCGGCTCACCTGCAGTGGAATGGAGAGCGACGGCGGAGCGACCGAGGGAGAAGAGAGAAATGAGAGTGAGTGACTGGGGTGAGAGAGTGGGCAGCCAGGGGTGAAGGGAATGCGGTACGTGGTGTGGGTGCGCGTGCGCAGCGTAGTGGGCCGCGGTCGAATCGGTCTGCGAACGTCCGTCCAACGCATCAGACGTACGAACACAAGCATTTCCGCTTTATAAGAGATATATATGCAATACTATAGTCCGGGAGATAGCCAACGAGGGAGAAGACCGGACCGCTGCACGCTACTCGAGTCTAGAGAGTCTTCTGATCAACACATTCATCGAGCCGCTTTCGGAGTCTAAGCATAAGGCTTTCAAGGTCCTTTCCTGGAAGACACATTATTCCTGGATGACTTTGTCTCCGAGGTTGATGGGATCCTGCCGTAGACGCGTTAAACAATTAACGCAGCCATCAGTTGTCACTATCATCACAGACCCTGGTCTGTTGCTTGATGCGCGGCTGAGTGACCTTGCGCGTTGTTATCTTTGTTACTTGGTTTTAGGCTTGACGTTTTTTCACCCTCGTTCGGTTCTTGTCTCAGTTCTTCTTCTTTTCTTTCTTATTTCTTATTCTTATGTTTTTGGTTCTCCTCCTCTCTCTGGTAGGCTTAGCGCTTACCAATGGGTAACTTGTAATGTATTTTTAAATTTCTCTTAATGAAATACGTGTCTATAAGGGGCATGGTCTTTAAAAGTTTGGAATGGATCAAGTATATTATAGATAGATATATGTATTAATATGATACCAGTGTCGATCATGCAAGAACACCGTATTCTTCTCCTGGAATATTTCCTGTTGTCATCTTGCTAAGCCCAAGCTGAGCAGCGTCGAATCCCAGGCAAGGTACGACGCAAGGTTCCATGTCCATATCGTAGACTCAGTCTTGCCATCCTTGACAACATTCCAAACACCCTCACACGGTTCCAACAAAATCGCCGGCCATGTACCACTTATTAAACAATTTGCAGACACGAACGGTGATTGAAAAGCTCGCAGTCTCTAACAATGATTGAATACACGCACAATCTTGTCTTGTATAAAAAGGACGCCATGAATGCACTGCACATGCAAACTACACTAGAGCAAGCCGGCAGTAATGGAAAGCTTCTACTTCAAGCTGTCCTTGCTCGGCATTCTTATTCCCTGTTTTTTCCTTGCTACTACTTCAGTCGTCGTTGCCGAGACGACCGGCGATGACGAGCTTCGCACGTTCATCGTCTACGTACAGCCGCCGGAGAAGCACGTCTTCGACATACCTGACGACCGGACGGCCTGGCACAGGTCGCTCCTCCCTGAGGACGGCCGGTTGTCCACGCCTACCACCACGTCGCCAGCGCCTTCGCCTCCCGGCTGACGCAGCGGGAGCTCGACGTGCTGTCCACCACGCCAGGTTTCCTCGCGGCGCAGCCGAGCGTGGCTTTTGAGCTGCTGACAACGCACACGCCTCGGTTCCTCGGGCTGGACGTGCCACAAGCGGAGGGCGTCAGCGCCATAAACCACACTAGTGCTTCTGGGTTTGGGGACGGCGTCATCATCGGCGTGATCGACACCGGTATCTATCCCTACCACCCGTCGTTCAGCGGCGACGGCATGCCGCCGCCGCCGGCAAAGTGGAAGGGGCGCTGCGACTTCAATGACTCGGCGGCGTGCAACAACAAGCTCATAGGCGCACGGTCTCTCGAGTCTGAGCCCTCGCCGCTCGACATGTACGGCCACGGCACGCACACGTCGAGCACCGCGGCGGGGGCGGTGGTGCATGGAGCCCAGGTGCTCGGCCAGGCCCGCGGCACCGCTTCTGGGATCGCACCGCGCGCTCACGTCGCCATGTACAAGGTGTGCGGTGACGAGTGCACCAGCGCCGAGATGCTCGCGGGCATCGACGCGGCCGTGGGCGACGGCTGTGACGTTCTCTCCATATCTCTCCGTGAAACCTCGCCGGACACACCGTTCTACCAGGACAGCCTCGCGATTGGCACGTATGGCGCCGTAGAGAAGGGTGTCTTCGTCAGTATCTCAGCCACCAACGCCGGTCCAAGTGCCAGCACGCTGTCCAACGACGCGCCGTGGATGCTCACCGTCGCGGCGAGCACCATGGACCGTCTGATCGGTTCGCAGGTGCGTCTGGGTAACGGCCACTCGTTTGACGGGGAGTCGGTGTACCAACCACAAATCTTGGCGGCCGTCTTCCACCCGTTGGTCTACGCGGGAGCCAGCTCGACAGCTGACGCGCAGTTCTGCGGCAACGGTTCGCTGGACGGCTTCGACGTCAAGGGCAAGATCGTGCTGATCATGGCCAACCAGTTCTCCGACGGCTACAGCACAATCTCCGATGCTCACGTCCTCCCGGCTTCGCATGTCAGCTACGTCGCCGGAGTTGCCATCAAGAAGTACATCAACTCCACGGCGAACCCGATGGCACAGATTTTCTTTCGGGGCACGGTTCTCGGCACGTCGCCGGCCCCGGCCATCACTTCCTTCTCCTCGCGTGGGCCGAGCCTACGCAATCCCGGCATCTTGAAACCTGACATCACGGGGCCCGGCGTGAGTGTACTCGCTGCTTGGCCGACCCAGGTCACAATCCACGTCGGTGAATCCCGAACCGGGCTTCAACTTCGGATCTGGCACGTCCATGTCGGCACCGCACCTAGCCGGCGTCGCGGCACTGATCAAGAGCAAGCACCCGGACTGGTCACCGGCGGCAATCAGGTCCGCTATTATGACAACCGCCGACGCCGTCGACCACTCCGGAAACCCGATAATGAACGAACAACACATGCCGGCCAACTTCTTCGCGATGGGCGCCGGCCACGTCAATCCAGTCAAGGCCGTCGACCCTGGCCTGGTCTACGACATCGCCCCCGACGACTACGTGCGCTTTCTCTGCAGCGTCTATGCGAGCAGGTTCGTGTCCGTCATCGCTCGGCGCGCTGTGGACTGCTCGGCCATCAAGGTGATCCCAGACCACGAGCTCAACTACCCCTCCATCTCGGTCGCGTTCGCACCAGCGTGGAACTCCACGGCGAAACCGGTGGTGGTGGTGCACCGGACGGTGAGGAACGTCGGCGAGGTGCCGGCTGTGTACTACCCCCATGTAGACCTGCCATCAAGCATGGTGCACGTCGAGCCGAGATCACTGCAATTCACGGAGACGAACCAGGAGCAGAGCTTCACGGTGTCCGTGCGGCCAAGGAAGAGTGGTAACGCGAAGGTGGTCCAGGGCGCGCTCCGGTGGGTGTCTGACAAGCACACCGTGAGGAGCCCTATCTCCATCACATTTGAATGATCAGTAGAGTCGCAATTGAGTTCTATGTATTTTATTGGATATGAATAATAATGTTAGTGGTCATGGATAGTAATGTATGTTGAATAGTTGCTTAAATATTATGTGGGCATCCACGTGTCACATAGGCTTTTTTTTAGCATACGTGTACATAGGCTGTTTTGATCCGTTATGTTTGGGCTGTTTTTTACGGGCTGCACGAAATTAAACTTCTGGTTGCGTGGCTTGTTATGTTGCTGGACCGGAGAAAATTTACATAGATTGACAGAAAAATTAGGCCGCACAAGAATTCTTTTGGGCTACGATGTGCGCTGAAAATAAATTTGAGAAGGCTAAACAGGCTAAAATACTACAAAACAAGTGGGCTGAAATATAAAAAACCAGGCTAAACAACATTTTGGGCCTGTATATGTCTGCCACATTTTTCCTCCGTCCAAAGTAGAGGTCATTATGATATAATTACTTGGTTTTGCGATTTTAAAGCTTTGCACAGTCTACAACCTAATATTTACTCCTTTGTTTTTAGAGGAACCAATGCCTAGTGCAGTTGTTGTGTCCGACATCTCCTCCCAGGCAAGCTCCTCTAGAACACAAAGAACACGGAGATCAGTAATGAGGCTACTCCAGGAACAACTTGTAGCTCAAAAATAATTTTCAGCTGGCCTCGTTGAACAGTTGGGTGAACTCAAGAGGTCGAATGAACAAGCTAAAACGGAGTTAGAGAAGTTCAAGAAGCAGCACCATGAGGATTGCAATGAGCTCTGGGGGCTCTTGCACATCTACGTCGATAAATCAAGGTTTTGTTGATGACGATGCAATGAACATGTTTGGTTTGTATGCTATTTTGATGTGAATTCATGGTTGCTTCATATGTGAACTCTATTAGTGATTTGCTGCTGACCTGAACTGCTGTAATTTGATTGAGATGCAAACATTATTATGTATGTATTTAGTATATTGTGCAGCAGCGTTGTGATGTAATAATTGTTTTGCACGTGCTAGATCCGGCACAACACACGTCATTTAAAATTGTGAGACGTGGACAAATCGGCAAAGGACACGTGTCCGATCCAAGATAGGACACACAGTCCAATAACAATCCAAGACGTGGTTGAATCGGCCAAGCCATGTGCTCGAATTAAAAAAAAAGACACGTGGGTAGTTTAGGGCTCGACACGTTGTCCAATAAAAACCTAATATGCGAACGTACTCCGAAGTTACACATGGTACATTGAGTAACAGACACGTGCATAGTTGTCATTACGCCATGTCGTTCAATAAAAAATATGACACTTGGTCCGATGAATGAGCAACACGTGCTCCAGCCATAACATGACATGTGTTGGAATAAAAACAAGACAAGTGGAACAACCGCGCTTGGGCACGTGGGCCAATCAGAACAGGACACGTGCAACAACGGGAGAGGCCCATGTTAGCTGACACGTCACTGAGCATCTCCGACGTAAGAACCTACCTGTGGCAGCCCCCCATCAGCGTGGCAGACCCGGCCCAGGCATACCTAAAACATCTATGACGCCCAACTTTTGGTCATCGAGGGGTCACTTCTGTGACGTCATTTTTAGGATCATCATAAGCTAACATATGTGACGTGACTTACATGATGAGGGTTTTTGGTCATAGATTTTTCATAGGAGCCTTTACTTGAAAGTAGCTTTCACTCTAGCACAAATGTAGAAGCACCTTACCCCTTGCCTTTACTGGCTTTCGAGCTCTGAAATTACCCACTTGCCCATTGATTATGTTAGAAAATAATGTTTCGATCGCCCTTTCTATTCTCCCGTCCCCTGATCTGTCCCCGTCCCCATCGCGGCCTTTTCCCCCACACGAGACCGTGCACGACCCCGCGGCTAGGGTTCACCGCTCCGTCGCCGCCACACCTGCAGCGCTCGCCGGCCTTCCACCACCGATCAAACCTGCCACCCCTCAGGCTCCGCCCTAAGATCTCCCCGGCCGCCGCCCCTGAAGCCTAGTCCGACTGCTTCCCTACAGCACCGACCGTCGGACCTGAAGCCCGCCACCCCTCAGGCTCCTGCAGCATCGACGCCAGAACCAGCAAGCAGCAGCCTTTAGCGTTGTCGTCTGCTCCAGCAAAGGTCCCCTATAGTCATTTGTCATGTGAAGTTTCAAAAGCAAGGACCAACGTTTTTGGAAGATATGCACATCATTTTTGGCAAGGGACATGTTAGTGGGGCTTCGGCATGCTGTCCTGGAGATGTATCCTCGAGTGGTGAGGATGTACATGAAGTACAAAAACCTGCAGAGAAGGCTGAGAAGACAGGGACCGAGGGCTATGGAGAAATGACATCATGTATAAGCTCTTTCGATGGATATTGTTCTATTTACATGGACTATGGAGAACTAAGAAAAACAATTGAAAATTATTTTACCTTGCTTAAATAGTCATTTTCATGTGAATTAGTGAACACATTAGTTTGTTACGAGCAGTTTCCATATTAACATATCCTAGACATTCAGAGACATTACAGGTATTTCTCTGCCAATCTACAATTGAACAGCTCCTCTAACCAAACCGCCTTCTACTTTTCCCACAGCTCCTTCTCACAACTGCTTTTCACAGCTCACAGCCCACAACAACTTTTCCAGAAGTCACAGCCCAACCATACAAACCCTTAGAACGACTTCTCTAATTCCGAGAGTAGCTTGTACTCCAATCCTTTCATCTCTACAGAGTCTGACATGCATTTCCTTGATGGCATGCAGCTTGCCAACGTCGTCCTCAAGAATAGCCAATTCTGACTCATCTAGTATCAACAATATTGATTTTTCTTAATCGGCTTCTCTCTCACGCGCGCGATCTTTGAAGTATTTGGTTCCTGTGTCTCTCTTTCCAAATTCTGGTGCAAACACCTCCTTAGCTCTAGATAAGATGATATACCTTGCTTATCCGCAAAAATATTGAACAAGATTGTTGACAGGATCATCTTGTCTAAGACTTTTTTTGGAAGTATTGGTTCATTTTCTCATTATAACTGTAAAGCCCATATTTTCACAAAGGCCCTGATCCATTCACACCACCTCTAGATTAAAACTCTTCAGTCTCAACGCTTGTTTTAGGAAATTCTAGTTTTCCTACAGTTGTGTAACACGTCAATTGCAATGGGCCAAGGGCCCATGCGGCATGGCAAGGCCATGCGGCCTAGTGGGCACCGCCGCCGCCGCCACCGCTGTTGCCTCCGCGATAATTTAGGGTTAGATCACTTAGAGGGTAAGACATCCCCAGCCTATAAATACAAGGGGTATTGTATCCATTCAGAGAAAGTAAAGAATAGGTAAAATCCCTTTTACTCATCTCTCCAGCTTTTGGCTCTCTCGTTCCTCCCCCAAACCCTAGCCACCAGCGCCACCACGTGCCACACACTGCTGCACCACCGCCACCGCGCACCGCCAGGCGTGGCCTCGCCGTTCCTCGCCGCCAATCTCCCTCAAATTCCCCAAAAATACCGCCCAATTGTGGCCCTTGCGTTATACTTGTTACATCTGGTATCGGAGCCGCTTCGATCCTTTGGGCACCATCCATGGCCGCCAACGCTGCCATGAACGTCGAGGAGATCTGCAATGACATCCGCGCTCTACTCGCATGTGCAGTTCAGGATCTCAAAATTTTTTTCCCGCAGCACAAGGAGAAGGTTCAGATCGAATCTGATTTGGACACCACCATGAACCTTGATGGGGAGATCGCCACGCTAGATCAATGCCTCGTGGCCAAGGAGAAGAAGTTCATGCGCATGCATGACACCTTCACCGCCGACGTCATGGCCACGCCGCCAGCGGCCACCCTCATCACCAGCACCCCGAACGACGTCATCACGGACAAGGTCCAACCAAAATTGGATCTGGAGGAGACAATCAAGGAGGAGATCGCAATCTTCTCCACCAACAACATCGACAGGAAGGACGTTAGCAGCGATGCCCAGCAAAGCGTCATCTCATAGTGCCAACACGCGCCAGCAACAACATCTCCATCAATCTCGCTCCTAACGACAACGAGAACAGCTTCAAGAAGCCACCAAAGTTGCAGAGCAAGGAGACGCCGCATGGAAAAGGGGGAGTGATGTAACACGTCAATTGCAATGGGCCAAGCGCCCATGCAGCATGGCAAGTCCATGTGGCCTGGTGGGCGCCGCCGCCGCTACAGCCACCGCTGTTGCCTCTGCCACTACTAAAAAAGTGCACATCCATGATGTTTTGGTGATGATGATTTCAATTTTGGTCACTGAACTAAGGTCATTAATGACGAAATCGCATATCGTCATGGATGATTGGTTTGGCCATCAACCCCTTTGTTCATTCGTGATGAATTGAAAACTATCATCATACAATGATTTAGACATCGTCATAAATGTGAAAGTCAGTAAGTTCCACCGTTGAGATCCTACCTATTAGTTTTTTTGGTCATAAAAGTGAAATTTGTTGCAAAAAATGTGCGGTACCTGGGAATCGAACCCGACACCTTCGAATTGAGCACCAACTAGGCTAACCATCAGGCTACAAGCCAGGACGTGTTTAGGGGTGGCAATGATATCTTGTTATTATAATTTTGAATAAGCAATATGACCTGGCGCCCAGACCTTCCCCTCAATCGTGCCCAAATCCATTTGACCTGCCGCGACCGCCACCTCTGCCGCCGTCAGAGCTCCGACGGACCTCTCCATCGTCCAGGTCTAGCGTTCCACTCAAGCGCGCATCTCCTGCAATATGCTCCTACTACAAGCTTGGCCTACCTCCTTCGGCGTGCTCTGGGTTAGTTGCTCCGGCGCGCGTGCACACTGCTCCGGCGTGCACCATGCCACGGTGAGGAGCATCTTAGGTGGGCGATGAGATGGGATGATAGGGCACCTAATCCTTCTCTAACTGCTAGTTCCATCATCGGGTCAAGCGGTAGCTAGCTGTGAGCTTGGGGTGCACAGGTATTGTCCTGTCCCATTGCCTACAACTGATGGCATTTGAGTTGTTTGTACAAGGCTAATTAGAGGTAATTTTTGTTGCATTAAGTAGATGAACCGAACATGGATTCATGCTACTCCGTTCAGCGATGACTTCAACATCGCGGTTGATCAGCTTATGTGTTTTATTCAAGATAGATTCAATGCAGATGATGTTATACCCTGCCCGTGTCACAATTGTCTGAATCGGTCTTCATTGAGTTAGAGAGACATGCATAACCATGTCTATCTCCATGGATGGTCAGCTACATATACTCGGTGGGTACACCATGGAGAACCATTTGATGTTGAGATTGTGGAATATGTAAATGATGCAGATAAACCTGAACATCTAGGTGATGTGATGGATGTGAGTCAACCTGACGATGAAGATGATCTAGGTATGACAGAGATGCTTGCAGACTTGTACACAGCTATAAAAAAAGATGGAGGAGAGCCTATGTTAGTGAAACTTATTGAAGATGCAAAGCATGCTCTTTGTCCAGGTTCTGCTCAGTCAAGGTTCTCTTGTCTACTCAGGATGTTCCATATCAAATCATTCTATAGGATCAACAACATAGGATTCAGTGCAATATTGAAGTTATTGTCAAAGTCATTCCCTAATACAGGTATTCCAGATTCATATGACAAAGCAAAGAGGTATCTCAAAGAATTGGGCCTTGGATATGAGGTAATAGATGTTTGTGACAATAATTGTGTGTTGTTTTGTGGAGAACTTGATAAACTTGACATTTGCCCAAAATGCAAGGAATCTAGGTGGGAGGATGGAGATGCTACCAAACGGCTTCCAAAGAAGGTGTTGAGGTATTTTCCTCTTATACCCAGACTGAAGCGGATGTTTGCAAACAAAGCAACATCCGAGGAGACCCGGTGGCACAAGGAAAAGCGGGTGGTTGTGCAAAATGAAATGAGCCATCTAGCCGATGGTGATGCCTGGAAAGATTTTGATAAGGAGTTTCTGAGATTCGCTGATGATGCAAGAAACTAAGGCTTGGTTTAGCTACAGATGGGTCCAATCCATTTGGAAACATGAGAACTAGTTATAGCATGTGGCCTGTACTTGTAAAGGTATACAACCTACCTCCATGGTCATGCACCGATGCATCCAACTGCATCATGGCATTGCTCATCCCAGGACCAAAGTCTCCAGGCAAGGACTTTGACGTATTTTTACAACCTCTTATTGATGATTTGATAAAACTTTGGGAGGGTGTCAAAACTTATGATGCATTCACTGGTTCAAAGTTTGACCTTTGTGCTGCAGTTCTATGGTGCATCCATGATTATCCAGATTTGGGTGTATTGTCAGGGAGAATTACTAAAGGTTACTATGCATGTATCCATTACAATACAGATCCATTGTCAAGGAGTCTTAGGAGGAAGATATGTTACATTGGACACCATCGCTTCCTTCCAATAAATCACAAGTGGCGAAGAAGCTTGGTCTTTGATGGCAAACGTGAAAACCATGTGCGCCAGGAAAGTTGAGTGTGGAGGAGATATTGCAGTGCCTAGAGAAGGTAAAAGATGTGTGTCCTGGTAAGCCCATTGCCAATGCTGAAGGTACGAAGAAAAGAAAGCATGGAAAGAAGGATGCTGAGCCAAAGTTGTTTTCCCACAAGTCCTCTTTGTGGGAGATACCTTATTGGAGATTCTTGAAGTTGCCACATAATCTTGATATGATGCATATAGAGAAGAATATATGTGATTCCCTTCTAGGCATAATACTCCACCTTGAGGGCAAGAATAAGGATACAATTAATGCAAGACTTGATCTCCAGGATATGAGCATACGTCCTGACTTGCATTTAGAACAAGATGATGACAATTCAGTCTCCATGCCAGCAGCATGGTATTCCTTGGAGAAACAAGAGACTACAGCATTTTGTCAATTTCTAAAAGGGATTCGGTTTCCATACGCATATGCTTCCAATCTGGGAAGATGCATTAGTGTAGATGGTTCCAAGGTGCAAGGCATGAAAACCCATGATTGCCATGTCATGCTTCAAAGAATTTTAGTAGCTGGTCTCCGAGGACAAGTGCACAAGGACATATATGAAGCAGTTGCAGAGTTGGGTAAATTTTTCAGAGAGCTTTGCAGTAGGAAACTGAAGGTTGATGTAGTCAAATCCTATGCAAGCTAGAGAAAATATTTCCTCCTGCATTTTTTGATGTGAAGGTCCACTTGGCTGTCCATCTACCAGATGAAGCACTCTTAAGAGGTCTTGTGCAATATGGATGGATGTACCTGGTTCAACGTCATATGGGCACTTTTAAGGGGTATGTGAGGAATAGGTCCAAACCTGAAGGATCCATCACTGAGGCTTACATAGCTAATGATGCCTTGACCTTTTGTTCTAGGTACATGGAAGATGTTGTCACTAGATTCAATCAGGATGATGACAAAGGAAAGGGAGCAACAAAGGGTGACCTCCCTATTTTCAATCATGGTGTTAAACTCTTGGGAGCCAACAGGCAGACACATCTGGAGGCAAATGAATTTGATAAGATTTGTTGGTATGTGCTAAACAACTGTGATGAGGTAGAGCCATATTTGGGGTGAGTACTTTTCTGTAGCTTTGCTGAACAACTCTACTGAATTTGAGCAGAGGCTACTTTGTTAAACTAGCTTGACCAATATATTATGCACTGTGGCTACAACAAGTTTAGAGAAGAGTTGTAGAGAGATCAAGGAGCCCTTGATGTTGACAAAAGGTTGGAAAAGGAATTTCCTGCTTAGCTTAGGAGTAAGGTAAGCTATTTCAGAACTCACATGTCATCCTTTAGAGGTTATTTTCATATATTTCAAATTTTCACTATTTTGCTATTTCAGATGAGGCAAGAGTGGACGGATAATCGTGAAGAGGTTAGTGAACGGCTATATGCATTGTCATATCGTCCTGACCTAAGAATCATGATATGGTCATCATGCATTGTCGATGGTGTTCGGTACAACACTGTTGAATGTGAGAGACATAGGAAGACACAAAATAGTGGTGTGCTGGTTGATGGATCACATAATGGGGAGTTCACTAAATTCTATGGTCAACTCACAGAGATAATTGAGTTGAACTACAACTCAAATTTGGAATTCCAAAGAAAGGTTGTACTATTTTGATGTGATTGGTTCAGTCAAGAAGGCAAAGCTAGAGCCATTAGAGACGATGGTCATTTTAGAGCCATCAATGTTGAGAGGCTTTGATACCAGTCAGATCCATTCATATTAGCAACCCAGTCAAAAAAGGTCTTCTATGTGGAGGATAGAATGTTTGGCATAAATTGGCGTGTTGCACAAAAGTGGGAACAGAGGAGCTATTTTAATGTCAATGAAATTGAATTGACTATAGCTTAACAAGTTGAGACAGTTTCTGATAATGAAGGTGGTGTGGAAGATGATGATGACTTAGATGAGCCTGCTCCAGTTTATCGCCGTGTACATGGAGAAACCGCAACAGTTGCTGGTAATTTATAAGCTCTTATCAATAGAAGGGAAGAAGACATGGGTGAAGACAGCGGCGACGAAGATGATGAACATGACACTATGTTAGAGTATTGTAGTGACAATGATAGAGATCCCATGTAGTGTATTGATGTTGATTAGGTCAGTTGTCATTGAATGTAATGGAATTTGTGGAGCTACACTGTCTTTTGGATGATATGGAGATGTAATATACATTATGTGATCCAATTTACCATTTTGTGAAACATTTGATATATTATGTCAAATCTGTCTTGTTGCCATCTCAAGTCTATGTTGTTGCCTTATGCATACATACATTTTAGCACTAAATTTCCATTCATATCATACATTCCATCTCAAGTAAATGACACATTAAAGCAAGGGAGCTCATTTGATTCCAACCAAACTAGGGAGCTCATTTCATTTCAATGTTCAGGTTACATAGAGACACACACAGAAGTACAATCAGGTGATATAGTGCCACACACACACATACATTTAGGTAAATCAACTAATCAACTACTCCAACTAGATTCTCTAGTTCACTTCCACATACTAGTGACAAACACACCAATCAGAACACCTAGGAAGCCTACGAAGGCAAGAGCTAGAAATGAGGAATCAATAACAATCTGCATGTTCTTGTTGACTTCAGACTTCACTATAGGGATCGGCTCAATAGGTTGCTTTTGCAATTTCCAAAACTCAGGTACAAGACTTCAGTTTTTGATTCAACAATTGCAGCTCCTCCCTGCAATCAGCACAACAAGCAACAACTACTACCTTCCCTATCTGTAGACTCTGTTCTTTTGCTTCCAAAGCCATCAGCTCCACCTCAGAGCGGATATAGGGGCAGGTAGTACCATCATCCTGCAATAAAAACAAATGACGTACATCAGACAAGCATTGACACGAACTGAGCACAAAAATGTGAAACATTGAGCACAACCTTGATGTTATACTGTCACTTGAGGTACCACTCGCCTTTTGTCATCGCCTACTTGCTCTGGATCCTAACCAAAGGAACATGGCAGTATGGGCACTCCCTTCGGTTGCTGGGTGTCGAGCTCGAGCACATGGATTGCTTCATCGTCGGCGCACTCGTCATGTGGTGGCGCTCGTCCAGTGGCTACTAGGGTTCTTGGGTGAACAAGAGAGGTAAAAAAGAATGGAGTCATGGCATGGCGAGTGGTGACCGGTGGCACGACGGGTGGTGGCCGGTGGTGTGGGTGCACGTAGGGGGCAAGATCTGGCTGACGGCACGGCGTGTTGAGAGGCAGAGCGGCAGAGCAGTGGTGCGTCGGCACGGCGACTGATTTAGGGTCGAGGGCTGATTTGGGGCCGGTGGGGGGATTGGGGGATTTCGAGGGGGATTGGGGGGTGGTGACCGTTGGTAGAGAGGCTGACATGTTGGGTCGACCAGGTCAAGCCTGCAGATGGGTGAGCTCGGTTCACCGTGGTCATGAGGCTGACAGGTGGGCCCTAGCTAGACTATTTTGTGTAAACACCTATTTTCAACTTGAAGATGATCTCAAATTAAAAATCATCAACTAGAGATTTGTGTAACTCATTGAAATCTACAATCTTTGTTTTGGACGGTACTCCATTTGACAAACTTTGAACAAAGTAAATTGTGAATTTAAGTAAATGACACATTAAAGAAAGATTTTAAAAGCTCAAATGGTTTCAAATGAAAAAAATTTTAATACCTGGTTTTCATAACTCATTGAGATCTACAAATGTTATATAGGACATTTTGTCATTTGAGAAAGTGATAATGACATGAGGTACATATTGGACAAATCACTCATATAGTTTCTTAAACTATGTGAGTGATTCTAGGATTAGTGAACAATGTGTACCACCGCTTTCTCAAATGAAAAAAATCCTATATATGGATTGTAGATCTCAATGAGTTATGCAAACCTGGTATTCAATTTTTTTATTTGAAATCATTTAGTGTTAGAAAATCTCGCTTCAATGTGTCATTTATGTAAATTCAAAATTCAATTTGATCAAATGTTGTAAAACGAGAGCACCGTTGAAAGTAATAGCAGTAAGAATCTAAGAAAAAGATGTAGAATGATTTTAGAGATTTTTAGGAAAAAATCATCCAATTTGAAGTTCAGATGAGGGAGAAAAACTAGTTAGAAGTTTTACGAAGAGATTAAAAAGAAAATTTGTGCTTCTTCATGTGATTTGAGATGAATTGTATATGAACCCACTTCAAATAGCATTTTGGGAGACTAAATGATTCTAGATAAAAAAATTGTAAAGAACAAAGTTGTATAACTCATTGAGACGTACATTTTCTATCTTGATCATTTATTCATCCGAATTCATTTTGTAGTTTTTAAATTTGAATTTCAAATTTTAACAAATTCAATTAAAACAAATATGGTAGGGTTTATATCTTTTCTCTTATCATTTATTCATCTGAATTCATTTTGTAGATTTAAACCTTTAATTTAAAATTCTAATGATGTTAGTTAAAATTCACAGTGAATTGTAATTAGGTTTCTCATTATGGCCCACATGTCATTCTCTCCACAAGAACCATATATAAAGCTATGAACAACTGACACTCAAACAAGCAGTTGAAGCAGCCATAAGTTTCATACCAACATATATAAAGGGTGCCAAGCATACATACTACATTACATCCCCACATCAACTTAAGTTTCATAATACATCATCAGTGCCCCACTTGGGCTTTCAAAAGTCATCTAGGCCAGAGATATCTTCACAAGACAGATGCTTCATCACCAAAAGACAAATGCTGCCATAGCCATACATATGACATCTTCATAGGGTCTTCTTGCCCAGGCCAGCATCATCTAGCAACTTCTCATACATGGCAATTTTAGCTTTGATGTTCTCCAGCTCCACAAGGATCATTTCTGTTTTCTTCTGGTTGATTGATTCATTGACCTAGGCAGTGAGGTCGTCAACCTTCCAAGTCAGAGAAGTGATGCTCTGCTTCACGGGTGCAGTCACTGATTCAACAACCATTTCTGAACATGGTACTGCATATGGACAAGTGGAATTGTTATTAGTTTGTGAAAACAACTATAACTGTACATGGGTGGTGGAAGGGATAAATGGCAGTTCACCAAGTAGGAAGCAGAGCAATTAGAGCAGTTCAAATTTTTGCACATATGAAGCAGAGCAATCAGAGCAGTTCAAATTCAGATAGAATTCAGATTCAGAAATCAGAGCAGTTCAATCAGATTTAGAAACCAACAGAGCAATTAGAGCAGTTCCAATTTAGAAAGTTTGAGCAGTTCACATAAGAAGCAGATAGAATTCAGATTCGATAGCAGTTCACATACTAGGACTTCAAATTCAGATAGCAATCAGAGCAGTTCAAATTCAGATAGCAATTAGAGCAATTCACAAGCAGATAGCATTTCTGAGTCCACAAAAGTAGGTATTCATGAGCAGATAGCAGTTCAAATTGCCATCATGTGAAGCATGCTACATAAACCATAATGAAGTGAACAATGCTACCTAAACCCTAATCTAGTGAATAAATCAACTAATAATCTAGTGAAGCATGCTACCTAAACCCTAATTCCCTATTCTAGTGAAAACATCTAGGATCATGTACTAGAATCATCAATAAAATAGTAATCTAGAGAATCATATACCTCCGTGTCCGAGGAGGTGTTGTTGGAGCTGGACAGTGACTGGTAGTCGCAGATGGACGGTGGCTTGTCGTCGGAGCTTGATGATGACTTGTCATCGAAGCTAGACTTGGGACCGGCGCAGCCACATTGGGTACCCCCGCGCAGATATCTCCTACACAGGTCGTGGTCTCCCTCGAAGCACTCGCGGCATAGCATCTTCACAATGCCGCTCTCTGATGATGAAGAGTACGTGGGCTCCATATTGGTCAAGGGCCTGGGCTCCTTCCTTGCAGAGGGCACATGCTTCTTGGTCGTCGACGCAGGCTTCTTCTTGGCTGCCGGCGAAGCCTTCTTCTTGGCCGCCGGCGTGGCCTTCTTCTTAGCCGTCGGGGAGGGCTTCTTCATGGTCGTCGACGTAGGCTTCTTCATGGCTGCCGACGTGGCCTTTGCCCTCATAGCCCTAGATAGGGTTCTGCCTTCTTTGTAGCCTGCATCGTAGGCACCTTCTTTGCCGTGGGCGTGGCCTCCTTCTTCGACACCGACACAAGCTTCTTCTTCGCTGCCTGCATGGCCACCTTCATGGCAGTAGGAGAAGCTGCGAGAAAGGGGCCCATCTGCCGGTGAGTGGTTTCTTGGTGCAGTGCCTCCTTGACCGATTTATCATCTACGGTGTCGTCGGTGGTAGGGACGGGTGTGTGGGCGTCGGCAGGGGCGGTGATAGTGAGGTAAAAGTGGATCTGGGAGATGTGAAAGGGGTGAATGGGGGTATGTGAAGGGGTGGGGTGAAGGTGAAATGGTGAATGCGGGTGGATGGGGCAGGGTCCACTGTCAGCCACTCAGCTGTGACGGTGAAGGGGCCAGGCCCACTATCAGTCACTTAGTAATGAAGGTGAAGGAGAAGTAACTATTTTTGTAAAATAAAAACTTCAATCCCAAAGAACTCACTACTTTTTCGCACTGGTTAGGTTGAAATGGCTGTGAAATGGGGGGTCCAGTGTTCAAGTCCCTCGTGGGGTAAGTTTTTGCAGTTTTTTTATAAAAATTTTGGTTCTCGCCTCCACCGCCCGCCAAAAGTTTAGACTTAGAAATTTCCATACTACCCTCAGACCTAACACCTCCTTCTACATAAGACCAAGGACAATATAGTCAATTCACGTAGGACTATATAGATATGGGAATCCACACCGGTAGTGTCTCATCCTCGTCCACTCCGCCGCCACCGTATCCACTCCGCTCCCATCCACTTCGCCTCCGGCCTCCCAGATCCACTCCACCACCACCTCCTCCTACATCCTCTCCGCCGCCATCGCATCCCCTCCATCCCCATCCATTTCGCCTCCGGCCTCCTAGATCCACTCCACCGCCACCTCCTCCCGCATCTTCTCTGCCACCGCCGCATCCCCTCCGTCCCCATCCTTTTGCCCTCCAGCCTCCTGGATCCACTCCACCGCCACCTCCTCCTGCATCCTCTCCACTGCCACCTCCTCCTACATCCTCTCTGCCACCGCCACATCCACTCCGCCCCCATACACTTTGCCTCTGGCCTCCTAGATCCACTCCACCACTACATGAGGCACGAGGATGCCTAAATGACGCTCCAAGGCTAAACTCCTCTCCCCGCCGAGCCTAGGTTTTGTTGAAATGTTTACTCTTTTAGTGTTTATGGTTTTGTTCTTTGTGAATGCAATACATGTGCAGTGCTATGTTTTAGGTTTAGGGTGTAGTAGATTTGGGTGTAGGGTTAAGTGGAACTAAAATTTGTTTACAATAAGGTTACTATGAAAATCTGTGGGAGTTGCAAGTCGCGAAGAACAATAGGGTATTTGAGTCCATGGGGATCCACACCACGGACAATAATCTTCATGCTGCATGTAATGTGAGTTCTGACAAGCCGACAAATGACAAGAATCATTGTGAGGGGTCAGATTCTTCCTATCTTCCAAGAGTTGATGATGGGACTGAAGATGGAAGTGATTCAAATAGCTTAGAAAAGATCTCCTCTCATACTTGGTTGGGGTTGTAATTACATGAGGATGTCCATTGTGTATTGTGAGATTTTTTCATCCATGTCGTAATAACTGATTTATTCCCCTTGTGTTCTAGGAAACTGATGTCAGTAGCCGACGTGGTAGACCATCGAAGAAGGCCAAGATGCCCCTGGGTGGAACCAAAAGAGTAAGGGCAACTCCAGCGATTGGGGCTGCTGGTGTTGCAACAAGGTCTGTGAAAAAGGACATCACCATCCTCTCAGTTAGGGATGAAGCACTGTTGAATCCACAACCAGCTGATAACAATGAACAGTCCAATCCACAACCAGAGAACAGTGTCGAAGCCTCTATGGGACAAGACCAAGAAGAACATCCCCAAGATTCTCATCTGGACTTTTCTGTTTTTGATGAAGAAAACAATGCAAATGAAGATGAGTTCCATGAAGAGTTGGAGTTAGTTCCTGAAGGCAAGTAACATTTCCTGATAATGCTGGTAATCAATAAAGAATCTTGTTACTAAACTAGGAAGAATAAATATATTTAAACTTGTTGTCATGCATACTCTTATTCATTTAAGTTAAACCCATATATATGAAGTACAAAAAACATGGTAATGTGTAAGTAGACTAGTGACTACAAGTTAACTAAAACTTGGCTAGTTTCTTCAACAGGAATTAACTAAAAGACCAACACTAGAAAGTATCTGGTTTTGTAGCTTTGCTTGGACAACATGGTAATGTGTATGCATGATTTGATTGAACCTGAGTTAAGCATTTCAATTCTAATAAGAAAACAGCTAACCAACGCTACATTCAGAAGTCTTATGTTGGAACTTCATCAGTAAGTGTATCTTGTGTAGGTCGACAACATGCTCCAAGAAACCCAAGGCTGCCAACAAAGGGCAAACTACTGGAAAACATGACAAAAGCTATGGGAAGAAGGCTCCCAATTGAAATTGCTCTAGGGAAGCGAAGGCCTGAGAAGCCTGTACAGGCTGCGAAGCTAGCATGAGTGGCTGGAATTGTCATTAGGACCAGTGTGCCTATCCTAACCCACTAGAAATAATACAAGAAGGATGGAGACAGCCAGCTGATGGAATTCATGGGGGCAGTTATTTATAAGTAAATTTTGTCCTTCCATGCCAGTTTTTTACCGAGAATAATTCATTATATCAGTTGCTAATAGCTAAATCTCATATCCGATTGAATTTTACAAACCAGGTTGAAAGTTAATGATAAACATGAACCAACAAAGCAAGCCTGCAATAATCTACTCCAATCTGGTGTACGCCAGAATAGATATATGTTGAAGAAGAAGTACTTCACTGGTATACCAGCTGATCAAGTTGTTACTGCTTCCCCCATTTCGACTATGACTGATCAACAGTGGCAACAACAGATGGCTAAGTGGTCTACCCCAAGAGTGAAGGTACGGTGTGTCACACAACTTTTCTATTCTATATATTTTATCTGCAATTTAAAACTTTTTCTTCCAGGAAGTAACTGCGAAGAACAAGCAGAATCGTTCCAAGGTCAAACACCATCAGTCCACGGGATCTTGTAACTACATCTCGCACTTGTACAATTATGTAAGTGCTCAGAAACTGACATCATATTTTCTGTTTGTGGACATAAAAGCTATTTTTCTGAATTTCTTTCTCACACTAAATAAAGATGGAGAACAACAAGGATCGAGATGTCAATGCAGTGAAGATGATCTAGGTATGCCATACCAGCAAGTTGAAGGGTATGACAGATCAAGTTAAGGAGACAGTGGTAAGTCTGTACACATCATTGCTGGATAGGTTGATGAGTACATGTCAATTCATATTCATAATTGGTTGTTGGATTGGATTAACACATTGGATTAACACGTCATTGTTGGATAGGTTGATGAGTACATGTCAATTCATATGAAGTTATATGTTTTGTGTGCTGGGATTTTCATATATTTGCTCATATGCTTAATGCAATACTCAGTTTTGGATAGCATATTCATATCTATACTGTGTCATGACAAGTTAATATAAATTCAGCTCAAGTGCTTACACACACATATATACTCTAATGATTTTCATATATTTGCTTCAAACATGGATTCTCTGATTATTTACATATATTTGCTTGTAATTTAAACTCTGCATAATTCACTTATCATTGTTGCATCTTTATACTGCAGAGTTCCATGGAAACTATGTTGTATAAACCTACTGAAGGTTTAGAGACTCCAAGATCTAGCACTGAAGTTGTATCCAAGGTCCTGTCACAAACCAGTGCTGCTACTACATTCCTGAAGAATGCTGGTCTTGAAACACCAGGGTCCAAATCAGCTGCATGAGCTGCAAGAGAAGTGCAACTTTGGGAACAGCTACAGGCAGAGAAGACACGGGCTAATCTACTTGAACAAGAACTAGACACACTGAAGAAGAAAGGTGAAGAAATAGAAGAAACGTTGTCTAAGACCCAAGAAGCGGTGCTTAGGACCCAACAAGAGATGGAGTTCAAGAAGAGACAGGAAGAGAATGATCTGATCCTTAAGCGCATCTTGAACCTCAACTCAGGTAATAGAGCTAGTTAGCTCATTTGTTCCTGTGCTTGCTGGGTTCCTCTTGCAGTGCCCTGGTTGTGGCTTGTGGACTTTGTTGGTTGTTGTCATCGCTTGTGAACTTATTTACTTTGGCTTCAGAACTTGTTTGTGAACCGGTGGTTCAATGAGGTGAACCAATGATGTGTTTGAACTTGTAGTTCCCATGTGTTTGGGAACTTTGATTGTATGAACAATAAGTTTGTGATGTATGAACCAGTTGGTGCTTAATGTTAGTTTGAGCGTATTGTATGAACTATGTTCTGGAATGTTTGCTAAGGCTGGGGATGAATGGCACAACAACTGACGAAATTGTGTTGAAATGCGCTATTTTTTATGATGAAAAACGTCATTAATATGTGCCACATCATGTACCACAGTAAGCCACATGTCAACAAACTAGAGACACACGTGTCATCCAGCTAGAGACACGTGTCAATCGCCAGTTGACACACGTGTCAACTTTGTAGCAGCACATGTGTCGACATAACAGTGGCGCACGTGTCAGCGTCGTAGCGCAACACATGTCAAAGTCACAGAGAAACACGTGTCTAGCTCATTACGTTACACGTGGCGACCTCCTAGCTGCACACATGTCGACTTCTAAAGCAAATACGTGTACTCTAAACTAGCTGAAACAGATCCGTGACGGTGCCAAAATCGTCATGGATGAAACTCTTTTAATGACGAAAATTACCAAATCGTCAGTAAGTAACACTAATGACGCTACAAAGATGACGAAGAGAATTTCATCATAAATTCATCACTGAAATGTTTCGATGATGTTTTTGAGATTTACTATGACAAAAGTAAACGTCTTGGATGTGCAGTTTTTTTGGTAGTGCGTGATTAGTTCAGGTTAGATCGCTTAGAGGCTAAGAAATCCCCAGCCTATAAATACAAGGGGTATTATATCCATTCAGAGAAAGTAAAGAATAGGAGAAATTCCTTTTACTCAGCTCTCCAGCTTTTGGCTCTCTCGCTCCTCCCCTAAACCCTAGCCGCCAGTGCCGCCCATGTGCCGCACGGCGCTGCGCCGCCGCCACCGCGCGCCGTCAGGCGCGGCCTCGCCGTTCCTCGGCGCCAATCTCCCTCAAATTCTCCAAAAATACCGTCCAATTGTGGCCCTTGCGTTATACTTGTTACGAGTTGATACTAGATAAAAATGTTCCTAGGTTACATAATTTTCTGCACACCCTAAGATGGAAATTTTTTAAAAAAAAGCATAACTGTTTACAAGAGCAGCCAGTATACTCCGTTTTCTGGTTGTTTCAACTTTCAAGCCAGTATCAAATCAGCAATTTACAGTCGTAGCCAGGAGCAAGGGAAATATCTGATTTGCTAATCGCGTCCTATATATCAACCGGTCATATAATCAATTCACGAAACTTTGTCCCTGCATCGGACAGTTGCCAGGGATAAGAACAAGTGGAGACAGTCAGGAACGACTCGTCAATCGGTATAATTATTGGTAGTGAAGTATAAGGTACTGGACATATGGTGGTGCCAAGTCGCTCACCAGCTGATCTTGGCGAGGATCTTGTCGAAGTGGAAGAGGTGCTTGCGCACACGGTAGACGTGCAGCGTGTACATGGCTGCAGCACAGGTCACCAGGAAGAACGACAGCACGATCAGCTAGCTGAAATCCTGCTCAAAACCAATGTGACCGATCACGACCTTCATCCCTTCTTTGTATATACCCAGTAACAACATCTAGTAGTCGTTCAGGCAGTGGCACTCACCCTGGGATCGGAGATGATGATGCCCATGACATAGGTGAGCAGGTCGAACACGGACTGCAGCGAGTTCTGCACCCCACCCACGACGCACCGCTCGTGGTCGGGCACGCCGTCCTGCATCAGCTGCATCACGGCGAGGTCGAACATCCAGAGCCCTAGACGCGACGCGGCGACGCCGGCCATCAGCATCCACGCCGACGCCACGGCGCTGGCTGCCCAGATGGAAGCCACGCACACCAGCAGGCAGCACCACTGGCCGCACACCCGAGCAAGATTCAGCAACAGTAAAATTCACGGAAACCTGATGCTTAGATTCAGCACCACTGGCAGCAGAGCAAGATTCAGTATTAGATACCTGCATCCAAATGGACCATAGCCCAGTTCGTAGTGTGGACACCCACGAGTACACCACAGGGTACAGCAGCGTTGCGCCAATGCCGACGATGGCGCTGAAACCCCTTGCCAAACTGATGACGTACGCAGGTATGCCTTTCCAGTCCAGGGTCGCCGTCATCAGGGTGCCAAAGCTGCAAAACCAACAAATACAGCATTTGATTACACACAGCATTGTGCTGATCAGACAGAATTTAAGCAGCGTTTTATGTTATTACAACTAGCTAGGTTTACCTCAGGACGGTGAAGTAGAGGAAGGCGAGAGCGACGCCAGGGAGCGCCACGTCCTGCCTCAGGTACACCACCCACGACTCCCAGCATGGTATGATGGATAGCTGCTCCGTCATCCTAACCCTCCAATCCAGCGCATTCTCCGTCGTCAGTGCCACGTTCTCCGACGACGACGATGGTGACATGATGGCCTCTGTTGCATCAGCTGTTGTCAGCCGGCTGCTCCTCTCAGCTAGCGCAGGCACGCCATTGTACACGGAGACGAAGAGCCAGCACTCCAGCCCCACGGAGGCGACGTTCCACACCGCCAGAGCTGCCGCGGAGGCCTGCGCCGACACGAAGCTGATGACAAGGCCGGAGAAGACAGGGGCCAACAGCTTGCAGCTCAGATCGATCCGTCGGACCACCGAGTTGATCCCCGTCAACACAGCCGGAGAATGCCCGCACGAGATCACCACCACCCTGCGGCAAAAATGCAGCTCGATCAACTTGTAGATTTTCAGGACACATATATAGAAGAAGCTAGTAGTCTCAGATACTGTGACCGTACCATTCTCTCTCGATCAGGATGGTTCCGGCGAGAGTTGAGAGCGCTGCTAGCGCACCTGACACATTGGTCACGATGACCAGCGCCATGAAAACAGGGAAGCTTGTTGCTTTCAGGCCGTCGTAAACAAGCAGGGCGGTTACTGAGGCTCCGGCGACGATGAAGGACAGGCTTTGGACTAGCAGCCACAGGCCAAGGACCTGCAATTTTTTTATTGGTTAGGTGCTTGCTAGGAGGGCTATACAACTGTCATATGAAGTGACTGATTATCGTTGTGTCGCTCAAACTGTCATTGTAGGTTAAACGCGACTATTGTTGTAAGGGCACTGCTGCCCTACCTCTTGCAAAACTCTATTTCTTCTCTCTCATTGAATGTGCCTAGTTACTAAGGCTGGAGTGGCAATTTGCTTAGTGACTAAGCGCCAGGTGACTAAGTGAGGAGTGGTTGAATGACTGAGTGCTTGACTAACTAAATGGTCGAGTAATTGAGTGTGGAGTGTTCAAGTGTCTAATGAGTGAAGTGGCTAAGTGATCAAGTGGCTCGAGCAATAGCTGAATGGCCAAATGTTAGGGTGCGCGAGTGGTTCAGTGCCAAGGGGCTAAGTGTCGAGAGGCCGAGTGCCTCAGTGCATGAGTGGTTGAGTACCAAGTGACAGAGCGTCGAGCGGCTGACTAAATTGGTTAGTGAGTGGCGGAGTGACCAAGTGTTTGAGACTTTGAGTGACTGAGTATCAAAGTACATGGGTGTTGAGTGTCAAGTGGCTAAGCGTAAGTGGTCGAATGCATGGTAGAGTGAGCTGTTGGGTCCCTTAATTAGTGTGGTCAAGTAACTAACCGAGTGAGGGGAGCAAGAATGGTTAATTGATGATGACTAAGTGTTGAGTAGCTAATTGAGTAATTGATGGAGTGTCTAAGTGTCTAGATGACTAAGTTGCGTGTGTATGCAATATATAATCATCACTTGTTAATTTACGTACCATACCATTCAAATATGTTAAATATAAGTTACGACCTCTTTGAATATTAGTTTAGTTAATTTAATGCATTTTCCTATATATAAGAGTTACACCAAACTATAAACATAACGATACAATACTCGTTGAATCTTCAAATTCCAAGGCAACAGCATCCATTAAACAAGGAGCAGTAGGTTGGTAAACATATTGAATGATGGTTGACTTTGAAGGTACATGAGCTTGTCGACCGGTGCCCTGACAATATATATTTAGTCAACTACTCCCTCCGATAGTTACTCTATTAATATTTTTTGCGAAGATATGTATACAACACTGTAGTGTAATATTTTTAACACAATATAACATTCATATGACACAAAACTATTCATAAATAATATTGTAATTTTTGGTCAAAAGGTTGTCCTTCATCATACTTTTGAAAGAGGAGGGAGGGAGAGAGGGTCTAAAAATCTAGGACCGGCCCTGTCGGCGGGCGGACGGGGCAGTCACCCCGGGCCCCCAATCCCATGGGGCCCCATCCAAGCTATATACATTTATGATATATACGAGTAGTATTCAGTCTGATGCTTGCTTAACGTCCAGCATTGCAGTTTGCGTCCTTTTTCTACTAAATGCTAATGCTAGCATGTCATCAGAAGGCCTTCAGCAACTTGCAACGTAATTCCTGTCGTTAATGACTTTGCATACGTATGTACGAGTAGTATTCGTCATCAATAGTATAATTAAAGAGATCCAAACAAGTTGGTCGCCTTTGTTTTTGAGGAACCAAAAACATACCATCGTTAATGACTTTGCATAGATGGAAGGCAAAAAAAATCAAAGCATTTTAATATGTATGAATTGTTTCTTAAAAATATTGCTTTTGTATAACACAAAAAATATTGCGTATTGCTTTTGTATAACTCACAAAAAAATATTGCTTTTGTATAGCTAAACACGTTTCAGTTCATATGTATATATAAGGGCCCCTAAATTAGGTTTCGCCCCCGGCCCCTAAATACTCTGGTCCGGCACTACAAAAATCACTTTAGGAGAAATCCTACTCCGACACTGGCGGACCCAGGGCCCGGTGATCCTGGGCCGTCGCCCGGGCTCCGATGTTGTCGTATTACACAGAAATTGATCACTTTACCCTTTAGAACAATGTTAGGAACTCGTAATTTTATATGTGTCTTGAGTTTTGCCCGGGCTCCGTTGGAGTGCTGGGTCTGCTACTGTACTCCGATCCTTAAAAGCAGAAGAACTTCAAATCTTCCTCCCAAACCCTCATTCCTCGAGGGTCTGGAGGGAGCTCCAACTTTTCTGTTTCTGTGGATTTGGCTTGTGCGTTGGCTTTTCTGCATGTGCCTGTTCGACGCACCGCTCACCCACCTCCGTCTAGTTCCTTCTAACCAGTAAGACGCCCTAGCGGTGGTGGCCCTCATGACTCCCTCACCGCAGCTTCTCAACGCCTCACCACGTCCTCGTTGCTCCGTCAAGGGGCCGGCAACTCGATGCTTCATGATGCCCTCCCTGCTCCTCCATTGAGGATCCGCCCCTCGTACATGACTACATCCCTGTGGACCTTCCGCTCCTCCGTCGAGGGACTACAACTCACCTCCTCCGTCAAGCGCTCATCTCTTGGCTGTTTCCCTACTTGGTCGAGCACCACAATGAGTCCATCCCTTAGTGGATCGTTGCCAATACATCACCTACTGGAAACTCGAATACTTGTGTGTGCCGGATTTTTCTGTGTGTTTTTTAGAAAAATACAAAAACCCATCGAAAAATTGCATATGCCAATACACACAAAAAAATATTTTTGTTCGTGGATTTCTATAAAACACACACAAATAAATTCGAGTTTCCAGTAATGCATGGTGATTTCCCTCACATGAGAAAAAAGATAAAGATGATAACAAGTAGGCCCCATGTGTCATTCCTTCTAAGAATATAACTCTGAGAGCCTTTTTTAATGTATCTTACTGTAGTGCAGTTTGGAAAACAGAAACCTCAAAAGCAGGGGAAATAGAGGACCTGTTTTGAGAGCACTGCTGAAGTTGCCCTCGGGTAACAAAGAAAACCATGTCCATGTAATTTTAAACGCAAGTAGTACTGTAGTGGTTTGGTGAACATGGCGAATGATGGCTGACCTGAAGGGACGTGAGCTTATCGACGAGTGTGCCAACTATGGGACCAAACACCGCGACGGAGGACGACTCAACGACGCCGTAAATGGCCGTGAAGAGCAGCGAGCCTGGCCAGATGCGGATCATGTACAACCCAACTGAGAACTCCCACATCCTTGATTTGCCACCGGAAAAAACGGAAAAGATAATCCGACCATTAGTTGAGTACTAGTACAGTAGTATTTATCCATCATATATATAATCCATGGTAAATATTGGTTAGTTAATTAGGTTGTCGAAAGTTGAAATGCTGAAATAGACAGTGAGAAAAAAAAAAGAAAAAAGAAATAGGCCACTGCATAGATAGGTTGATCCGAAAACCGGAGGAGGAACGAAAGGCACGCAACTGATCACGGGCCGGAGTGAACGCACCTGGCGCCCCATCTGGCGAGGGCGTGGCCGGCGTAGAGGCGGCGGAGCAGCGACGCGTCCGGCGACGACGACGGCGAGGCCGCCGCGCTCCGGCTTCCGAGAAGAGGCGCGAGCCGCCCGCCCTCGACCGCCGCATCTTTGTCCATGCCCGCAGCCGCAGGCGGTCCTCGATCGCCTGCCTTCACCTGATCCTGAATCCCCGACCCGGCCGATCTCACTTGATCGAGTACCGCGACGACTTGACCGGACGGACGAGCAGCAGGCAGAGCGCACACCCCGATCTGATGGACACGAACTTCTCACCAAGTCGTCGGTCGTATTTATATCGTATAAACAGCAAAAAAAAGAAAAAAGAGGATTTTTGTTTATGATCCTTGCAGCCGATCAAGCGGCATGGAACATGGAGGAGAAGAGGAGCGACCATGCATTGCAGATTGCAATATATTGTTGTACAAACTACAAAGCAATATATTAGGGTGACGTGCGCTGGATCTGTCGCGTCGCCATGGCCCCCGTTCAAACAACAGGAAAGATACAAAGAGCTGCTAGCATCACCCCCCGGGTGGCAATTGGTGGCGAGTTTGCCCGGCGGAACAGCCAAAACCCAGTGGCGGTGGCGGGCGGCGGGCGGCGGCAGTGGGATTCGCGGTCGGGGATCAGAAGCCAACCTGCTTCAACACGCGATGCGCGTGCATCAGCTCCTGGTTCTATCCGACCGGGCCCGTCTGGTCCCCTTTGTTGATTTTTGCCTGGCTCACTCTGATATGTGGATCTAGCCAGTATGATAGCAGTTACGGGTTACCTGCTCTTCAATATTATGTTGCTAAGCATTGACAGTGTCAACATCCGTAGCACACAATCTTTCAATGCATCGGCAGCAGATTACGGGATTACGTACAAACTAATTTCTTGGGTAGTTTTTGTTTTCTACAAATAATATTAAAAATCTAGTTTAATCTATAAGAATTAATAACTAGTTTACTTTAATAAGAAAATATAAAATTACTCTACATTTTAAATTATATTTATAAGACGTTTTGTATTTACATATAGATATTACTTTAAATATGGGTTGTAAGGTTTGGAACCTAGCCAGGCGCCAAATCTAACCCTTTAGTCTGGCCAGGATTGAACGATCGATTCTATCGTTCTCGTGGAGCTAGGCTTGAGCCAGCTCTCTGTCTCATTCCCATCACCTCCCTGGTGTTTGTGTCTCCTCCTTCCCCACTCCCCCAAATCAATCTCACCATCGTCCCCATCTCCTCCCAAGAGGCGTTGGGGCCGCAGATCCACATCTAGGAGTGGTGTGGTGGTTGTGGCATGCTCTTGCGAGGTCAACAGAGCAGGGGGCGGGCAAATTATGGTCTACAAACGAAGATCAATAGCGGCGGCGGATCTCCAACCATGGCGACAGCGGGTAGATGCAGGCGCTTTGGCGAGGAGGAAGACTAGGAGGGTCAGAGTGGTAGCGACGTGCTTACGAAGCTAGGTGCAAGATGGAGACAAGCGCATGAGGGAGGATCGTGAAGCTTGGTCATGCCGTCCATGGCGGCCTTGAGTGGCGTGGCAAGTAGCTGCTGTGGAAAGGAGGGGTCGTGGGGCATGGTGGGTGTAGGAGAGGGTGCAGACCTAGCCGCGCAACGGGGCTTGGTCGCATGGCTCCCATCGTCTGGCTCCCTTAGACGGAGGCGGAAGATGAGTTTGATGAGTGGGACCCACTTTTCCAATGTCAAAGAGGGAGGGGTGGAAATGCCTCAAAGGTGGTGAAGTTACTGCCCAAAGGAGAGGTGACTCTATCCTAGCCAAACTAGTCAACCAAACAAATGTTGGCCAGACATAGATAGTGTGCGCAACCAAATTAAACAAGTTTATCTTGGCTTGATAGGGGCGAGCTTGAGTTATCCTAGCTTGTTTGCTAGCTAGGCTTTTATAGAAAACAAACCAAACACATCCAGTACCTAGACACAGTGTATATCGAAGTGCATAGCAAAAACTAAGTATCTAGAAAAAGACAAAGTGTCTTATAGTTGTTAAGATTTCCATACAACCAACTAGGAAACATATATATAAACAGATTGGGATCCATGTAACCCTATTCTAGTCTATATAAGACATGGCAGGGAAACCCCGATCAGTACCGAAAGATACAATCAACAACCTCTTGTAAACTCGAGCATATACAAGATAAAGAGGTCTACTCCAAATTATATATTGGGTACCACGTACCTGAACCTAGTGTGTGATACGATGATCCACATTGCTAGAGTAAACACTTCCAATAGTTGCGCACCAAGTAGGGAAATTTCTGCATAGATTCATTGAGTTTTAGATGGGTCTCATCTTCAACTTCGATGACATGGAGAAGATGCAATCAGGCACCGATATCACCATCAACAACCTCGACTTTATTGTTGACTTGCGTCTAACATGAGCCACCTATGCATGAGGTGGAGCATCTGCCGTCCATTTGCATGTTCCTTGCCGGGCTTGAGGACATAATGGGAGTCAATCCATTAGCACTAGCCCACCACATGGATCTCCACGCTCGAGAAGTCTTCATCGTGTTCAGCTGGGAGTTCATCCTCGACTTTCATATCTACATGCTATGAGTGATCCACATTGGGGTTCCCAATATGGATCTAACACCACTACCATATTGTATCCTGACAAATTTCCCAACTGGGTTTAGGAACATAGCAACTACTTACAACTATTGAGTTCACCAAGCTATGGTGGCTGCCCCTGAGCTAAGCTCTGACAAGGACTAGCACAAGAAACATATATTGCAATGATAACCAGATCATCATGATGGCAAGCATCCATAGCATTGACAAGGGAAACATGGGCAATGAGCCCACTATTCATGCCAATCATGGCGCCAACGGCTCTGATGCAAGCTTCACCTACCTCGTGAACTCAGCCAAGTACGATGACCTCATGGCATGATGTTCAAAAGGGGTCAACAAATGACCGGTGCTAGGCATCGGAGTAATTGGATAGACAAAAAATTGGTTCTAAAGCCTCTTTGTGTGGTACCGGATTATTGTTCGATGTGACTAATCTAGTGTGCATTAGAGTATGCACTACAAGTAAACCATTGGGAGGCTGTAACGACCAGTTTGACTTGGGGGTAGGCACGCACCGATTGTTTTGGTGCTACCACAGTATGATGTGATGTGGATGTTTTTTTGTGCAGTTTGCTTCCAATGGCTAGTTGAGTGTTTAGCTCTATATGTACTTGTGTGGCTCGGCTTTTTAGCCCTCTTGGCACCGTTTTAGCTAATATTGTGTCACACATAGTGCTCAAGCAAACAATCTCTCTCTTGCTAACTTTGTGATTCAATAATTTGTGTGAGATTGAGAGCATCTGGATGACCGTGGAAGGGGTTCTTCGTGATTGTTGTCTCCTCCGATCATTGGCTATTGTAAGAGCTTTGTGCTCATCTCCACAAGAGATTTACGAAGAATAACAATAGTGAAATCATGGAATGTTGTCTAAATCTTAGGCTTACGATATACTCTCTTCGTCCCAAAATAAGTATCGTTATGATATTCGTGACCGTGAAATTTTTTAAGTTTAACTAGATTTATAGAAAATATTAGTACAGTTATATCTCTAAATAAATTTATTTTAAAATTAGTGTGATGATCTACCTAATGATACTAACTATTTATTTTAGATATTAATATTTTTATGTATTTGGTGAAAACACTAAAAATGTTCTCTTTGGGAAGTAAGAACGACTCTGAAATCATTGGATGGAGAGAGTACCCCATAGTGATATAGACTAGCACCGATTGTCTATTGTACAGTAGTGCTTGCATTTTTTGCATAAAAAATAAAAAAGAAATCGTATGCAGCAGTTCTTGCTGAGCTCTCGGGTATCAATCCGCTATAAAACAACGTACGGTCGCTGCATAACATGGGCCGGGAGTTTGTCAAATAAAAGCATGGGCCGGGTCGGTGTGCCGTGCACATAGCTTTCTTGCACTGCACAGCCGGACCGGGAAAAAAATTTCTTTGCCAGCTTCGATTCTGACAGGATGCCAGTATCCTAAATAGACTCTTGCAGAGGACCGAAGCTAGCTCGGGTGGTTGGCTCCCCAGGTGCGGAAGCAGCCTCTCGTGGGTTCGAGTACTGAACCCTGCGCGCCTCACTGGGGATTTTTCTTATTTTTTACGGTCTTAGCCTCTCACGCGTGAAGTCATAAAAAAATCGTAATGTATCTGTCACCTATGGAATCAGAGAATTTTGATAATCTCAAGAAGGACGCGTTCTTCAGATCTAAGTGTAGTTATAGGTTTGTTTGTACACGAATGGTGTAAGTTACGTGTGTGTCGAGTAGACGTGCGTGTGTATAAACAAATGCTATAATTGTACCCAGATGAGAGGCGTTAAAAAAAATAGACTCATACATGCATGCAACTATTATCAAAAAAAAAATGCAGGGATGCAACTGCATCCAATTCTACCGAGAATGGGCCAGCCATATGCATGGTCCAATCGAAATCTTTTACCCTTTTATTTACACAAAAGGGAAAAGAGAGGAAGAAAAAAAAGGAGATATAGGAGTATGAGATGAGATCATGCTTTTTTTTGCACAGTAAGAGAGACATGGCCTGGCTTTTATTCTTTTGCGTCTAAAACAGAATCACAAAAGAACAGGGTGACATTTATTCTCATGCATAGAATGCATGAGATTTTGGAACAAGATTTCCCCATGGAAAGATTTTGAATCTAAAACCATCCCCTTACCTTACAATCTTTATAGTTACCAAGCTACCATATGCACAAGGAATATATATTTCTCGAAAATGAAATGATTATATACTGCAGAAATGCAAAAATAATTGGAACAGTGCCCAAAAAAATGGATTCAAATAATTAAAGTCGTTGGAAAATGGGTATCAAATCCCATAATAATATAAGCCGCTTTACAATTGGAACCTTGAGAATTTTGTTTTCCCAAAGGCAAATAGCCCCTCAAGTTTTGCTCTTGCTCAGTATACAACAAAAAGGAAAGAAAAAGGAAATGGTGTGCAAACAAACTACAACAACAAGAAAGCAATGAGTAACTAATTGTATAATGGTATATATTCTGACTCCGGAGTATTAATCTACTATGGTAAAAACATTTTTTTAAGGGGCGCAAAAAGGAAAGGACGGGATGAACCATGCATGATTGTGGTAATGATTTTGCATCGATCACTGTGCACAACCGACGGTTAACTGACCGTTGTCATGTGACGTCACCTTTGTTTTATGTCCCCTTGATTGCTTTCACTTTCCTGATTCTCTCCCTTTTGCTTTTGGTAGCCTCCAATATCATCTTTGTCTCTTTAGACATGCATGTAAATTTGAGCACTCAAATGAAACTTCCATCCCGTACTCTATCCATACGCATTGGTACAAGAGAAAGAAGCATATGAGAGAGAGAGAGAGAAGGGGGCAAAAAAAGCTGGGTTTGTATTTTGTTTTGACGATATAGCTTTGCCTTTTGTTTGCTTCTTGGAAGCCAGTCATGCTAAAGTATTGTAAGCCTATATATATGGTACGGCGGTTTATAGGATTATATATGATGATCATATCATGGTAGTAATGATGATGTCAGGGCCGGTCTCTGGTTTGCTTTTTGGCCGGTTGCCTCGATCTCCAAGTTTGGCTGCATGTAACTCAAGGATGCTGCTGCTCTTCTACCCATGATGATCCTGGCTGTCAGATGGCCAGAAGGATGGGTACGGCCATCCTGTGCTCTCCTTGTTACCACCTGAACCAGATGCTTCCTGTATGAAAAAAAAAGATGTAGAAATATAAATAAAAGTTATATGGAAGATTCAACTTCTTCTCAAAACAAAGAAAAAAAAAGAGGAGCCAAATTAATTTCCTTGCCCCCTCTCCGATCCTCAAATTATATGTATTTATAGTAATACTACCACGATAATAGTAAATTGTTCCTAATGTGTGTCCTTGATCTAATTTTAGCTTTGATTACACATTTTAGTACCCTCTCTTGGGCTTACAAAAAGTCACACTTTTGAATTCAAAATGATCCCAGAACTACACATGGGTGGTAGCTAAGGTTTCACTTCTTTTTTTATTGGTTGATTCAATCTAACGTAAGAATGAACGATCATCTAATTTATTTTCAGAAACTGTAGCATGTTATTTTTGTATAATCAAAACACCATTTATGACCAATATGTTTTCACGCAAGGAGCCCCATTTCCATTCAGATAAACAGAAATACATGAGTTCTGGTTTAATAGGAGAACAGCTCCAGCATAACCATTTGTGACCCATGCACATATAATTTGTATATGAACATCCAGATTTTTATAAATATAGGGATAGTTAAAGCACACATATCCTAAAATATTATACTTAATCACTGAGGGTGCAAACTAAGTTTGATTAAATTTTTGACAATTTTTTTGCTAAATTCTTTCATAGACTTGGATAGAGACAATAATTCCTTGTGCCCATAGGAGTTTCACGTATTGTCGTCTGAATAGGTACAATTATGTTAACTGAGCATGGCTAGCTAATTAAGATTGTTATTAGGTTCCTTAATATGAAGGATTCTGTCCTTTAAGTTGAACTCTCCAACTCGGCAAAAATACTTGTAAGTTGTCTAATTATTTTTCTTTTTAGCGGTAACATGCCAGCCGACATTAATAAACCTGCACTGGTGTGGTTACTTTGTTTAGTAATCTTCATTTATACACTAGTCATTCATATATAAGCATTCGTAGATGTTAATGTGCATATATGCATATATAAGATCAGCATGTGGGTGTGCATATGTGAATATAAGATGTGCATATATGCATATATAAGATCAGCATGTCTACGTCCATACTATGCTGTGAAAAGAGGTAAACAAACGACACCAGTAAAACCAGTGATATATAAGAAGAAAATAAATATGCTTCCATCAATTTGTGAGCCATTGTTCATATCTGTGTGTATTCTTACCCCTCTTTTGGACCTCCTTGAAGTACATCCCATGATCACTGCTTCGAGCCCAGAAGTTGACCGTCCATCAAAATTTTGTGGTTGTTGATGTAGCTGCTCATCCTCCTAGTTCATTTAATAAAAAAATAAAACCAAATAATATAGGATCATGAATTTTTTTACTATTGTGCCAAAATAATTAACCTGCTGATGGTGATGACCATAAGCCGTGCCATGGCCATATGCCTCTGGATGTTGAAGTACGACAGAACCATGGTGAACCGCTGGTGACGAGGTTATCATCGTGGTGATAGGCTCTGCTGGTGTATTGATGTGGAACGCTGCAGCAGCTGCAGCCATACGTTGTCGGTGCTCCTGGTTCCTAAATTGATGCTGGTGAAGATTATGCTCCTGGTGAAGGTTAAGGTGCCCTGTATGCACTTCCTCATCATCCCTCACCGAAACCTGAACTGATGCTCCCACGTCCACCTGTGTACACTTTGTTCATGTTAATATTTGCAAACTATAATTAGTAATTTTCTACAGGTTGCTTTTGCCAATATATAGGTTGTCTTAATTATTGACATATCAAATAATAAAAACCAAACAATAGGAAAAACTAGAGGTCATCATCAAGATAGCATATTACCAATAGCATGTTAGAGACATTCAAACTTTTTTGATACTTTGATTTTTATTAGACGAACCTGATGTTAAAATAATAATATGAAACTGTAGATATAAACAAAAGTAAATAATCCAAATGCAACCAAAACTGCTAGCAATCAATCGACTTTTGATTTGGCTTGAGTTCTTTTAACTATCGACAATTCAACTATAGTATAGCAAGAAATTCAGTAACCTAACTAGGGTGGACTATTTTCCAATCAGGAAAATTCCCATATGGTCTGAACTTATGGTAATACACTAATATGTAGTTACGAGTCATAACCTTGTGCACTGTATTTCCAAGATCTATTCACGTTGGGGAAATGCTTTTTACAATGAACATAGACACATGCATAGTGCTAACTTTATGCATGCATCTATATATGTTCTATGCATATTGATAGTAAAAAAATTGAGGAGAAATTCATGGGCAGACAGTTGGAGTATTTAATCAATTATTAGGTCATGTATGGATTAGCTACAGGCTATACAAAATGGTAGCTATTTAAAAGCTGGCTAATAAAACGCCGGAGGATTGTTTGAGTCACTCGGCTTATATATGGGTAACTATGGGTCATTTGCACACCTTATTAGTTAGTATTAGCTGGTTGAGGCAGATAACAGATTATTACTAGTTGGGTTGTAGCCGAGCAATAAGCTGACCTGTTTAGATCAGCTACAACTTTTATTAGTAGCTTATTAGTTGTTTTAGCTTCTTTTTTGAGAAGTTATTTGTTCTACCTGATAACTGGGCGTTAAGCTAGTATACTTAGCCATTCAACAACTTCTACCATAAATTGTATGACTGGATTTATGTAGTAATAAGTCACAACTGTTCTATTGAACATCGGTAGATAGGGAAGGTGGCCCAATTAGGAAAGCAGATTACGTGTTGAACTAATTTTGCAGGTGCTACAGTATGATTATACTATATCTAAGTCAAGGTTGATTGCTTTCTGAAGCAAAATAAACGACACCATACAACACTCCAGAATTTGATTATAGTGCACAAATGGAGTACGTGTATAGAGCTTTCTTGTCAACTTTATTTTTGTTTCAACAAAATGAATTACATGGAAACAATTGATTATAATTATTACTTCTGCATCTCATATGCTGGTCAGACACGCCCATCAATATTAGGTAAGACCTCAGTTCAATCCTCTAGCTAATCCTGCAGAAATTTTTCTCACCCTACCATTCATTGATCGGACTTATAAGGTGAAAGCACATTTGCATTGAAAACGTACACCCTTCCATCCCAAACAAAAGATCACATCCTATCTATTCCTACCACAATATTTCAGCGTGATCATGATCAAGCAGAAGGTTACCCCATATCATCTAAAGCATGTAACAGTAAAGAAATTGAGGGATACACACATATATCCTCAGATGTACGTGTCATTATTTGTGAAGGCACAAAAAAAAAAGCTGCAGTAGCTGAAAGCATCTGTATATTTATATGCATGTAAGATAAGACTAATGTGAGTGTACGTGATTTTATGATTCTTTATGCTTTCTTGAACATATATGGAATCTGCTGTTGCCTAACTATTTATATCTTAATTAAATACAACTTGAACAAGTAACAGCTAGCTATTCAAATGTTAAATGCCAGACCGAACTATAGAAACTTAACCAGCTAGCAGGGCAGTAACTGACGTATGGTGGCCTGGTGGGTAAGTGCTCTACTTGCCTACTAAGATTCAAACAAATCCAAGTCAGGACGTGACCCAGTGCTCACTAGTCAGTTCCTCTCTTTTTACGATTTGGAAAGCTGGAAACTATCTCTGCCCCTGTTATTACAAGCAGGAAAAGAACTCAACAGAATAGTGAGCTAGACCTAGGCCAATTAAAATGCAATGGTTGCTTGCTATCAGAAAGAAAAATGGTTGTCAAATAAATCAGACCGACCTCCTCGAAGCTGCTCCTGAACTGCGCAAAGCTGAACTCATCAATGCCAGCGGCGCCGTGGAAGGCACCGGCGACGACATCTGGTTGTGGTGCTACCATGCCCTCCGGCGGCACCGGTGGGTCAGCCGCAGCCTCCTCCACTGTGTCGGAGGAAGCGGCGGCTGCGGCGGCGGCAGGCTCCGCCGCCGCGCCACACTGCCTGGGCTGCGTCTGGTAGAAGATCTTGGACACGACGAGCTCCCCCTCGCGCTCCTCCTCCTTGTCGCCCAGGTGGTACTGGTGCATCACCCAGTTGGTCTTGTCCGGCTTGCGGTTCTTGCCGAAGTTGGTGTAGAGCACCAGGATCTTCTTGCACCCGCGCTGCTGGCCGGCGACCACCACCGGCCGCGTCTTGCCGGTCTTGTGCCACCGCGTCTCGCTCGGCTTCTGCTGCTGCTGCGCAGGCATGGCGGGTGAGGACGATGACGAGGAGGACTCTGCGGCCCGCGGCTGAATCTTGCGGCGCTTGCGAGTGCCGGTGGTGTAAGCCTTGGACGGCCGGTGGAAGAAGTGCCTGCTCCGGCCGTCCTTTGTCAAACCTGCATTATTCATGGCCATGCATGGATACATCCAGATGTTAGCGTGCATGCTGCATGAATATGTAGGTGCAAATGCATAGACCTTCAGTGAGAGAGAGCTGGCCAACGAATGTCTGGTTGGTCGTTTCACTTTCGGACAAGGGGAGGGTTGATGATGCAAGCAGCAGCCATTGGCTGTTGGAGGATATAACAACCTTGAGAGGATGACAAAACCTAACTTTGGAAGATAGGGGCAGATCCCATGTCACGTTTCATTCTAGAGAAGGAGCAGCTGACATTGATGTCGTACATGAAGATTCAGTAGTAGAAGATTTGTATGCGCAATATATCTTTTTCTTCATATAGACAGTGTGCGTCAATAAGCAAATCTACACCATTATTATTGTGCACACAATATATAGGAATAGGAATTATACACGTGTATATATGATGAATGAGAATGATACGTGAATTATACACGTATATATGATGAATGAGAATTATACGCGTATTGCATATCAATTAAGCAACCTTAATTATATATAACAAATGCAGAAATAGCAAAGAGTAAAATACTTGAAACGTAAAGAAAAAAGATGGAAAACTGATACTACTTTTACTTGCAATGGGGAAAACAGCAAATGCGCAAAACTAAAAAAAAACAAAACCAAGAAAGGAAGAGGAAAATTCTCTCATCAAGAACAATGAGATAGGGGAACAAAAGAAGAATCCCCTCTTGAAGAAATTTGGCATCACCACATATATACGTACGTACTGATATCAATAAAACCCATGGAATGGAACTGTGCTGATGATCAATTTAGCTAAAATTAATTGGATCACCTGGCAGTCTCTCAGGATGGGTGTAGCATATGCCGTCCTCCCCCTCAATGGTGGGTATGAACTCATCGAGCAGAGGGTGCGGCGGCTCCGCCGCTGAAGGAGCCCGGACCTTGGCCTGCAGGTGCTCAATCAGCTCCTGATCCGACGGGTCGAACTTGACTCCCGCCGGTAGCCCGCACCAGTCCTACATACACATCCATGCATCGTCACACAACGAGAAGCTCATAAATCTACATCAAAACCTAACAAAGTTGTCACCAGCTGTCGTGCTTGTGATGAGTGATATACCAGCTTACGCTCGACCTTGTTGCCGCACTGTGTGCAGCAGCTCGACTCAACCAGATAGTACTTCCCATGCTCCTCGATCCTTGAGTCCACAAGGCGATGGCCGCCGCCACCCCTTCTGGCGGCCGCCGTCGCTGCACCATCCATGGCTGCTCCCTGGAGTTCTCCTTGCTGCCAAGAGCCCATATGAGTAGTAGCACCGCACCCTTTACCTTCTCAGCCCTTGCATGATCACATGCATGCAAGTGGTTCGCAGGCCGGGCTGGAGGGGAGGGAGACGGCCGGGACGATGCACCGCTAGCTGCCGCCGGAGCCTGGAGAGAAACGAGATCGAGAGGAAGGGAATGAAAAGAGGAGGAAGGAGAGAAGGGGGGTTATGCCCGGGGAAGTAATTAATAAAGATTTGGGGACAGGAATTCCATGTGCTGATGGCTTTAACTGAAGAAGGGATTAGAGAGAGAAAGGAGAAAGGTGACCCATGTACACACGAAACACCTTTGGACACACGCTAGACGGCCATGCTGTCCCTCGCCCTCCGTCCACCTATCACTACTGCACAATATTTTTTACAAATATCCGAAAAAATTATTTTTTTTTCAAACGGCTCCAGTTTCTTACGCATATTTGCTCACATAATAAGTAACCGTCTCTAATTAGGACAAGGAGCACAGATGCACTGCATCTACCCTGAAAATCGTTTCCTAGATATGGTTTTCTTAACTCAACAGACCTTGACAATGTATTTCTATGGGAGATTTTCTTAACTCAGTCGTCCATAGAAATGAACTAGTACAGACGGTTTTCTTAATTTCAACACAGCTTAGAAATGGAATTGTTTTGTTAACACAAACGCTCTTGGAAATGGATTTGCATAGATGGTTTTATTACTGCATTCATCTTTGAAAAGAAGTACTCCCAAGGGCAGTTGAAAGGCCACACCTTTAGCGTACTATCGAGTTTAGAAACCGTCCCTGAAAACCAGTTTTAAACCGTCCTAAAAACCAGTTTTGACCCACTTGATCAGGAAATTGTCATTTCCACAGTAGCGTAGCTTTGTAGTATACTGACTAGGAGACCTCACTCTCAACTTTTTCTAATATCATAAAGTTCTAAATAAATAAAAGTGATATTATGACAATACATTCTTGTTCTAGTAGTGAAAATTGTCAGTATAGCAGTATATGATCATAAGGATGTGAATAGAAATGGAATTCTAGTACGCACAAGGTTTATTTTATCAAGTAGTAGCAAATAAGTAGTGACGATAGGATATAGTGTCATTTATAACATACGAATTATGAAGAAATATCGCATATGGTGATTTAGTGTTACTCTTATAGATCAAATGTGAATATAGCCTATCATGGTAATATAACTTGGTGGTGTTGACTATAACAAACAAGATACCAAGAAATATCTGTCATGTGAACTAGCAATATATTGCAAATATCTAACTTGTTCGGTCAAAATTTCCTAAACATTTTGGCCCACTTAACCCATGGCAAGGCGCCATCCATGCATCTCCTTTTCAAATCAAATTTCAGTTGTATTCAAACAAGAAATTAATAAGTTAATCCTCCCTGTGTTTTTGTTATGGTTGTTATGATTAAAATGTAAGTTTGCTAGTTGATTGCACTACTGAACCTTGTGACAACATATTATTGTGCCCCAGGTCTACAAATGACCTTGTATGTTATTTACAGCAAATTCATGATATACAATATAAATCAATGGTACAATAATTTAGCTATATGGCATGCTTTTTTTTACCAAATATGATAATTTGGGAAAGAGTAGTTGACAAAATTGTGGTGCCAGTAACATCGAAATATTTTTTCTTGAATTCACAAAAATTAAGATGGGCTATAATAAAAAGCACTGAATTACATATTGTTATGAGATAACATTGCAGAGGACCAAGTGTAGCACGAGTGGTGGGAGCCCATGCCTAGCTTCCCACCCGCCAGCGTTCGAGCGCTGTGCTTGACAATGGTGTCTTAGCTAAGGGATTTTTTCCCCATTTTTGTTTCTTGTATGTCCTGGACATTCAAATGTGGCACCACAACAAGGCTACGACGTGTCCGTCATATATGAGGCATCATGTTGCTTTGTTGATCTCTAAAAGGACGGTTGTTGTGTATAGGTTGCAGATATAGGTAGTGTGGTGTGTAGTCTTTAGATATTACAATATACTTAATAATTCATGCTAAAAAACATATAATATTATATTGTACTATAATTATATGTTTATTGTACTCCATTTGTTTTAAATTGTAAGTCATTTTAGTTTTTTATTTAGTTTTTTTACTCAACTTTTACTATGATCTAGATATAATACATATTTAGGTGCATAGAAAAAGGTTATATATTTAGAAAAAGTCAAAATGACTTAAAGTTTGGAATAGAGTATTATACTGGTGACATATAATTTTATGGATACTGGTTTTCCACTTATACTAGTTGGCCCTGCTTTAATGGGCTTCGTCATCGTTTGTAAGTAATTAAAACATGTTATTCACAATAATACTTGCCACTTTATATAATTCGGAAAGGCATGTTTCTCAGTATGCCTAACTAAATAACTCTATCTAGGAATTCCCACCACATTATCGATAATTTGAGTTGGCTTGACAGATTATCACAACATTCTGTCCACAACTTATCAAAAAATATGCCTCCCGAAAGGTTATGTGTGTTAGGTAACAGTAGCTTGCTTTGACTGAACCTTCACAGAACATGGCGGGTTCCACCAAATGCTTTGGTCGCAGGCTCCCAGCAACTATCAAGCACGCTTAGATCCTACTTCAATTCGGACAGAAAAATAATCCTATAGCTTCCATTACCTCTTGATGTGTCCTCCTAATCTATCTCTACTAGCATTCTATCTTTTCATGTAAACTATACACATCAGCATCCACTAGCACATGTAATTATGTCTTCACTCAAACTATTTACATAACCATATATTTCACTAACATGTATTTAGTTATCCACATCATAATGCTAGGTCATCCACTAGCATGTAATATATATAATACTTATTTTTTCATATAAGTATAGGTAGTATAGTTTCCTCTGTGATTCATGCAGCAACCGTGTGGGGTCGTCAAACCACATCATTCGCAAATGCCAAAATCATCCACTTATCCATTCATATAACTAAATATAATAATTTCATCTGTGATTCCCACGACAATACGAGTGGCAGCATGAGGTATTCTTCTAGTTAAGTATATTTTGCATCATGAGGTCAATTTTTATTACTACATTAATTATGTAATATATGGAATAGATACACAGTTGGTGATGACGTGTTTTTTTCATCATGTGTTCATGTGCATGTTCATCTTGCTTATGTCATTAGAGCAAGTATTATAATGGCTATAGAATGGCTAAATGTTGTGTGGAGGAGAGAAGAGAAGCGAGACAGCCTATTTGGGCATAAGAACCAAAAAAAATATGTGAGAGAGACAAGTGCGCTATATATTTACTTATATTGAAGAGGCTAATCATTATATGGATAGAGTGAGAGATGAAATGTAAGAATCCATACAGCCAGCAAGAAGCCATATACAGCCGGCAAGAAGCCGTATTATTAAACTTGCTCTTATATGTGCCACAAGACACCTGAATAGTTGATGCCAAACAACCATTAACCTTGTGCACAACCCTGATCCTAGTGGACCCGTGCATAAATTTAAAAGATGAGGCGTCCCGCGTCGTCATAAATAAAGTTTATGTTTGCATCTTTCGCCATCACAGATGTGTGTGGCAGCTGATTCAACTTTTAGCATATATCTTGCTTGGAGAGGTCATCTATCTCCAGGAATTATTTCGATAGCGAGTGACTGATGAACCTACTAGTTTAGATTTGTGTAAAAGATGCCACATGTATTAAAAAAATAAAAAACTTGGGGCCCAACAACGAAGTTTGACCTGTGATAACTGGGGACCACAATTACAGATGCAGATTAAGATGCCATTTATATGCGCGTGCTGCTCTTAGGGTTTGACACAGTGTGGTGGATGCAGGTGAATACATAGGAGGGTTGTTCGGACATGGATAGCTCTGGGTGGGCAGGGCAGCTGCATCCTCCCGAGACCGCAACATGATTACAGATGCAAATACGAGAGTTTGGCCACCATATGTAGCAGCTCAACTACTTCCACATTTTACCTCTCATCATCAGGTACTTCAACCAGGTGGTTAAACTGAATTGACATGGTAAAAAGCCCCATATAGCCATATCACAACCTCGAGGATTTCGACTTTCAACATAATACTATCAGTCTTCAAGTCGATAGCTTGACAGTGAACGTTTAAAGTCAATTCAAATGAGAACTCCAGGGTTCCAACAAAATCTGACATTTTCTCATCTAATGGTATAACCGTAGCATCTGTTTAAGCACAATCACACCCACGCTACTCACACTACATTAGCACTAGACCACAACAACTCAGACCAATAGAACAGCGTTCTTCCAAAGATCACCGCAAACATCATGGCCGGTAAACCATATGTCACAAGCCCTTTATAGCTCCACACGATAAAGATTGCAAACTTATTATTGGAAACAGGTCCTGGTTAGAGATACAAGTGTAATTCCTGGGAATCGAACTCACACCGACGGCGAGCACACCGGCTACACTGGCCACCTGTGCTACTGCACGATTCTGGCATGAGAACAATCTGTTGTGAAGGATTCGCAAACACATCAACACCTGAGGACATATTCAGCAAATTGCAACCATCGCTGTCACTGTTCTTATACAGGAGACTTAGAAGGACTGTTACAAATATTGGGGACTGAGACGTATAATTGTATTGAGGGTCAATAGAGACACAGAAAACCTTTAAGATACTAAAACCCTTGACTCTTATACCTTAACAACTCTTCTCAAATGCAACATGAATGCAGTGTCATTGCATCAGTAGAGCTGACACTATAAACTAGACATGAAAACAAAACGAAACTAATCAAAGGTATCATCAAAGCATACAACTCTTGAACAATGTCAATACACACCATCAACATGTTACAAATATTGAGGACTATATTGGACGATTGTATTGGCCATACAGGGAGTATACATAGAGTACATGAGACACTAAGAGAATGAAAACCTAGACTACAAGATTACACTAACACCCTTGACTATTATACCTTAACAAAGACCACACCATAACCTACTTGTATAACAAATTTTCAAGTTTTACAGTGGACACCAATCTACTTGAGTTAATCAATGCAAAACAAAACTCACAGTTAGCAACAGCAATACAAACAGACAAAAGCATTGCATGGATCATTGACTACCCAAAAGTTGAGGCAAACACCTGCCTTTTTAACTTAGATTTAACAAAATAAGAAAAATTAAGATTCCGTGCAAAATGTCATATCACAGACATCTACCAGGGCAATGTGAATTACATGTGGACTGTGATACAGGTGAAATGAACTCAATGATGAATGTGGACTACCGACTGAATGTACACAAAATTTCAGATCACAACAGAATGAGCTCATTACATTTTCAAAATACAATGACAATGTACATAATGAACGACAAGCTGCACACTGAGTGTTGAAACCCATTACGTTTTAGAATACAGAGAGAACTCACTGCAAGGCTTCACCAGACAATCATCTGTGAACTTCTTTTACAATTGTGTCTTCACTAACAGAAGACGCCGGAAGCAGGTGTTTGTCTTCCAAGTCATCTTCGTCAAAGTTATCATTGCTGGTGGTGTTGGAACCATCTAAATTCAGACAGCGATACAACATGAGATTGGATAACTATAGGGCATAAACACACCAGATTGGACAACAGTACAATGTATAGACATGAGAAATGACAGCACGGAGGTATATATGATATTGTCAGTTATAAATAGCATGAGTTATGGCATAGGAAATAGAGAACACCAGAATCTACCTGAGAAACGACAGTCTGCAAGATGCTTTGTCTCTGTTGACTCAAGCCGCATGCTTTCTGGTAGAAGACAGTTGCAAAAGGCGCCTGTAAATAGTTTGGATTATCCTCCACTGTAAGCTAGGCGAATTTTCATCTCAATATGTGTGTTCTTTTGTAACAAAAAAAAAGTATATGTTTTGTTACAAAGTTACAAACTAACCTAATAGATCCATGTGTTTCATTTGTCAGTGACTCAGTTACATCCAAAAATGCAAGTCAAATCATGGGAGATATTCACATCAAATATTAAGGCTTATGCTTCTGGTGTTTTTCACTTTTATAATGGGGCCATACATGCCCCATGAGGAAAAACTCTCGTATTTCTGGGTATTTGCCTATTTGGTCAACATACATATTAGGACCTGGACAAGACTAAGAAATGTATTGCATATGGCAAAGATAACTAGTTACCATTGATCGCAACCGATCATGTATGAGTTTCACAATATTCTTTTGGGAGAAAAAAGAACCCATCTAAGTTTTTGTTGGAAACTTGCCAGCTTCAAGGAACTGGCCCTGCTTGCAGAGCTGGAGAATGGTCGAACAATTTGATTTAAAAACTGTGTTCAAACTCAATAATACTAAATCAGGTGGACACCGAGAACTCAGTAACATGGTGATCCTAAATTTAGAACTGCGCGTTCTATCATAGTTGTATCAAAAGCAATGGCATCGAGATTTCTAGACACATTTAAGAAGTGATCTAATAAACATTCTTTAGTGTGATCATTCAATTATGCATGTTCATGATGCCAGCCTCTAGTTCTATGTGACTCATAATTATCATCCCATAAATGATCATTGTACCCTGTGTAGCCCATCTATCTTGCTCTACAAGTCAACAGGTTTCCTTCCATTCCTGAGCACTAAAATAATCCCATACTTGTTTCTGGCATCTATATCACAACTTCCTCATGTCATTATTGTTGGTCCCTCATCCCATGCGCAGGTAAGTAGCTATCTCACCCACACACACACACTCGGCTAGAGGTAGAAGAAATGGGTTGAGCTCAGAACACACAACACACACAGCACAAGCACCAGCCCTGGCCAAAGCTCTACTTCTGAATGTGGCAAGCTGAACTGCCTTAGGTGTAGTGTATATATATACAAGTCTTGTACCAACTATAAGGTACACTAGAGTATGGCTGAGTACAGCCCCATCTACTCCTAGTACTACTAGTACATTGGTTTAGATTAGCCCACTACCAAGACATGGATGATGTAGCCTTCTACCAACTACATGCACTAGAGATGGCCTAATGTCCTACACTCTACAGTGATCAAGAGCTGACCTATTGCCTGCTCCTGATGCAGAATCATAGACGGGGATCAGCAGCAGATTATGTCTTACAATTACATGATAACAGAAACTACTCCATCCATTTCCATACAGCTTGAGTATGTCCATCTTCTAAGCTAATTAAAGTTTAGCAAGCCCATCTTCTACAGTTTATCATGCACATCTTCTCCCATCTAGCTTCTTAACTAGGAATTTTTATTTATAATAAAGATAGTCTACTGGTTAGGATTCAAGATACTACAAAATGAATTTATGTGTTCCCTGAACAATCTTAATCACACACAATGTAGTACACTGAACTGCTAATGTTATATACTTTGGCTGTAATAAATCACCAGAAACTTTCAGAGACAATATATAGAGGGGCACACGTTTTTTTTTTTTTACCTAGCCTTGCAAGTCGATTGACCCAACCAGGAATTGGTTTTCCTGTTAATCTGGTGCTAAGATCATCCGTAAAGTGGTTACAGTTCTTGGAAATGAGGTGGTAGGTATCTCCATGGTATTCTGAGGCCATCCTCTGAATGAATTCTCGAAATTCCAAGGGATTAAGAGTTGTGCGGCCTATGGAAACCGTACATCTATATATGAATCCTGGGCAGTTCTTTGGTTCCACTTCAAAAACACCACTCGATGGGTGATCATGAGCTCCAAAACTGTACTCCGATCCATGAACTGTTGAACAATCAACAGAGTATCATAAAACATGAACAATTTGGACACTTGAAGAGAAAATGCTAAAGTATAATGATGAACCAAATGTTCTAAATACAGGATTAAATGATTTGTCAAGTTTTGGTCCTCATCATTAAATTGTCAAAATTGCACCATAGGATACATGCATATTCAAGAATATCTGCTCAGAAATCCAAGAAAAAAGAAAAAGTTCGCTCTACAACAACAACAACATAGTCTTTTGTCCCAAGCAAGTTGGGGTAGGCTAGAGATGAACCCAAAAGAGGCATGAAAACAAAGAACACATAAATGGTACAAGAAAAAAGATTACGGTTCAGACACGTTAATTGCTAGTCTCCAAGCGCTCCTATCCATAGCTAAATCCTTAGGGATATTCAACTCCTTAAGGTCTCTCTTAACCAACTCGTTCCAAGTCAGTTTAGGTCGACCTCTACCGCTCTTTACATTATCGACCGGCTTTAGAACCCCACTACGCACCGGCGCCTCAGAAAGCCTCCGTTAGACATGGCCAAACCATCTCAACCGCTGTTGAATCAATTTTTCCTCAATTGGTGCCACCCCAACCCTATCTCGAATATCGTCGTTCCGGACTCTATCCCTCCTTGTGTGCCCACAACACCATCGTAACATACGCATCTCTACTACACTCAATTGCTGGATATGTCGCCTTTTTGTAGGCCAACATTCAGCACCGTATAACATCGCCGGACGAATCGCTGTCCTATAAAACTTACATTTTAACTTCTGAGGCACCCTTCTGTCACAGAGGACGCCTGAAGCTTGACGCCATTTCAACCAACCGGCTGAAATTCTATGCCTAACATCTTCATCAATGTCGTCATCCTTTTGTAGCATCGATCCTAAATACCGAAAAGTATTCTTCTTAGCCACCACTTGCCCATCGAGGCTAACGTCTCCCTTCTCATTCCTAGTCACGCTGAAATCGCACCTCATGTACTCGGTTTTGGTCCTACTAAGTCTAAACCCTTTCGACTCTAACGTGTGCCTCCATAGTTCTAACTTCCTATTAACCCCTGCCCTAGTCTCATCCACTAGCACCACATCATCAGCAAAGAGCATACACCAAGGGATATCACCTTGTATGTCCCTTGTGACCTCATCCATCACCAAAGCAATAAATAAGGGCTCAATGCTGACCCTTGATGTAGTCCTATTTTAATTGGAAAGTCACTGGTGTCGCCATCACATGTTCGGACACACGTCACCACATCCCTGTACATATCCTTGATGAGGGTGATGTACTTAGTTGGGACTTTGTGCTTTTCCAAGGCCCACCACAACTCTAAAAATAAAAAAGAGAGATGACCAGTCAGTGGCAGAGCACTGACTCTCTATACTATTTGTCAATTGTCCCTAAAAGATCAACAGTGCTAACCTCAAGTTTTTCATTCTAACCTTTGGACACGCAAAACCAGTAACAAAAGCTACCAACAGTTTTACAAATTTACCTTTACCAAAAGAAAGTTGCAAACATATGAACACACTGGAAACAGTTAAGTTGGTTGACAGACAAAGCAAAATGATAATAGTTTTTAGGCCCGAATAAATATAAACTCACTTTTCCTATACATTAGACGCCTGAGTTTTGGTTTCTGTTCAGGCAACACCTTAGCCATTGATCTTACTTCAGTTTTTGTGCTCCATCAAGCTGAATCTGAGGTTTACTTTGAAGTTGGATCCGCTCAGACCAAAACCTGCTAAGTGCTACCATGTAATGGCAATGCCTCCTCTCCTTCCTATTCCACCCGTTAATTTTGTATTTACCTTGATTGCATTTCCAATGTCTTGGTCTGAGGGAGCTAGCAGGGAGAGGATAGAAGGTCGATTTTAACTAGGTTGTGGGGTAGCAGCAAATGGCCTTGATCCCGAGCCAGTGCTGTTTCCTGTTGAGGCTGTTCTGACAGAGCTCTAGTGAAGGTCTGGAGTGTGGTTGCTCCCCACTCTCCTTGTAGAAGTTCCTGTGATCTTGTTTACTGTTTTATGTTAGAAACACTCATCAAATCTGTCCTGGTTTGACTATAGAAAAAGTTGTTGATTGCTTGTTCCATTATCGCTTAGAACCATCCACTCTAGTGTGCCTATACAAGTTGAGTAGTGTGTCTAAGCATGGAGCGGAGTCCTATTCCAAAACAAATTAGAATACGGTGTGTTTCCATGGTTGCCACTCTCCCCTATGCAACTATTTAGTTAGAACAGACTACAGGCACAACACAGGGTCCGATCTCAAAACAAATTAGAACACATGAGCGACCATTGATAAATCTCTAAACCCCCCTACCCATATGAGTTAAAGCATCAAGCGTCCATGCATAGCACGACATCCAATTACAATATGTATTGGGAAAGTTGACACGATAGTTGCATAAATCTCCGAGCCACAAGTCATCTAATTAATCGTGCAGCAAGTTGCGCACATGCATGTTTGCTACTTTTAACAGAAAATTGTAGCTGTAAAAGGACTAATCATACCGTACATTCACAAGAAATGTGATGTAATCATGTAACTAAGCTAGGAAAGTAACATTTTTTTTCTAAAAGAGTGGTAAAGTTGTACTGGGTAGCTTTGACCATTAACTAAAAAATGCTCCTTAAACACAAAATAAAATATCTATCGTGATACTTCTAAGCAACAATTGATATGTCCAGTCCCAGCCTTATGGATACTGAAAAGAGCAAAAAGGATAGATAAACAGATTTATTCTTTCCCTTCTGAATACTCTGAATCTGGTCAATCCAGCATGTCATCAAGCTTATCTCAACTTGAACAAATACCCAACAGCATCCCATCTCAACTGGAACAAGTACCCAATCACTCCCAGGAAATAAATACCCAACACCATCAAGTACCCTACAGCATCCAAAACATCCTGTTGTACTTGTACCCACCATTCCTAGAATCAACTCGCTTTTTCACCAAACAAAATCGTACAGTTCCAATAAAACTGCATCTAATTGTAGACTTCCAATAAAACTGCATCTAAATGTACAGTTTAAATTTGACACAATAGTACAGCCCACGGACCCGAACAATACCCTCTGAAGGAAAAAAAAAAACAATTGCCATTTCGGGCCCGGCGCTTACCTTCGACGGCAGAGTGGAAGATGCCAAGCCCGCACCAGTGGAGGTAGTTGTTAATCGGCGTCAGGTCGTAGACGTTGAGCGCGACCGGGTACGTCGCCGCCCCCGCCGCATCCCCAACCGCCGCGGCACCGGAGACCGCCCCGCCCATCGGCTCCGGCCGAGACCCTCACCGCTCCCTCTCTGAGGAGATCTCGCGAGCGCCCGGCGCCCCGCACGCCGGAGACTGACTGACCGACCGCGCGCGCAGTCGCCGCCGGCGCGCGAGGCACGGAGGCAGTAGCTACTGGAGGCGAGATCGCGAGGGGCGCTGGCTGGATGGAGCAGAAGGGGGAAGAGAGGGCGGATGGAGACACGAACCAGTCGACACGACAACGACGACCAACAGAGCGGGTCGAGAGCGTGTTCCGGAAGACTGGTTCACGACACAATGACTGAACAGTGGGGTCAGGAGGACGTGACCCGAATGGCAAGAGAGGGATACTCCAATCCGGAAAAAAAAAACTCTACGTGGCCCCTCGACTGCTTTACCCCTAGACTATAAAACCAGATTTTCTACTCCCTCAGCTATCAAAACCGGGTAAATAAACCTCTAGGCGATTTTGGATGATGGCTTTATCTTTTTTTATTTATTTTATGAATCTTTGCAAAGTCATAGTAAATCAAAGAAAAATTATAAAATAAAAAATCTAATTTTGTTGAACTTCACATGATTAGATCTACACAATGAACATATAATATGGTAGGCTTCAGTATATAAAGTTTTTGTGTAGAATTAGATCTATACTTTTTTATAATTAATTAGAATAAACTTTATACTAAAACATACCATATTATATGTTTACTTTGTAGATCTAATCATACGAAGTCTAACAAAATTAGATTTTCTATTTTATTATTTTTCTATAATTTACTATGATTTTTAAAACTTCAGCAGAAATAAATAAAAAAGATAAAACCACTGTCACCGTAGCGAAACCACCGTCCCAAACCGTCTAGGGGTTATTTGACCTGTTTTGGATAGTTTAGAGGTAGAAAATCATGTTTTATAGTTCGAGGGATGAAGTACTCCACCCTCAATAGTTGAGGGGGCTTGTGTAAACTTTTTTCAAAAAAAAGTCGCTTCCTGAGAAGGTTTTCTCAAAGTACAATGTTATGTCAGAATATGTTGCTCATGGGTATTTAGGTTTATATCTTGTTTTTTTCGAAGGAACTTCGTATAAAAAAAGTGGCATCTCGTGTTTAGCATGGCTCCATAGAGCTGAACTCCAGGCGGTAGAGCTAGCAAAACACCTAACTCTAGAAAACGTTATAGAACGTGAACTCTATGGAGTTTTTGAGTAGAACGGTCCAAAATAGATCTAGATGTAAAGTTAGGACGAAATTATCTATAATTGCCACCGATTACTGTCTGCCCCTAATTTTTAGAGTCCACTGTGCATCATGTATCACTCCCGAGATTAATAGGTGATACGCATAATTGAGACAAGATTGATATCAAAAACCATACTTTTATTAATTTAGAAAAAAATACATTATAAGGTTCAGGTAAATTTACATAACTTGGGCCATTGGTCTTACAACATACATCAGAGTTTCTACTACAGCGGTCCTATGATATCGTGGTTCTATTCCTACAGACAACTTGGAGTGCGGACACAACCCTAGCCTTATGCGTACTTCTGTATTCTAATCGCGGTAGTCCTCGAGTAGCTCCTTCACATAGTTGCACGGCTCCGTCTTCAAGTATGCTCATGTTATCCTATCCTTGCGTATTCTTAGGTAGCTTCATCTTCGTGTGCTCATTTGTAGCTTTACTTCTAAAAACATAGAATAAAGGGGATTGAGTACATAGAGTACTCAGCAAGCCCTAACTTTGGGTGGAGAATGGTGAAAAGGCTATATGTGGAAGTGGTTAGTTGTGGAGGTGGAGGTAAGGGTAGTACGGTGAAGCAATTAAAAAATATAGATTGAGCCCTGTTAGGGTATTACCATCCTCACCAGTTTCTAAGTTAATTTTAGGTTACCTTAACGTAAAACAATCTTAACAGATCATCATAGTTGTCGAAGCCTAATCATTAGGGACCTCATCCCAGCAGTTGCCCATTACCAAGGACTTGGCTATTTGAATAGGATTAGTAAACTCTGCAGACGTATACAACTTTCCCCACATGATAGGCGTAGTCGACACCATCGTCATGGTTTAGACAGGCCTAACGAGACCTCGTACCTGAGAGGGCGCTACCTTAGATTTCTATATAATTCCATCACGGACTACTCAGGGATCGAAACCCACAAGCATCAGGATGATCACATAGCATCCTAGAATATCGAGTGGTTGGATGATCACACAACATCTGATGGATGATCACATAGCATCCAAATTAAATATAAAGGTGCTCGCACACGGCACAACAATAAATTATACATGGAAGACCATATAGCAACCATGCCGATCAGACCATGGTAGATCACACAGTAGCCTCGTCCTCTCGTGTTAGTCCGTTGCCACTCTGGCATCCTATTGGAGATTATACTTCTATCTAACGGGGTGTGAGATCAAGTCTACCCATATAGACATGTGGCTGTACGAAATTCTGGCTAGGCGAGATGGCCAATGAACTAGTTGTTATATGACTAAGGCAAGTATCTCCCACAGGATCCCACACAGGCTATCCTGCCAAGGTAGCTCATACCACATGAATTACCCCCGCTCGCCCCTGTCAGGTTTAGTCTAATTTCACCAATTTAAGTTCCATAGTTATTATCATCAAATTTATCATTCTCATATCTCATCAAGGTAACCAATACATTCTCATAAAACATATTATTATAAAAAACTCATAATTCATCATAATTCAATATTAATTCATGAATGTGAATATAAGGAGTATATTAAGTTTGGTAATTGGTAGGGTATAGTGAGCTTATGGTGGAGGCTAGCAAATGTAGAGGTAACGTAAGAGGAGTAATTAAAGGAAATGATAAAGTAGGAAAGGCGGGAATTGGACTTGCCTCTATTGGATGACGAGCACATCCAAGGATTAGATTCCGATGCTTCTCGCTCCTTTGTCCTTGCGTAGCGGTGCTTCAGGCGTCGATCGGTTTTCCATATCTTGTCATATGCTTGCCTAGTGTCGATAATCAAGAAGGAACAAGCAAGAAAATAAAACTAGAATTTAAATGGCACCAAATAATAAAACAGATGGTATAAATAAATAGATCTTGAATTTAGAATAATTTTGGTGAAAGGATCAAGTGATTCGGGGTTAGGATGATCAAGATATGAATTATCAAAGATTTAATAGGGAGTGGATATATTGAATATACCTGAGAAAATGTTTCTAGAAATTAGGTGAAAGAACACGAAGTAAAACTGTATGGGATCTGGAGTGTACCTAGTTTATTTAAAAATTTTCTGAGACTTTTCCAATGCATGAAAAATGTAGTTTTGCTCCTCTGTGTACATTTCCCGGCTGCACCTAGCATTTAGGAATCAGCTGACGCGTGGGCCTGGTCAGCAGTCAGACTGACTGGCGTCGTATCCGCGCACTCAGAAGACGATCGGTAGAGCAGGTGGCTTTGCCTCTCCAGTTCACGTACACTAGATGCACTCTGGTATACCTAGAAAAGGAGGGCAATGAGGTACTGCCATGTGGGTCAGGGTTGGTGAGGTGGTGTCCTCGTTGCAAGGATGGCATTGCCTGGCTGCGTCGGTCCATCCTCGTCCCCATCCCATCCAGCGTCAGCGCGTGAGAGGGAAAGGAGGCAGAGGAAGATGGAGAGGATGGAGTGGCCGCAACAGCAGGGCAGGATGAATCAAGGCAAGAGCACGCCTGCTCACAGTGAGCGTGGACGGCGGAGCTGCGGGCTCCAGTAAGGTGGCAGCGGGATTAGGCCCCGGTGGCGCTGAGCGGGGAAACGGAGCAGGGGCGGCATCAGCGTGGTGACTACGGCGGCCGGCTTCGGTAGGCAGGGTAGGGTAGCGGCCTTGGAGTGCTGAATGGTGACGCGAGGCGCCGGTGGCGTTGGGCAGGGAGATGGCAATAGGAGAGTAGAGCAGCGTGAGGGAGAGTGGAGCATGGCAACGAGCGTTCATGGCGCGACGGTCTCGGCTCCGCTCGTTATCGGCGACTGCGGCGCGGGCAGCAGACGAGCGTGCCTCCAGGGCTAGGCGGCGGCAACGCCGACCATGGCTCCAGCACGGCGGCCTTCGACAGTTGGGCGGCGGCGGTGCCGACCATGGCTCCAGCGGTGCTCCGAGGCTGTCAAGGCTCCGGCAATGTCATGCGGCGCTCTGTTTCGAGGCAGCGCCGCGGTCGAGTGCGGCAGCAGCTCCGGCGATGTTCTCGCAGACCACGGCGGCGATTGCGGCGTGGATGGCGTTCGGCTCTGGCATTGCACCGGCTGAGCTCGAATTGCGTCGTGCTTCGGTAGCTGGGCGGCGGCAGTGCCAGCCATGGCTCCAGCATGATCTGCGGCGTCTACCGTGGGGCGGCATTCTTCGGCAACAGCGGCGGTGTGCCTCGGTGAAAGTGGCGTTGCTCGTTGACAGGGTCGCCGTTCAGCGGGAGCAGAGGCCTTCGCCTCTATGCAGGCTTCAGCGTCGGCGGCTTCAGTCTCGAGCTTGGGGTACTCATACTCCGGGCGGCGGTGGCCAGTATTTATAGCCGGTGTGAGCCCCACAGTAAGGCGGTGGAGCACAGTGAGGTGATAGCGAGAAAATATCTCGGCATTGGCAGTTGAGCTCACTCACGGGCACGGCAAGGTGGTGGAGCATTTGGAGATATTCCCGGACATCCATGGCAAGGTTGTGTACGTATGCAAGGAAAACCGAAGACGACGCCAGCTACGAATGCTTCTGTCCAGCGAATCCCACTCCCACACACAGTAAGGCGGCAAGCACTCAGTAAAGCGGTGGCCGGGAGAAATATCTCCGGCGGCATCCACGGCAGGCAGGCAAGGCGGTTCACACAGCAAGAAGATTGGCGTTGTCGGAGGAAATATCTCCGGCCACGGAGATTTTTGCCAGCAGCCATGGCAGCGCGCACCGCGCACGGCATTGTTTTCGTAGCGCACACGCCGTGCTTGAGCTGGCGCTTGTTGGCGAGCTTGATGGAACATGGCAGCAGGTACAGCGACGAGAGATGGGTGCTGGGTTACCCTGTGCTAGCGTGCTTCACGTGCTCCATGAAGAAGACACACACGGTGGCAAAATATCTGACCAAGGAGTTGCCGGTGGCCAGGGCAAGGCAGCTGATACATTATCGTGCTGGTGGTGCGTTGTCGACGGAACTCGCCTAAGCAAGACGACATGCATATGAGCAAGACGATGGGGAGCGTACAGCACGGCTGCTGCCTTTGCTGGGCTTGCACGCGATTTGGAAAATGGAGAAAGGAGATGCCTCAAAAAGGAAGATGAATAATATATATACGCACAGATGTATATACATATACACCTTGGTATTTATGTACTTTTCATCTCCCGTTAGATAAGACGAAGGGGACTATATATTCCCAAATTTACCAGAAAATAAACTAGCACACATGAGTGGATTCGAATTGGATTTGCGAAGGATTGAATATGCGGTGGACTTGGTAATCAAGGAAATGTCAAAGATGATATTTGGTGGAGGATGGCAAGGGGAAATTTGGGAGAAAGTCATGGAGGATTATTTAGTGGAGAAAGACAACGAGAATATTATTTAGTACCAAAATAAATTCTAGGGCATGCAACCACCGAGGCATTCAAACAATCAAACAAGCGTGCAACCTAATTTCTATATGGTGTATTATAATACAAGGATTTTGGGAAACATTTTATTTATAAAAGATTGGTTTTGCAGAAAATAAACTAATCAAGTTTTAATTTGTTAGAAAGTTTTAAAAAGTTTAAATTTTTAGTGAATTTTATAATGATGCAAAACACAGGGTGTTACAATTTACACAAGTGAACCATTATTTTCTTTTGTTTGGTCTGCCTCCCACCCATCACATGCGACGCCTCCCTTGACGTCCGACTTCCTTCCCAACTCAACTCCCTCCGCGCAAGATACGGCAACGCGAGCTCACCGGGCGGCGTCACCCTCCCTCCCTCCTCCCCTCCCCCTCTGCCCCTCCCCGCCACCAATCCCCACCATTTCCCTAGAGGAGAAGGAGAAGAACGTCTCCTCCATCCCTCAACCCTAACCCTAGGAGGAAAAAGGGCAAGAAGGGCGCCTCCACCTCCTCTGTCACCGGCGAAGGAGAAGAAGGGCGACATGAAGCCCTCCCCCTCTCTCCCCTCTGCCGTCTCAGCAAGCTCCCCCGACTTTGCAATGTATTCCATCCCCATCTCTATGTTGTGTTTTTTAAGAATAGTGGGTTCATCATTTGGAGAACATGCTCCGTGCTAGTGGAATTTTGGGGATCAATTTGTAGGTTTGTAGTTCATGTTAGCGAATTGTACATGTTGTGTTGAAGTAATTGATTGGAACGTCGAGAACACTCGGATCAGTTGTGGTTTCATGTCAAGCAAGCTCAGAGTACCATTCTAGCAAAATACTCCCAACAAACAGCTCCAACTCTACTCAGAACCAGCTCGAGCTCTGCTCTGTCTAGAGTTAGAGCCATGCCAAACAGGCCACTATACACTAAATTAGTACCAACATGCATGTCAAGATACGATGCACGGATGCTCCAGGGGAGATGTGTATCCTGTATCCGATACGTACTCAAGATTTTACGTATCACATTTTTTACTAGCAATCATGCTATTTATATTGAATTATGTGTAATTATTATTATTAAAAAATTCTAGACGTAATCCCCATGTCACTCATTTGTTGAGAAATGTGTATCCGATACGTATCGTATCCGATACACGTATCCATATCCGGGTAACTTGGAGTTGGCCTTGTCTAGTTCCACCAATTTGGCCACCAAATTTACTATACAGAATTCCTATTCTCCGTCACATCAAAATACCGGCACATGCATAGAGTACTAAATATAGATAAAATCAAAAACTAATTACACAATTTTGTTGTACTTTACGAGACGAATATTTTAAGCCTAATTAGTTAAAATTTGGACAATTTTACCAAATACAAATAAAATACTATAGAAATTCCGCTACAAGAATTCCAGCGCCAATTTGACGAACTAAACAAGGCCTTAGATGAAGTACTCCAAACTCTAAAGTTTATTATATACTATGGGCCTGTTTGGTATGGCTCTAGAGCCGAACTCTACGCCAGAGCCAGATGGAGCTAGCCAAACACATCAACTCTAGAAAATATTTGAGCAGCCTAACTCCATGGAGTTATTGGAGCTCTAGTACAAATTTTTGGAGTACCTCTTCTCCTACTCCAGAACTGATCGAAATAGAACAAGACATGGAGTTGAGAGGAAATTACCCGCAATTGCCACTCATTATAGAACTGAATCGTTATTTTTCTTTTTTCGGCATCCCACCCGTTCATGCGCCCCTTCCCCATTCACTATTCCTCTTCTCCACCGCGCCTCCACCGCGCCGCCCCCTCGCGCCTCCATCCCCAACCCTAACCCTAGAAGAGGAGGTGCGGCGTGCTCACGCAGCAGGGAGGGAGGCAGCCACTTGACCCAGGAGGTGCGGCGCCTGCGCCTTGCTTGTCGGGGGTGCGGCGTGCACGTCCGGCCACTGAGCTTGTGCGGCGTCTTGGGCAGTAGGGAGGACAACAGCTGTGGTTGGCTCCTCTTGGCAGCAGGCGACAAGCACGCCAGTGTGCTGCAGGATCTGTTCGGCGAGCAGTGGTGGACAAGGAGGCAGTTCGTACTGCTCGTCACCGCCGTCTTTGTTTTACTGCCGCTCGTGCTCCACCACAAGGGCATAAAGTGGGATAACGCATCAAGCACTAAGATAAGAGGTGAGAAAAATTAGCTTGCTGCATATAGTTTTCAGAAGTCGATTGTGGCGGCTCATTGTTTTGTATTTTGCCTTGTCAGTTGGGGAGTCGAAGTACTCGTCGCAAGAAAATTAAAAGGCTGCTAAGACATAGAGGAGAATTAGAAACAGAAAAGGTAATTTTTTCATCGAATACTAGTGCTCCACACTCTGTATTTTGCCAAAGAATACTGAAATGTTCTACACCAACAAAACACACTCTGTGGTGCCTAGCAACAGCAAATCTTACTAGTGCTCCACACTCTGTGGTGCCCTTTTAAATAAATATCACTGTTTATTTTAGCTGACCTTTAACAATGAATCTTGGCAAGGGACTTCAAGTTACTCATCAGAAATTCTAGAGAGAAATTGATATATCTAGATTTAGCCACTTGAGAAAGTAGAGATGCCAGAAATTGATTGGAACGTAGAGAACACTCGGATCCTTTGTGGTTTGTTGGCTGAGCAAGTTGAGAAAGGAAATAGGCCAAGCACATTCTTGAATTCAGTGGGTTATGCTGAGGTTGAGAAAGGTTTCAAAGATCGTACGGGTATTGAATTGACCAAGGGCCAAATCAAGAACAAGTGGGACAAATTGAAAGAAGATTTCAAGGCATGGAAAAAGCTAACGATGAGGGAAATAGGAATCGGTTGGAACAACGGCACTATTGATATGGACGATGAATGGTGGAAGAAAGCTAGAACTGTAAGTGTTTGTATTTAGGAATATTATCTGCTTTTTAAATTAGTTGCTGTTATTATTTTTCCTAATATGTTTTGCTCTCTTGCATATTTCAGGATATTTCAGGCTGCGGGAAGTTTAAGAAGCAGTCACTTCAAAATGAAGATGAGTTAGCAATTTGTTTCCAAGGCATCGTAAATTTTGGTTCTGATCATTGGATCCCTTGCGGCAACACTTCGACAATGGCTATGGATGAAGTGGTTCCTGTGGATGAAGAAATTGATGCACTAGGTGCGACACAGGAAGAGGAGGTAGATGAGGCTACCCCTTCCCCTAGTAGTGGCAAGAGACCGACAAGGCCTGTCCATGGTACATGCAAGAAAGCTAAGATTGGCAATGCAGTCCTCATTCAAGAAGCAGTCACTAGTATGGCTAGTTCAGCCAGTGCATATGCTGCCAAGAAAGCTGGAAAATTCACTATTGAAGAAGTGATGAAGGCAGTCATTGATTGTGGTGCTGAGTATGGATTCGATGAACACTACATTGCCACTGCATTGTTTGTCAAGAAGGAGCAAAGGGAGATGTTCATGACCTTACCTACTAATGATGTTAGGAAGAACTGGCTTACTAGAAAGTATAATGATAGGCATGCACATTAGGAGTGTTTGTCTCATGTTTGAAGACTTGTAATAATTTAGATAATTTAGGCATGCACATTAGGAGTGCTTGTCTCATTTTTTTCCTTCTTTGACATTTGTTTGTCCATCGGCTTGTCATATGGTTGACCTCATTTTTTCTACATTTTGCTCTATGGATCACAGATGTCTTCAAGTGAAAGCGATGACTGTAGCGATGATGATGAACAATTTTTTTCTATCGTTCAAGGCGGTGCTAAACTTGCAGAAGCTTATGTGAGCCTTTATATGAACAAGGCACCAACAAGGATCTCACAGCTGAGTGGAATGGGATGGGTGATTGAGACCCTAAACACTGCAGGTGAATGCCATAGAATGTTTCAAATGAACGAGCACATCTTTCTGGATCTTCATGATAGGTTGGTTGCTAGGTATGGTTTGGAACCATCCAAATTCATAAATACTTATGAAGCACTAGCAATACTTCTATTCATATGTGGTGGCTGTGAGTCAAATAGAAGAGGGCAAAATAGGTTCAAGCATTCTGGTGAAACCATTAGTAGGAAATTTCATGAAGTTCTTGATTGTGTGGTTGCAATGGCTAAAGATTATATAAGACCAATTGATCCTAATTTTCGGACAGTTCACAAAAGAATTAGAAAGGACAAAAGAGCATATCCACATTTCAAGGACTGCATAGGAGCACTAGATGGAACTCATATCCGAGTGTCTCTTTCACCTGAAGAACAAGTCAGATTCATTGGTAAGACCGGAATTCCTACTCAAAATGTGCTTGCCATATGTGATTTTGATATGCGATTCACATATGTGGCTGCGGGCCAACCGGGAGCTTTCCATGACACTAGTGTACTCTACCATGCAATGGAAGTGGATGCGCAAGTCTTCCCGCATCCTCCAGAAGGTAATAAAATAACATTTTGCATTGTCAATTTGTAACTTGGATTCTTATGCTATTTTTTCATATGCGCAGGCAAGTACTATGTTGTGGACGCGGGCTATCCCAATCGTCCAGGTTACCTATCTCCATACAAGGGTGAAAGGTATCATTTACCCGAGTGGCATCGAGGTATGGAACCAAATACTCCAAAAGAAAAGTTCAATCGGATTCATTCATCTGTTCGTAATGTTATTGAACGTTCATTTGGACTATTGAAGATGAAGTGGCCAATTCTTTATAAGATGCCTTCGTTTTCCATGCTCACACAAAAGAAGGTTGTAGCTGCTACCATGGTTATCCACAATTTCATACGTGAGCATGCAAGTGGGGATGCGGACTTTGCTAGATTTGATCGAGATCCGAACTTTGTGACAACTATCCCGACAAGGTACAACAAGTATGCTGTGTCTCGCCATGCCTCTGATACATCTACTACGGAATCAAGCTTTGTAACTATGGACACATTTCGTGATAGTTTGGCGACATCCGTCGCATTAGCTTGGAATTAATGTAATCATGTATCTCGGATTATTTGGTTGGACTTGTATTAGCTTGGAATTAATGCAATCATGTATCTCGGATTATTTGGTTGGACTTGTATGTCAGATTATTTGCTTTGATGAAATATTTGGATTATGTTAGAATTATTATTTTGGATTATCTTGCAATATGTTGGAATTTTATTTGAATTCACAAGTTTATTTTGCTGTTGGACGCATCAACGAAGTACACTCATGCAAACCAAGGCCAAAGTGGGCAATCCACAATGATAAAACACAACTCTGGAGCTCAGAGTATAATTCTAGCCAAATACCCTCAACAGACAGCTCTAACTCCACCCAGAGCCAGCTCTACCTGGATTTCTGGAGTGCAGCTGCTCTGACTGGAGTTGGAGCCATACCAAACAGGCCCTTATATCACACGATATGTATAACATAAGGAAGGAAACACACAATTAATAGTCATTTTAGGTCAAGTTTATGCTTCTTAGTCATTTGGCGCATTCACTTTGGCCAAGCAACGACCACGTGTGCGCATATGAATCAGTCTTTTCTTATCCCATCTCTTGAATCGTGAAATTTATTTCTTTACAAACTCTATTCCCATGACATGCAGCTAATATAGCATCACCCCTACCATTCTTTAGATAATTCCGTTGTCTGTAACATGGTATTTACTAACTTAGTTAGTCTGCAATTCTTTCTTTCGACATCCTATTTGATTTGGTGAGTATAACAGTGTCCTCTCATGAATAATTTCATGTTCCATATAAAATTTAGAAATACCATTTTAAAAACACTCTCCACCATGATCTTACTCCCTCTGTCCCACAGTGCTGGACGTTTTAGCGCTCGCAAGAAATTTCAAAATACTTAACAGTTTTAGACTATCCGCAGGAGTGTCCTCCACCGCGTCCTGCAGGAGCGCATCCAGGACCAAAACGCCGCAACGGGGTCCTGGACACGGTCCTGGGATGAGCAGGAGCGGCTCCGGTCCTGGCCCTGCCCTGGATGTACGGCGCATCCTAGGAAGCACGCAGGGCCCACATGAAGAAGGGAGAGAGGGAGGGTGCAGATGGAGGTGGAGGGCAGCCCGCCCGACTTCGGCAGCGGCAGCCATGCCCGCGCCGAGGGAGAAAGAGCCGTCGGGATCCCACGCCCGCCGTCGGAGCTCGGGGCAGAGGGAGAAGGAGCCGCCGGCGCTGGCCCCCCGCGCGTAGGCCCGCCGCGGCCATGGCCGTGCCCTTGCCGCCGTTCTCGGGGAAGATGAGGAGGAGGAGGGGGCAGAGCAGGGCACCGGTGCGGTCGGGAATGGAGGCCGCCGTGGGATGCGCCGCTTGCTCCCTCGCCTGCCCGCCGCTCGCGTAAGAGAGAGAGAGCACGGAGGCGGAGCCCTCGCGCTCGGCCAGGGCCCGCTCGTGCCGCCGGTGCTGCTGCCGGTGCCCTGGCCCGCTCGCGCCGCCGGTGCTGCCGCTCGTCCTCGACCCGCCCGACCGCCCGCCGGTGCTCCTGCTCCTTGTGGCCTGCTCGCGCCCGCCGCCGCGTCTTGCTCCTTGCAGCTCCATGGCCGGCGGCGAGGAGGAGGTGCGCGCCCCGCGGCCGCCGTTGGAGCTGCTCAAGGACGCCACCGACGAGGTGCCAGCGAAGGTGCCGCGCTCCGTGCTCGCGAGCTGGAGAAGGACCGCCGTAGCACGAGCAGGGGAAGGGCCGCCGCAGCGCGAGCAGGGGAAGGGCCGCCGCTGCGCGAGGCCCGCCGCGTCCGCGTCCCGGCCATCTCCGCCGAGGTGGACTCACGCGCCTGCCGCCGCCGCGGCTCGTCCGCATCGTGGCCGGGGCGGAGGAGCAGAGGAGCAGCGTCGACCGTCGGAGCCCGCGCGAGGAGGCCTCCTCCGCCTGCGCGAGGAGGCCTCCTCCGCCTGCGCGAGGAGGCGGCACGAGGAGGCCGCCGAGCCCTGTCCGCGCGAGGAGGCCGTGCGTCTGCCGTTGCCTAGGATGAAGGGGAGGAGGAGATGGGTGGCGGAGGGACCGAGGGATGGAGCTCGCCGGTCTGTCCGGTCAAATGGATAAAGGAGAGAGAAAGGGAAGGAAAGAGAAAAGGGGTAAAATAAAAAAATTTTAAAAGATGGGTCCCATAGTGGATAAAGGATGCTATAAAGGATGCATGGGTGCGAGAAAAATTGGTATAGAGGAGAGAATATTAATCACTTTTTTAGAGAAGAGATTTAAAGAATTATATGGCTGCAGATAGTCTTAGCATGGTCCCAGCCTATACTGTGTACAGCACGTAGCACCTGTCCATCCGTGAACTGCCTGTCCTCCGCTTCCACGAATAAAAAAGTAAAAAAAATAGAGGCTTATCCTCTCACGGGTCACGAACGGAGGAAGCCAGTCCATTCGCATCTTCGTCTCCGGCCGCCTCCCCATTTCCAGCTCCGACCACCGCATGCCGGACCGCGAGCTCCACACGGCGCCGGCCGCCGCCGGGCCGCAAGCTGCCGGAGAGAGGGCGCCCGCACAATAAAATAATTTAATTGTTTATTTCTTTCTCAATTTAATTTTTATTTCAGTTTTACATGTCTTAAAATAATTTAACTTTCATTCTTTTATTTTACCAACTAAACACAATAAAATCAGTACAATCATCTATAATAATTGTGAATTATATCTCCTCTCACTAAACGCAATAAAATCAACACAAATCAAAATGCACACACATGGAGCATTGTTGTGGGAATGAGAACTAAAAAATATGGTTAGAAAAAAATAACCTTTTGCTCTAATATTAGACATATAGACTTGATGACGCATCAAAAACTTGAGCGAAAAATATGGTTAGCAAAAAATAACCTTTTGACTCTAATAGATAAATACTCGTGCGTTGCAACGGGAAACAAAATACCAGAATAACATATGTATAAGCACATTATATTATTACCCCAAAAAGATATAGTTGCACATTGTTCATGAATCATGTTCTCAACATTAAACAACCAATTTCGTAGTTCCACTACTAATTTGGAGACGATATGGTATAGTTGCTCCTCGTCAAAGGTTTCAAGACGTAAAAACAAACTAGTAGGCGTCATTGACGTGTAGGGCAAAGGGTTTCGGAGTGACGAGTAGCAGAGAAATAGAACGTGCAAAAAAGATTCTGCATAAGCGCCTAACTATGATTTGAGAAGATTCTAACCACTGTATCTTGAGGATGATCTCGTCGCTTTTGTGTGGTTATTGGACATAAGGATAGAAGATCATGCTAGGAGAAAAGGGAGAGAACCAATTTCTCGGCCAGCGTGTATTGTGCTTTTAGGAATGAGAGATGTGACGTCCGTTTTTCCTTCCTTTCTATTTGGGCCAAGAATGCCATGTCCTCCTGCATGCATCCATGCAAATCTTGAAGGCTCCAAAAGTTGCGTGAGAGATGGAATGTGTAACTCCCCGCTTCACCATCCATGCAAATCTTTTTATTTAGAGGAGCATCATGCAAATCATAACACTAATTTCTAGGTTTATTTCCTTTAATTGCGCTGGTGGATAAGTGACCAAATGGGAAGTTTTTGTGCTGTCGGGTAGACCAATGTTAGGAACGTTTGGTGCTGCCGGGTAGACTTGACATTCCGTATATTTTAGTTGTAGAGATATTAGACATACTTGGTGACGCACCAAACATACTTGGTGACACACCAAAAACTTGCGAGCGTTTCCATGTCGCGGCCAAATCGGTTCAGATAATATAATCGTCTCATACGGTGGATTTGTGAGTCAGTTACTCCTAGCAGAAACTGGTGCCAGAGGCCGGTGGGGTTAGATGAGATGCCCATGTAGCAGAAATCAGAATTCACCTCGATCAACTGTCACCAGTAGAGAATTGGCTTTTGAATCTGAGCTTTAATCCCGCCAATATTTTGGCCCAGGATTAGAAGTCAGTTTAGTCCTGGTTGGTCTCTCCACCGGGACTAAAGCCCGTGTTCAACAGCTCGAAACGCAGCCTTTGCAGGCGCGCAGCGGGCCGGGAACAGACAATTTCTTTTATCCCGGTCAGTGATTCCAACCGGGACTAGTTCTGAGCCAATAGTCCCGGTTGGTATAACCATCCGGGACTATTTTTCACTCTATATATATATCCGAGTCCTACTCTTGCTGTTCCCCACTCGAGACAACCCAAAATCCTTCAAACAGCTATGTGTTCTTGCTTGGGGGAGCAAAAAGCTTTCCACCGTGCACCATCTTTTCAAAAGGTTAGCAACTTATTCATATATTTTTTAATCTTTTAATGATAAATAATTAGATCATTCCATGGTTAAGTCGAGATGGTAAATTTATTTTTATTTGTTGTACATACATTTCTACATGAATGTGAAGTCACGCGGTTAAATCGGTGAAGTCGCGAGGAAACTAATTTACTTCTCTTCGAACAATGGCTCCAGTATATTTCTTTGGTATATATATATACATATTTCTATATATTTTTTGTATTTCATTATTTAGGTTCATTTTACTTATTACTTGTTAAATTTTGTCGATTAGGTTTCAACGTAGCACCTCCTCTACCGCCACCACAGGCACCGGGTTTCTACCCAGGTGATGAGCCATTTGCTCCAAATGCGCCCATTCCGTGATTCCCTCGGTCAACTCTTGTATTAAAAATTTTTAACATCTTTTGTTTTTTATACTAATATAAATAATTAGTTTAATATAATTATTGCATTATATTTTTATGTCGTAGTGGATGGACCCAGCAGAATGGCTACACGATGCACTTTCCTTGTTCCTTGCTGAGCACTTCGATGTGGTCATGCTCCCTGTTCCTAATGCACAGACCTGGCAGTGTGAAATTAGTTTTTCCATCCCTTTAAGGAGGTGAGCCCCAAATGCTCCTGGGCACACTATCCGTCGTAGGGGGACACCAGGCACATCCATGAGGAGCGCCCAACAATTTACAGTCGGGCTCTGTTTGGACGCACTTCGACATATAGGATATAATGTGTGTGATTTCTCATACTACAAGGACATGGCTCTGCGTTACCCTGGTTACACTGCTGTTATATTTAGTGAATGTAGCGCTCAAAAGAACACTCTTGATGTGGTAAAATCAGCTTATATTGATAATTCTATCATGCATATTATTTGTTGTTTACTAACGTAATAATATTATCCTTACTTCTGCCACTTGCAGGTTACGCTCTAGGATGTTACCCATTCTTTATGTGGCTTGATGGCCATTCTTAACCAAACTATAGATTATTTCAACTACGATTGGGATTGGGTTAACACCACTGGTGAGGACACTATTGATGGCAAACAGTTCGGCATAAGGTTCACTCACCATGACAGTAAAGTTTCAGTAGGTTCTGTCTATGGTCGACCATTCTCTTTGTCTCACGTGGCCCGAGAGAGTGTAATTATACGGGCACTGCACTATATCGATACTGAGAGGGGATACACGATCAGAGACCAAAACTGGCACATATTTGTAAATAGGTAGGTCAAAGTGAATGGCCTGATCCGCTAAGAGAGTGAATCACATGATAGTGATTAGTGTTTAGTTTGTTTGGTTTACAAGGTTGTAGTTTAATTTGGTTTTAATTATAATTTATATTTGTTTTGTGTTTTATTATTTAACTCGAATTCTACATTCCTGTGTGATATTGGTTTGAAACTTTTTCTCAGGCTTTCTCATGCCACATATGAAGCATTTACCATGTCCCCCACCATAGCAACCAGGTTTTCACTAAGGCAATGAGCCATTCGCTCCTAATGCCGACGTACCGCAGAGATTCTTTGCCGCAACTATTGTAAGGTTCATGGTTTAATTTGGTCATGTAATAACTTATGTCTACACAATTTGTATCGTGATGTTTTATTATCTTAATTAGTTCTATTTGTATGGAGACGCTGAACCCGGTTTGTGATGTAACACCTCTTCGTGCTATACATAAATTTTTACTTTAGTAGGATATCATGGTATGACCAATGAGTAATATAAATACATATATATCACAAAAAATTTAAATACTAAAATAATTTTTTATCAAAATTTATTCATAGTTTTATACATTTATTTTGAAACTAAAAAAAATAAATCGATTTATACAAAAAACAAAATTGGTGGTAGGTGGGAGCAGTGTTTGTCTGTGTTGGGTAGGTGAGAACAGGGACTTCTAATCTCGTTTGGATGTAAGAGCCAGGATTAAAAAACATACCTGGCAGATGGGCTTTTATTCCTGGTTTGTAATACCAACCGGGATTGAATCACCTTTTAATCCTGGTTTTTATTTCCAACCGAGATTAAACGTCCTAGCACTGCTCCCACCTACCCCCATGGTTGCCACTCCTATAAATAGAGCTCCGATCTCTCCATCTCATTCCATAATACACCTTCAATATTTCACACACACTACTTCACTACACACATTCTGCTCATTTCACACACTCTACTTCACTACACGATCTTCCATTTCTAAAAAATCCACTCAAATAGGATCTCTATGGGAGAAACCCTACACATATAGATATCCTTGCCTATCCTTGTCCACCAAAATAGTGCACAGTGGAGGTGCTAGAAGAATGCTACTGAAAATAGAGCTACACCGAATGTTGGGGTCCCCACGAGTTTGACAGTGCCATCCAGGGCTGTGCACTGTTGTCGTCGTGGGGCGGTGTTGGTACTGCAAGGTGACGGTGCCGAGCGAAATCTAGTGGGCCTTGGATTGTGCTTGCGAATTTCAGAGGCATTGGTTCATCGAAGGCTCGTTTGCTGAAGAAGCCATGCAGTGTCCACCGTCCCCAACAGTGAGAGCCCAGAGGCATTGGTTCATCGGGGCGCGCTCATGCATGAGTTTTTGCGGCCTCCTTGATCATCTTGAATTGGCATAGCTCGTTATCGCCTGGCATTTCTGAGGTTTATACGATGCTAGAAGAACGCTACTGAGGTGGTTAAATTTTAATATGTTTGTACACTTTGATTGTAACATTGACCTATATAGAAAAAGGGCTTTGTTATCATATATGTAATTGTATTTTAAGGTCTTTGTTATCGTATATTTCACTTATAAGGAATCTCAATAAATATAATATTTTAAGCTTTATCTAATTTTTTATACTTATTATAATATTTTTATGCTTTATGTATAACTAAATAAATATGTATATATATTATGTCAAAATAAATATACTATATATAAATTAATATATTATTTGGATGCTTTACATATATTTACACTAAAAACAATAAAAAATGCTGGGAAATGAAATTGGGCCTCGCTAAAAATTTGGCCCCGCGCCAAAACGGGCATCTGTTGTCGGGTTGGGTTGCCAACCAGGACTAAAGTCCTAACAATCCCGGTTGGAACCATAACCCCGGATTAAAGGACCATCCCTACACTCTAAACCCTCCTTCCTCCCCGCCACCACCCATTCTCTCCGTCCTCCCAGCCACCAGCCCGCCACCACATCCTCGACGCCCTCCACCGGATTCGCCCCAATGTGCCCTACGCCGCCGCCCCGACGCGCCCCGACTCAGCCGCCCCGACGCGCCCGATGCGCCGCCTCGACGAGCCCAACACTGCCACCCGATGTGCCTGACTTCCCCGCCACGACGCATCGACACGCTTGACCTCCACCGACTTCCCTGTCCCGAACGCACCAACGTGCCCCCACGCGCCTGACCTCCACCGCTTCTGACCTCCACCGCGCAGTCGATCTCCCCCGCCCCGAGGCACCCGATGCCGCCGCCCCGACTTGCCCAACTCTGCCGCCCCGACGTCCGCCACCCGGCCGCCTGGGAGCCCTAGCTCCGACCTGCACCGCGCCGTTGACCTGTCCCGCCTTGACGCACCTGACGCCGCCGCCCCAATGCGCCCGACACCGCCGTCCCGACGCGCCCGACTCCGCCCCCCCGACGTGCTCGACTCCGCCGCCCCGACGTCTTCGCCACCCGGCCGCCTAGGAGCCCTAGCTCTGACCTCCACCGTGCCCTCGGCCTCCACCGCACCGTCGACCTGCATCGCGCCCTCGCCAGCCCCCCTCCCCCCACCATCTCTGCGCGCCCTCGCCGCCACTCCGCAGCCGCATGTGTGTTTCTGTCACGTTCATGTTCATCTTCGTCAGCTTGTTGCTTAATTATTGTTTGGTAAATTGATAGCAATTTTGTGATGCAATGTTGGCTTAAATATATTACTCTACTTTTACATAGCATCTTGGAGTTGTTCTTAGCACTTAATATATATATATTATATGTAATTTTGTTTTGGTTAGGACTTATGAAAGTGAAACATGATATTATATGTTGGCTTAATTTGGTCACTGATTTTTTACTTTGCATATATGAGCATGATTACATTCAATAAATTTAACTTAAGTCAAAATTAAAGAAATGGCTGGACGTCGTCTCCCTCCGTCGGAAGTCATTGGTTTCACCGGCTATGTACGCTCGAGGGGTTTCTATCCAACATTGCCAGAAGTGGAGCGGCTGCAACCCCACATAGTAAGCAACTCTATCTATATGTTTGTAGTAAATTTATCAATTTCATATATGTGTAGTTGATATATATATGATTCTTAAATGTACCGCAGAGGATTAACCCAATCATTTGGCTGAAAGAGACACTATCTTATTTTGGGGTTACGAAAGTGGATGTTCGGACCTATACTGTAGATGGTGGTGCACTATTGCAATGTCAAATCCGCTTTGCAATTGGTCTTGGTCGTGGTTGTGGTCGCAGACTTGTACAAATCTCAGAGGTAGGAGCAAAGGTACCTAATCGATCGGTTGCCATAAAATATGTTGTCAAATCATATGCATCTAGGCTCGCGAGGATTGGGATCACCTTGCCTACTCTATGCTCAATGAAGATTCAAGCTATAAAGCTCAACGTGCGTGACAAAGTTACGGACTTGTGTGCACAAATGTCTCGGATCCTTCCAAATAATGTGATAAACTCTTAGTTTCATAGCTTACATCTACTTTTTGTTGTTATAAGTTGTAAATCTTGGTTCTCATAATCATATTTTCTGTAACACTTACAGATCGAGGAGTATGACATGAGCTATGCAGGATGCAGTTTTAAAGCCATTTTAAATCAGGCCATGCATAGATTGGGTTATGAGTGAAAATATACTCATGAAGACCCGATACTAACTACAAAATGATATCAAGCAAAGGTGATAGCGACTAAGAGGGAAGAACCATTCACTGCGGAACCACCGTTAATCGTTGTTAGTTGCCCATGTCCTACTAGTTGTCAGTCAACGGAGAGTGCACTAATTAATACTTTGAACTTCATCGATAGCTTTATAGGATATAAGATCGGTGATCTACACTACACAGATCTTGTACTGCGAGAGAGTGAAATCCCCACTCCTCGCTTTGAAGAATAATTGGACATATATGTAATTAACTTTGTGGTTGAACATCTAGTTTATTATAATTTTTAGTTAAGTTTTTATGAACATGATGAATGACTAGTTATAACTTGTAAGATCCAAATTAACTTCTTAATTTCAATTCTTAATATTTACGTATAATATTCAATGCAACCAAACTATAAATAAAAAGAAAAGTAATAAAAATAAAAAAAATAAAATGAAACATTTAGCCCGGTTTGTATTATCAATCGGGACAAAAGATGTGCTACGTGGCAACGAATGATGTGTGGCTGGCGCATGCTTTAGTTCCGATTGGTAACACAAACCGGGATTAGAGGGTACCTTTTAATCCTGGTCCTGTGACTGGGACTAAAAGGAGGACCAGGACTAAAAGAGGGGCATTTAGACCCGGGTTCGTAACTCCGGTTGGTATAATGGGAATAGAGGGGGTTACGGACTGTGATTAGAGGCCACATGTGCATCAATGTGTGAGTAAAATTTCGTAAAATTTTACGAAATCCCAGTCCAACAACTACATCGAGGCCCTACTGAAGTGAAGCAACTGCAGGTTCACAGGGAACAGACAGGGCTTCTATTCAAGAAGTTATTAAGGCCCGGTCAAGAGTTCATTGAATGTCAGCAACTCGTCAGCTGTTACCTGCCTACCAGCTCCATTGCTTGCAGCAATAACGTACGGCCCCATCAGCCATGAAGCTGAGTACCAGGCTCTGCAAAGATCGATTGATCGATGCGGTAGTAGTAAATTCCAGGATCCGAATGCAGTGCAGCAAGTTCATGTGATCCGAATGCAGTGCAGCAAGTTCATGTGATCCGAATGCAGTGACACACCATCAGTACCCTTCGTCATGCCTTATTTAGTTCACCTCAGAATTGTTAGTTTTTAACTCTTCCTTCATAACATTAATCTTTAATTACTTATATAGAACATTAAATATAAGTAAAAATATCTAATTATATAGTTTAGTTATAAATTATGAGATGAGTCTTTTAAATCTAATTAGTCTATAATTAGATAATAATTATTAAATACATACAAAGGTCCTAATTAAAATTTTAAACAAGGCCATCGATCCCAAAAATCTTCTCGTTCGCGCCTAACCTGTACAAAACCCTCCATACTCACGTACAAACGCAGCGGCAGCAGCTTTAAATTTCCGCTGTAGTACGTGCGCAGTAACGGCATGCAGTCTCTCCCTCTCTCGATCTCTCTACTGTAACTGTAACCTACGGAGTACTGCGCAAACCTACCAGCATTGAATCATCATCAGTTCATCACCAATTCACCATCCTGGATTCGTGGTGGCCGGTGCTAACAAGCATGCATAGCCGACGACGATGCTAATGCTGCTAGGACCCTCTTCTCTTCACACCGACCCCAGCCCTGCTGCCCTATAAGTAGCAGCGCCAGAATGCGACGCCTTCTGGCAAGCTCGATCCAGATTAGTGCAGCAGCTAGCTCAGCGACCTCACCGACATACAGTACACAGTAGCTTGTCAGTCCATCCATGGAGAAGCTCGTCTACTTCTTGACCATCATGTCCTTATCCATGCCGCTGCTGGTGCCATTCCGCGAACAATGCGAAGCAGCTAATGCTGCTGCTGCTGCTGCTGGCACAAGCTGCGGCGGCGGCAAGGCTCGGGGGAAGCAAAAGCAGCAGCAGCCGCAGGTGTCAGGCATGTTCGTGTTCGGGAGCTCGCTGGTGGACAACGGCAACAACAACTTCCTCAACGGCTCCGGCGTGCGCGCCGACTACCTCCCCTACGGCGTGGACTTCCCGCTCGGGCCCTCGGGCCGCTTCTCCAACGGCCGCAACGTCATCGACGCGCTCGGCGAGCTCCTCGGCCTCCGTGGGCTCGTCCCGCCCTTCGCCGACCCGCGCACCCGCCGGTCCCGAGCTGCCCTCACGCGCGGTGTCAACTTCGCCTCCGGCGGCTCCGGCATCCTCGACCACACCGGCCAGGGCACCGTAAGTCCTCTATCTCCTCTAGCTAGCTCCTCATTGAATGCACCACGGGGACGTAGGATTGGTTAATCAATGAGAATCGCTTGGCAGCACCAGCATTGATGATTGACGAGAGTACTGTTGTACATGTTTGATTCTCAGGGCGAGGTGATGAGCCTGCGGCAGCAGATCAGCAACTTCGAGTCGGTGACCCTTCCTGACCTGCGGGCCCAGCTGGCTGCAGCCGCCAGCCACCGGGGGACTAAGGGCGGCCAGGAGGACTCCTTCCACCAGTGCTACCTCTCCAAATGCCTCTTCGTCATCGGCACCGGCGGCAACGACTACCTGCTCAACTACTTCAACCCCAGCAAGAACAACGGCGCCGATGGCGGGCCGCCATTGTCCGAGTTCACCGCGTCTCTCATCACCAAGCTCTCCGACCATCTTCAGGTAGACTTGACACGACGACGAGCTCTTGCACAGTTGCACTGCATTGCTTGCCTCTGGCAATTAATGCTCCAATAAATATGACAGAGGCTGTACGGCCTTGGCGCACGGAAGTTTGTGATCTTCTCGATCCAGCCGACGGGGTGCACCCCCGTGGTCCGGGCGTTCCTCAACGTCACCGGCGCCGCCTGCATCGAGCCGGTGAACGACGCGGTGGCGCTCTTCAACTCGGAGCTCAGGCGGCTGGTGGACGGCGGCGCGAGGAGGCCCCGCATGCCCGCCGCCAGGTTCGCCTACATCGACTCATACAAGATCATCAGGGACATGCTGGACCACCCCGCCAAACATGGTACTACAGTCTACAGTGTAGTACGAGTTTATATCGATAGAAAAATGTTAATGCCCATAAATATATACTGTACCTCTCGGTTAATTAGTACTGTTTTTACACGTAGCACCGAGTAGTAGACACCATTGATTTGTTCCGATTCTCATCTCAGTAACAATGTATAGTTGGGGTGAAAATGAAAATGAAACAAACTTTATTTCTTCATCAGGGGTACGAGAGACGGGCAGAGCCTGCTGCAAGATGTCCAGGAGGTCGTCGGGGGTGCTGTGCAAGAAGCAGGGGCCCGTGTGCAGGGACCGGACGGAGTACGTCTTCTTCGACGGGCTGCACCCGACGGACGCCGTCAACGCCAGGATCGCGCGCAAGGGCTATGGCTCCAGATCGACCGACCACGCCTACCCCATCAACGTCAGGAAGCTAGCCATGCTCTAGTCTTGCTAATAGCCTTGTACTAGCAATGATCGTCAGAGTACTTAAGTACTGCCAGTAGTAATTCTCAGAGAATCCGAGCATCTTTGCAATGCTAGGTTAATTAAGTAGCTAGCCGTTATTAGCTGTGTTTGGACTGGTTGAATGTGGGTGAACGTTGGCCGACGAGAAGAGTTATAACTGGTTCCAGCTCTCTGGGCTATAAGACCAGAGTGTGCAATGGGCTGGATCCAACAACTATGTCTCTTAGCATTATTGTTTTCAGGCCCAATGTTCCCGGTGATCCTGTACAAAGGCTTGTAGTATGTTGAACCAGTTTCATTATATGGATCCAGAACCCTATGCGATCTAGAGATAATTGGGCACCAAATGTCGTATATTTGGTGTGAAAAACAAACGACAAAAGGCAGATTTGACCCTTAATCTATCGAGACTCTCTAACTATCTGCTGACAGATTTATTTATCAATAGATTTTGCGCCAATGAAAAGATAACAGCTTAGTAGAGTTTTTTTTCTCAATCACGCAAAAGATTTGCGCGTTTTTTTATTAAGAAGAGAAGTTTAGTACAATGGGGCGATTTACAAGATTTGATTTTATAATAACCGCACATCCCACAAAGGTCTCTAACTTATCATTAATCGCTGAACTAAACAACCGAGACTCATGGCTGTATCCATGGCTAGATCAAGCCCACGCGTGTGGCGCGTCCACCGACGTTGCACCTGTCAGGGAAGAGTTACCTGAGAGCTTCGTCATCCTTCGGATTGTCACCGAGTTGAACTTGTTTGCCGCCGTGGACACAGTCATTGGTGAAACCTGGCCGAGACGCTTGAGGATCAGGTACTCTCCACGCCTGGACGCGGGTATCCACGAATGACTTTGGGCAGCGATCCATCGGCTCCGTAGTGGCCTCTGCCAGGGCGTAACAGCCTTGTTGGGCGAAGGCCACCGCAGAATGCATGGGAGTAGGTTTTGACTTCTTGATCTTACCGACAAATGCTTGAAAACGCCGCTGTGCGGATGCGGTGTTTTTCGGTGGTGGTGGCGATCCATTGTTCTGCTGACTCCTGTCTTGATGTGGCGGGGGCGTGCACTGCTCTGCTAGCGGGCCAACCTCCGTTGAGGTCGGCGTCATGCCCTGGAGGTTGTCGGCAGCCTCCAGCAGAAAAACTGATAGATACTAAACAAAGAAATTTGTGAAACTGAATATAATATAGAACAATAGCCCATAACAGGTTTCCCAACCTCAAGATCCACTAACAGAACTGTCAGGTATCTAGATTATGGATACCCCAACACACCGATTAAAAACAACTAAACTTTGAAAAATCCGCCATCCAAGGCCGACAAAACTCCATCACCCCAAGCCTAATAGACGACCCAGTCAGTATGGCCTATTAACGTATTTCTCCCCTTTACGGACTCATTCAGACATGGCCCCCTCGACGGGACCCCTCGAGTGATGAAAATCTATCAAAGCAAACGAACCCCGGGTCGACCGGCTCGACCCCCCTTGACCTACCTGCTCCGATACGGGAAAGGCAGAGCATTTAATGTGCCAACCACTCTCACCTGACGCTGTGGCTACAGCCGCGTCAACAGGAGCCGGGTACAAGGGTCAAGTCCTCTTTTTACTGCCCATCCCTGGGTGTCCGGTGATTTAACTGGCACTGACGCACATATCAGCACTAATATGCCATACCCAACACTATACCACCCTCGAGACCTCCCCCAAGGCACAATACGACAGAATCCATCCCCTGCTTTCCTGGGGATCGGCCTCATCCACAGGGCCTCGACCCCCACGGCGACCCCACGACTTAGCTTCCGACGCCACCGGTCAACACTCCAACAACTCCCGCACGTCTCTATAGGGATCCACACGCCCGCAACAGGGGCTGGGGTCTTTCACCGACCATCACCGACATCACCATGATGCTCCCCGAAGATGAAGGGCATGCCTGGCGCACGCCTCTACAGTGACCTCAACAAGACCAACGCCACGCCCTCAATGTCATCAACAACGTCTGCCCTACCAGAGGCTAATCCTAGGGTTTTCTGTACCCCTGTGCCTCCCTTTGGTCTATAAAAAGGGACGCCAGGGCTAGTCCTAGACAAGAGACAACAACCCAACACACGCCTATGCATCCAAGCGCCCAAGTCTTCAAGCATAGAGCTAGTACCCTAGACTTAGGCCCTCCGCCTCACCCCAGCTTTCACTCACTCGCTTGTAATACCCCCTGTACAAGCACTTCTGTGCAAAGGCAATACAAGAACTCCTTCCCCCCGCTGGACGTAGGGCCTTCTCTTGCCCAAACCAGGATAAATCTTGTGTCTCGCTTTGCATCACCATCTGGTTAGGGAACACGTAGCATCATTACTCGTTTGGGTTCTGTCCATGGGATAGAACACCGATAGTTGGCGCGCCAGGTTGGGGGTGCTGCATGTAGCGATCGACTTCCTATCGCTTTCCAGATGGCAGACTCTGTTCCACCGCTTTCGTTCGCCACGGTGATCTGGTTTGGGAGCCTGGAGTTCATGTTGCTCAGCCATGGCTTTGACATGATCCTACTCCCACCTAGAGGGCAACAGTGACCACGAGCTCTTCCAATCAAGGGGAGCTGCACATCGGTCCCGCTGTTTTCGCCACGTGTTCATGACCAAAAGACGACATGATCAGCGAAAGCATAGTCGCCTCCTCGCAGGTGAAGCGATGTCCAGTACGGCTACCTCACTTCCGACTGGCGATGCAGGTCTCCTTTCAGTGGGCCTGTCTGACCTATGTTTGGATACAGAGGGTGGTCCTAAGGGGCACCACGACAATCCATCATTCGACTTCATGATGCGCCCACCAGAGGGGCCTACAGTGACTCCTCCGGGAGGCGCAACCTTAGCACCTCCCCACTGGTTCCCTTTCGGTATGAACAACGCCACTAAGATGTACTCCTCCTCAGTGAGTACCAATTTGAGTGTGTACGAGGACCTCCCGAGGCACCTCCTACGTGCCACCATGGATTTGGTGACGTCTACACCAGCCTCAGAGCATCTGGAGTCTTCGGAGGCTCCAGGTCTGAAGCACTACACTCTCGGCATGCTCCGACACTAGTTGGAGGAGGAGCGACGCAGTCAGGGGTTCTTCCCCAACAACTACTTCAGCTACCCCGACTCCGACTCCACCAACGACTGCTATGATTCGACTCATGAGTGTTTCCACCTCGAGGAAGTCGGCATGTCAGATGCAGGGGCCAGAGCAGTAGCAGCAGGGGGAGGAAACGCCACACCACCGCCTAACGGGGACAATCCCCAGTGGCGGATCATGCCGCCAAGCTCGCACTACTCTAGGAGATGCAAAAGAGGCTCAATGATGAGTGCAAGCGACTGCGCCTGCTCGGAGAGACCCTCGAACAAGAGCGACTGGCATACGCGCGCGGCGAAAGGGCTCGGGAGAGGGCTTGTGATGTCAACCAGAGCATCAATGAGGATAGGGCAGACGATCGTCCCATTTTCAACCGTGCCAGCCAGAACGTCATGGCAGAAGCGATGCTCTTGTGTGGCATGCCTGCACCATCGACCCCCGAGGCCCGCCGAGTATGCGAAGAAGTCTAAGCACTCCTCGAGACTATGGCCGTGCAGCAAGCCGAGAGCTCTGCCTCAAGGCATCACGGCGCAGCATCGGAGCAACCTGCGGGACCCTCCCATTGAGATCGAGAGGCCTCGGTGCACCCAGCACCTGCGCCGGAGCCTCAGAAGAACAAGGCTACCTCGGCTCATGATCGCCTCCAAGACAACCGCGAGCCCCGCGACGCCCGCGATGACATCTACAAGAGTCGAGGGTGCAAGAGCGGCGACGACGAAGCTCGAGGCTATAGTGTGCACCAGGATGGATGCTACGATAGCGATGAGGACCGCGCTCGATCCCCCGAGCCCTCGGGCCCGCACGTCTTCAGCTGAGAGATCCACAAGCCCAAGCTGACGAACCATTTTCGGCCACCGACGACCCTCACCAAGTACAACGGGGAGATGAAGCCCGAGCTCTGGCTCGCCAACTTTAGACTAGCGTGCCAGCTTGGCAGGGCCCCCAATGACAAAGTCATCATTCGCTAGCTCCCCCTATTCCTGTTAGACACGGCTCGAGGGTGGCTCGAGGATTTGCCCCCCGACCAAATCCAAGACTGGAGCGACCTCGTAAGTGTTTTCGAGGGTAACTTCAAGGGAACCTACCTATGCCCAGGCAACAAGGGAGATCTCCGAAGCTGCAAGCAGAAGCCGAAGGAGTCCCTCCGCAATTTCGCTCGATGCTTCTCCAAGCAACACACCGAGCTCCCCCACATCTCTGATGATGATGTCATCCTAGTGTTCATGGCTAGGACCACGTGCAAGGACTTGGTTTGGGAATTAGGAGGCAACACCCCCAAGACCAACAATGAGTTGATGGACATCGTCACCAGCTACGCCATCGGCAAGAAGGCTATTGGCGCTTTCTTCGACGGCGTCTAGGGCAAGGGAAAGGCCAAGGAAGGCGATCCTGAGAGCTCAAACCAGGGTGCCAAAAGGAACAAGAAGAAGAAGAAGAAGAAGAACCAGCAGGGCAAGCACGAGGCTGCCATCGATGCACTCATGGCCACCGCCGAGCAGAAGAAGCCTCAAGGCCCCAACGTGGGGCTGGCCAACCATAACCTCGAGGACTGTAGGATGCTTCATAGGTACTTCAGAAGCCTAGGGATCAAGAAGGCGGATGAGAAGGAGGGCCCGAAGGACAAAGGTGGTGACAAGGATGAGGAGTTCCACGATGTCTGAAACTGCTTCATGATCTACGAGGGACCTTTGACCCATCTAACCCCTCGACAACGCAAGCGTGAGCGCCGCGAGGTCTTCACTATGCGGCTCTCGACCCACTTGTTCCTCGACTGGTTGGAGACAGCCATCACGTTCGACCATGGTGACCACCCAGCGCACATCCCCAACCTAGGGGCGTACCCGCTCGTCATCGACCCCATCATCGTCAACACGTGTCTCACCAGGGTTGCTGTGAAATAGGGTTCCTGATCTTTTGAAAGGTTCTAATAACTCTCGATTTGGTGGAATCGCGACACAATTCGATCCGGCTTCCGAACAACTCGGCTCTGAACCCCGCAATCGCAGCACCACGTCTCCTCTGGTTATCGACAGTCGAAGCACAGTCGACCTTGCCAAGAAGGCTGAGTCCTTTGCCTGCTAATCGAAGAACACAAGCAAGAACACGAAAGAATGCAACCAATTGCAGATGAATGATTAATCTCATGAGTTGGGGTCTCACAAACCGACGGCGCGGTGAAACTGTTGTGAACAGAATAATCTAAGCAAAACCCAAAACCTAACGAGAGAGGCGGCGGCTAGTTATAGAGGTCTAAGGGTCGTCGCCACCCCTGGACGCGCCCCCTAATGGGCTCAACAACGATACACGGCCCAACGGACCAAAAACGGTGATGCAGCACCAGAATAGATTCTGGATGCTAACTTGTTTTGATGTTTCCTGATGACTCCGAAGGAATTTTGACCTCAACCAATGCCATTGGCTTCCTTATGAAATTATATTTCCATCCATAGGTGGATCATCAAAAATGGAGTCCAGATGTGTCCTGAGCGTCCACTTTACTCCACACTAGTCTTGGACTCCGAAACAGGCTCGAAGTCGACTCGGTTTGGGCCTCCACCTTGACTTGGGCGCCCTTGCTGGTCATCCACGCCTCCAAGCCATCCCTTATGCATGCCTTGGTCCTCTCCATGATTCCTAAGTACAATATAATCATTAGGTAGCAATCTATTCTCAAAATCATAAAAAGACTTCTTTAAGAAAGAGCTCACCTGTAAATTTAATTGTCGTGCGCGAGCTCTTGTGATTGGACCTTGAATGTCCAGCGGAGGATCATCTTGTGCATTCAATGGAGTGATGTCCTCATCATCCTCCCCCTCTTGAATTGGAGTCATCCTCGACTCAAGATCATCTTCTTCTCCCAAATACGGCTTCAAATCTGAAATATTGAAAGAAGGACTAACCCCGAACTCGGGTGGCAACTCAAGTTTGTATGCATTATCATTTATTTTCTCAATAATTTTATAAGGACCAGCAGCTCTTGGCATTAATTTTGACTTACGCAGCTCTAGAAACCTATCTTTTCTCAAATGTAACCATACTAAATCACCTGGTTCAAGTTTAAGTTCTTTTCTACCTTCACTACCAGCAATTCTATACTTTTCATTCATCTTTTCTATATTTTCTTTAGTGGTTTCATGTAACTTACGAATAAATTCAGCACGTGCACTAGCATCACTATGCGTTCTTTCATTGGTAGGTATAGGCAAAAGATCAATTGGAGCACGAGGGTTAAAACCATACACTACCTGAAAAGGACTTACCTTGGTGGTAGAATGTGTCGCCCGATTGTAAGCAAACTCCACATGAGGCAAACATTCTTCCCACATCTTTAAATTTTTCTTCAAAACAGCTCTCAGCATGGTGCCTAAAGTGCGGTTCACTACCTCTGTTTGTCCATCTGTTTGTGGGTGACAAGTTGTTAAAAACAACAATTTTGTGCCCAACTTATTCCATAGAGTTTGCCAGAAGTGACTCAAAAATTTGGCGTCGCGATCTGAAACAATAGTAGACGGTATACCATGCAAACGAACAATATCTTGGAAAAAGAGGTTAGCAATATGAGTTACATCATCACTTTTATGACATGGTATAAAATGTGCCATCTTAGAAAATCGATCCACAACCACAAAAATACTATCCCTTCCCCTCTTGGTCCTAGGCAATCCTAAAACAAAGTCCATCGAAATATCTGTCCAAGGAATAGAAGGAACAGGAAGAGGCATATACAACCCATGTGGATTCAAGCGAGACTTAGCTTTTTGACATGTGGTGCAGCGTGCCACGAACCGCTCAACATCTCTCTTCATCTGTGGCCAAAAGAAATATGTGGCCAAAACAGCTACCGTCTTTTTAGCACCAAAATGGCCCATCAATCCTCCTCCATGCGCTTCCTGTATAACAAAAGACGAACAGAACCAACTGGAATGCATAGACGGTTAGCTCTAAACACAAATCCATCATTTATCACATACTTGTTCCACGTACGGCCCTCTTTACAATTTAGCAACACATCTTTAAAATCAGGATCAAGCGCATATTGTTCTTTTATTGTTTCAAGCCCAAAAATCTTACAATCAAGTTGGGACAACATAGTATATCGTCTAGACAAAGCATCGGCAATTATATTATCCTTTCCTTTCTTGTGTTTGATAACATAAGGAAAGGATTCAATAAATTCAACCCAGTTAGCATGTCGACGATTCAGATTATTTTGAGAACGAAGATACTTAAGTGATTCATGATCTGAATGTATAACAAATTCCTTAGGCCACAAATAATGACACCACGTCTCTAAAGAACATACAAGAGCATACAATTCCTTATCATACGTAGAGTAATTTAAAACAGGACCATGCAATTTTTTGCTAAAGTATGCCACAGGTTTACCATCTTGCATCAAAACACCTCCAATGCCAACTCCACTAGCATCACATTCTAACTCAAAAGTCTTACCAAAGTTTGGAAGTTGCAGCAATGGTGCGTGTGTAAGCTTATCTTTTAACATCTCAAATGACTCCTCTTTTGCCTTACCCCATTGGAACACCACGCCCTTCTTTGTCAACTCATGTAATGGGGCAGCAAAGGTGCTGAAATCCTTGACAAAGCGGCGGTAGAAACCTGCAAGACCAAGAAAACTCCTCACCTGTGTGATGGATTGGGGTACTGGCCAGCTCCTAATGGCTTCAATTTTTGTCTCATCCACCTCAATTCCCTGTGGAGTAACAACATATCCAAGAAAAGAGACTCGATCCGTGCAAAAGATGCACTTCTCAAGGTTACCAAATAAGCGTGCATCGCGTAAAGCATTAAAAACAGCACGCAAGTGATCCATATGTTCATCCAAAGACTTGCTATAAATCAAGATATCATCAAAGTAAACTACCACAAATCGCCCAATAAAAGCCCTTAAAACTTCATTCATCAATCTCATAAAAGTACTAGGTGCATTAGTTAAACCAAAAGGCATTACTAAGCACTCATATAATCCGAATTTAGTTTTGAAAGCTGTTTTCCATTCATCTCCAAGTTTCATTCTAATCTGGTGGTAACCACTACGCAAGTCAATTTTAGTGAAAATTACAGAGCCACATAACTCATCAAGCATGTCATCAAGCCTAGGAATAGGATGACGATATCGAATAGTAATATTATTAATGGCTCTACAATCAACACACATGCGCCAAGAACCATCTTTCTTAGGAACCAAAATCACAGGAACAGCACAAGGACTAAGGCTTTCTCGTACATACCCACGGTCCAAAAGCTCTTGGACTTGTCGCTGAATCTCCTTAGTCTCTTCAGGGTTGGTTCGATAAGCAGCACGGTTTGGCAATGTCGCTCCCGGAATCAAATCAATTTGATGCTCTATTCCTCTCATAGGTGGCAGCCCCGGGGGTATCTCAGCTGGAAAAACGTCCTCATACTCCTGCAAAAGGTTAGTGATAGCAGGAGGTCTCGAACTAACAACATCATCAAGAGAAAACAAAGCTCGTTTGTAAACCAAAGTATAGCAAATATCATCATCAGAAATTTCAGCAAGGTCACATTTTCTTGCAAGCATAACACCACCCTTCAATTTAATTTCCTCGACCATAGAATTAGGTGTGAACTTATCCTTTTTAGGTGGGTAAACAAAATTTGCAACTTGCTGATTTTTAGATTTAACATCATGCAAACTAGCAGCTCGTTCTTTATCAGCTTGTACAATTTTAGCTGGGGTCATTGGCACCAAAGTAATTTTCTTTCCTTTATGAACAAAAGTGTATGTATTACTTCTACCATGATGAACAGCATCATTATCAAATTCCCAAGGGCGACTGTTGACACCGTTTTTCGGCACGTGTTAATAAGGATCGGGAGACTAAACTAAATCGGCAAGAAGGTGGTTATTCTCCAGTATTGCTTCTGAGTTGCCGATGGATGATTGCCGATAAAGGACATGTTGATCTCGTACATTGCCGATGAAGCCAGAAGGTTGTTGCCGATGGAGTGAGAGGCATGGTTGCCGATGGAAAGCAGAGTTGAAGAGCGTGGAAAGCAGAGCTGAGTCATTATCGATGGGTTTTGCCGATGGAATCTACAGAGATGAGGAGCGTGCCGATAGAGGTTTCATCGTAAGCAATGGATAAGGAAACTGGCAATATTTATGCCAATATTTTAATAGTCTACTTTTGAGTCCGACCTTGGTACGAGTCATTATTTTTTATTCCTTAGAGATAAGACTTGTTTAGGTAATACTTTGTCGTGTCTATTTAGGACTCATAGTACCAGGGTATAAATATGTACCGAGAGGCAATGTAGAAAAAAAGATCAATATCAAATACAACAAATCTATTACTTTTATCTACTTTTCAAGCAATCTACTTTTCGATGACTTCATCACCAGTACCTTTTCCTTTTCAACGAGTTCTTTCAAGAATCGGCGGGCTGCATCAACTTGATCTCCGACGACCTTGCAGGTTCCGCGTTTACCAAGCATGATTCAGGCTTTGACGTTCGGGCGTATCGCTGTCGTCTCGTCTGATCTGTTCAACAGTTATCGAATATCATCTGAGCTTTGACGTCTAGGCGTATCGCTGTCGTCTCGTTCAGATTTTATTCAAATTTATCATCCTTGTTGATTAACAGGTCAAATCGACTGGCACGCCTTGATATCGAACTAGGGTATTAGCCCGGTGTGTTTGCAGATCCAACACCTTTTTGCATCAACACATCTTTTGGCACGCTCGGTGGGACCAAGTCAACAAATTTATCATGAAGAATACTACCGATATCACTCCAGAAAACATCATCGAGATATCAGAATCAGATCTCAAGGAGGATCAGAGGCAAGCCATGGAAAAAGCTATGGAGGATTACAGGCAGCTCTGCTTGAAGTCTTTCAGCATGAATAGGGGAGGAGAAGTCATCCAGAAGCAAGATCTGCCGTTGCCTCGGCAGGTAACCTTTGACTCCAACCCTGGTAAATTACAGGAGATGGTTAATTTTGCATTAAATCAAGCTTTGATCAACCACTCCACCGTGCTATCCAATACTGTTTACAATGCTGTTGTGCAAACATTAAGAGAAGGACAAGCACCAGGGTATGTCGGGCCGGCATATCATCAGCCGGGATCGGCATCTACCAGCACTCCATCGGCAATTCCAGGCGTTGAGAGTATAGAAGCGCCTACTCTAGCTATATCAGGACCATCCATCATTGAAGCCACGCCGATAGGATCAGATCTAACGTCTCAGGAGAGGCCTAGTACTCAGTTGAGCACAGATCTATCGGCATCGGCAATGTCAGGTCCTTCAGGTCAACATAGTCAAACTGCTGCTAATTGGTGGGGATACGGTATGCCTCCAGGTCCATCTACTGCCAACTCTGGATTGCCTCAAGTGCATGATATAGCAGGGAAGGGTCCGATGACATCGGCTACTCCAATTCGGCCGGTGGCTCAAGTGCCGCATTATTCTACTGTACCTCCTGTTATACAGCCATTGTCAATGGGATTCTACGCACCTCCTCAACAGATATCTTATGCGAATCCATTGACTAATCCTCCACCAGTTCAACAGAGAGCTTCCACTGCAGAGCAGCCCGTAGTACCATTCATATCTCAGTCTGGACTACCTACAATTCAGGGCAATTATGCTGGCTATCATCCATCTATACAAGAGCATCAATTGTCTGCAAGCTATCAGCCATCGGCAAGCCAGGTGCCGATGAGTTACAATCTCAATTGGTCAGGGCAAGCGCCAATTCAGCAACCTGCTATTCAACCAAGCTACCAAGCAATAGGGACTCAATGGTATAGTCCACAGACAACTTTCCAGGAACAAGCATCGGCAAAACAGCCGATGAACTTTACTCCGCAGATTGGTGCCGTGAATATGCCGATTTATCCAAGCCAAGTGCCACAGGGGTATGTAGAAGCATATCAACCAACGCCTCCAGTGGAGATCCAGCCAGTGCATCGGCAAGATCAGGATGCACTCTTGACCGATAAGATTGCAGAAGTGATGAAAGAATAATTTGGGATTCAGCCCAAGATCGATACTTACTCTTATCAGACTCCATACCCTTCATCTTATGATTCAATTCCTTTCCTGAATCGGTACAAGGTGCCAGATTTCACTAAGTTTTCTAGGCAAGATGATACGTCAACGATGGAGCACATCAACCGATTCATCATCCAGTGCGGGGAAGCAGCAAACAGGGATGAGCTAAGGATCCGATTATTCTCGTCCTCTTTGTCTGGATCGGCATTCGCGTGGTTCATCTCATTACCACCAAATTCTATTCTTACTTGGACCAATCTGGAAAGACAATTTCATAAATACTTCTTTGCTGGTGTCCATGAAAAGAAGCTTACCGATTTAATGAAATTAAGACAGCGAAGCGACGAATCGGTAGAGAATTTTGTGCAAAGGGTATGAGACATGAAGAACAAGTGCTACAGCCTAGTGCTTGATGACCGCCAGTTAGCTGGTTTGGCTTTCCAGGGTTTGTTGCCGCATCTCAGGGACAAATACGATGCTCAAGAGTTTGAAAGTTTAAGTCATATTGTGCAGAGGGTCTCTGATCAAAGTGCTCAAGCTCCAGAACATAGAAAGAGTTGGAACAAGAAGGTGTCCTTCGTAGAGGTAGAGGAATCAGATTCAGATGAAGAACCAACTATCGGCCTGGCTGAGTGGGTAAAAGGTAAAAAACCTTTATCGTGTCCTTTTGGTCAGAAAGAGCCAGAGAAATTCACGTTTGACGTCACAAAGGCCGATAGAATATTTGATCTGCTACTTCAAGAGGGCCAAATCAAGCTATCACCCAATCATGTGATTCCATCGGCAGATGAACTAAAAAAGATTAGGTACTGCAAATGGCACAATGCTACCTCACACAGTACCAATGACTGCAAGGTGTTCAGACAACAGTTGTAATCGGCAATTGAATCTGGAAGGATCAAGTTTGACAACTCTAAAGCTCAGAGGCCGATGAAAATTGATCAACATCCCTTCCCAGCAAACATAGTAGAGGCCGTAAACAAGACCAAAGTGTTGACATCGGTAAGCGCTAAGAGGAGAGCATCGGTGGATCCTAGAAATCAAGCAACTACCGATGACTTGAAGGGGAAAGAGATAGTTGAAGCAAGCAGTAGTTCAAGAAGGCCTCCTAGACCAGCTCCGTACAGAATTCCAAGTAACCACTATCGGCATCGGCACGAGGAGTTACGTTGGGAAGCGTGGCATCGGCACAAAGACCATTGGAGATGCCCCTTCTTCATCTATTGTTGGGAAGAAGGCATTAAATTGCCTACTGTTGATAGTTGCCCCTAGTGCAATGGTTATGATCGAACCGATCGGGTAGAAAGAAGGCCGCGCTATGGTGATCGGAGCAAATACATCGGTAAGCCGATCAGAGAAGGGGTATCGGTACATGATCGGCTGGGGGGCAGGACCAGTGTACATGAAAGGCTGGGCAGGCGTGCTGACTGTTTGCTGATGAATCAAAAGGAGCTCGAGGAGATGACCAATGTAGGAGTCCCTGACGAAACAATACTCTACAGGGATCCCAATACAAATTGCCTAGGTTCAAGTGCAAATATTTACCAACCCGTCTGGAAGACGAAGCTTCCTCAATGGTGCCCTAAAGGTCTAACGAGGACTCAAAAGAGGAAGATGCAACATGAGCACAAAGAGGAAAGTTCCCGTGGAGCAAAGACTCAAATATGACAGCTGAAGCGCAAAAGTAAAGGTCCATCGGCAGACATCAACATGGTTTTCCTATTGCCGATGAGATTCTTAGCACTTGCCAATAAAAATATATATATAGATAAAGTGCTTGTTCAAAAAAGAATGTATCGGCACTACGTTAATGTAAAGTTTTACAAATTTCCGATACATCACATTGCCGATGAAAAGGGAGGTTTACAAGTTCAACAATGAATGGATAGATGATATCGCACGCAGGCGAATTTGGTCAGCTTCCTCCAGTATCTTTGCATCTTCATTGGCATTGCCTTCAATTGGCTTAATCTTCCTCTTGAGCGCTAGCGTCTTGAGGACTTGGTTGTCCCTTTATTGCTGAAGAGTCTTGACAGCTTTGGGCATTTGGGCCTTCTCATGATGTGCTACGTCCAAGGCTCCTTCAACTTGTCTCAGCTCCGCTAGCAGGGCTTCTCTTCTTGCCGATAGCTGAGCAATCTTGTCCTCCAGATCTGCACAAGAGGCTTCTAGCTTACCGATGTCTTTGTGCTTCTCATCGGCAAGTTGCTTATGCTTCATCGTGTCCTCCTGGAGTTTTTCCTGAGTGGCTCTATCAGCAATTCGCTGGGCAGCCCTCTGATACTACAACTGTCGACTCTCCAAATGTGCAGCTTGGAAGAGTGCTTCCTCAACATCGGCAGGAATCTGACCTCGAATTCCTTTAAAAGTTGCTCTTGCAGAGTCAGAACCCTGGATCAGTAAAGAAGTCTCCTGTTGCAGCAATGATAATAGCGTCTCCAGCCTTGACTTGGTTTCAGGTGATAGAACTCCAAAGGCTGGAGCAGAGCTTTCTTCAGAATCTTCATCATCAGGAACAATCCCACTAATAGAGAAGGAAAATAAACTATCGGGGGAATCTTGCTCCTAAAAAGGAAAAGGTGATGTCAGCAGAAGAGCCCAAAGTGTTAAAGGTTATCTAAGGGGGTTAACTCACCTGTTTCAAGGCAATCTCTCGCCTTTGGCTCGAAGAAGCAACCTCAGGTACAATTGCCGATGACATTTCTTGTGTTGGTACCTCAATTGGTTGCTGCTGCACCGGTGCCGATGAAGATCCTTGTATGGGTACAATGGCCGATGGAAGAGCAGTTGCCGATGGAGAAGTCTGCACAGATACGTCAGGCGATATTGGGTGAGGCGAGGACGCCGACGGAGATGGTGTAAGTCTTGCCCGCTTGGGTTGTGATTCTTCTCCCGATGAAGCCTTACGCTTGTGCTGTAAGATATCGGCGTCGGACGGCTAGGGGGCATCGGCAATAGATGGCTGAGGAATCAGTACACTTGGGACGGTTGCCGATGCAATCACTCGGTGCTGCAAGAGACAGAATGAGTAAAAGTGCTGATCAAATAATTAAGGTTTAAATAAAGAATACCTCTGGAGAATCATCAAGGACAACAAGGTGGGGCGACGAAGATTCTGCAGGAGGAGACGAAGGGCGAATTACCGATGAAGATTCTAGTGGTGTAGAACTCGCGCCCTAAAATATGAAATCGGTAAATCACAGCAATCAGCATCTGAAAAAGAAAGTGAGGTGGTTACCTGAGATGTCTGTGCCAAAAATGTGACTGATTTGGTGCTCCTCTTGGTACGACCACGGCCCACTGGAGCATCTAGCGAGGGAGCTTTATGGCCAATGATGGATACCGGGGAGATTGGCTGCAGCCGTATGACCTTGCCACTCTTACTTAATGTTGGAACTGGGTCATCGACCTGTTAAAAGGGTTTAGTTGCCGATGGATTAAAGGGGAGTTGAAAAGAGTACAGAGAGTCAGACTTACTGCATCGGCAGGAATGGCATGATCGGGGTCAATGAGGTTCCAGTAAAAATAAGGAGATGCAAAGAATAGCTGCTCTTTCCATTCTTGCCACCATAATTTGAAGGATTCGGTGACAAAGGAGGCCGGTACCCAATTGGTCAGATCAATATCAGATGTATCAGCATCGGGAAGGAGAGTAACAATCTTGTGCCAATCCACACGAGTCGCAATAGTCTCTCTCGGTTTAATCACATCGGCAAAACAGAGGTTGATGGGCAGTTGTCCAAAAGCTAGTTGTCTTGCTGCTGCCGATGGATAATAGAACTCGTATGTGGGATTAATGTTCTTCCCGCTTCCAAATATATTGACCGGAATGGCACGAGGAGTGATTATTGCACTAAGAATGTCGGCATCCTGGTTCAGGACGTCATCAGTAAGGTTAAAGGAAAGAGGGAATCTTGCTGCTTCATCAACATACGGGACCCAGGCTCGAAGCTCAGAAGGGATGCCGATATAGAATCTGTGGAAGAGATTGCCGATCTGGATTCTGTTTGCCTCTGCCCTGGTAATACTGCCAGTGCTTCTCCAAAGTTGATAGGGGGGCGTGTTGCCGATTCTTCTTCCCCGAGCTGATAATCTTCAGGAAGACTTTGAGGGAATTGCTGGGCGAACAGATCAATGTGGAAATACTTGTGCATATGGGCGTTCAACCACATATTGATGAACCACCAAGGGCCCCCCAGATTGCCGATAGATTTGCCTTGCAGCAGCCTTTGTGACACTTGGTGAAGGAGGTGATAGACTGAGCCAAGAAGGTATCGGCCCAGTGGGAGTCTGACGCCACTAGCCAATAGCTCTACTGCAGGAAGGTGCAGGTTGGTCGGTCCAACTGTTCTACCGCAGAAAATAAATTTCTTAAGCCACATTTTCAAAAAAGCTGAGTGCTCCCTATGACTGACTGAACCAGATTTCTTATACTCACTAATATAGCCAGTCCAGCCACCAATGTTCCTGGTGGTCAGCCGATGCTCAGGTTTTCACTGGAACAGTGAATTGTCATCGGCAGAGGAGATGTCCAAGCCAGTGAGCATGTACACATCAGCAAGGGTTGGAGAAGCTGGCCCATGTTTGAAGATAAAGGCATTTAGGGTATCAGACCAGAAATAGGAGGCGGCAATTAACAATGACTCATTCCTCTCCATATCGGCAATAGATATTCTGATACATTGTTCTAATTTGCGTTCCGCCCAATATAGCTCCATTGGTCTGGCGACTCTCAAATACCAATCTTTCCATCCCTTGGTGGTTTTTGGCCAGGACCGAAAGGTATCAGTCTAGAATCCCAAGTCAAAATTCTGAGCTCTAAAGGGGATTCGATTGGTTTCTGCGTTTATGATGTCAGTTGGGTCTGGATTTCCCATTGGGCCTAGGCAGATAAAGTGATTCTGATGCGTTGGAATGAGAAGATTATTGCAAAGTTCCTGAGATTAAAGATTAGGAATAAGGAAGAGTCATGAACTGCACGAAAAAGGAGAAACGAAATGTCAGAGGACGGGCAAAAGAAGAAGACTAACCTTGGGGACGTCAAAATGGATAGCCATGGCCGCGACGAAGAGGGAGAAGGCAAAGAATGCTAATGGGGGCTAAGGATCACCGTCAAGAGTGCCGATGATCGAGTTCGTCGAAGGATCGCCTGTTGATGTCGTCGCTGGAGAGAGAAAAGCTAGGGTTTGAATCGCAGATGAAAAATGGGCCGCGGAGGAGAAGGCATTATATGGGCCTGTTGGTACAGGATCTCCACTACCGCGCGCGCAACTCTCGAGGAGAAGTTCAAGCGGTTTGGGCAATTATGACCTGGAGGAAATTTCGGCGCATAAAGTATTTTATACTCCGAAATTGGGGGCATGTGTTGACACCGTTTTTCGGCACGTGTCAATAAGGATCGGGAGACTAAACTAAATTGGCAAGAAGGTGGTTATTCTCCAGCATTGCTTCTGAGTTGCCGATGGATGATTGCCGATAAAGGACATGTTGATCTCGTACATTGCCGATGAAGCCAGAAGGTTGTTGCCGATGGAGTGAGAGGCATGGTTGCCGATGGAAAGCAGAGCTGAAGAGCGTGGAAAGCAGAGCTGAGTCATTATCGATGGGTTTTGCCAATGGAATCTACAGAGATGAGGAGCGTGCCGATAGAGGTTTCATCGTAAGCAATGGATAAGGAAACTGGCAATATTTATGCCAATATTTTAATAGTCTACTTTTGAGTCCGACCTTGGTACGAGTCATTATTTTTTATTCCTTAGAGATAAGACTTGTTTAGGTAATACTTTGTCATGTCTGTTTAGGACTCATAGTACCAGGGTATAAATATGTACCGAGAGGCAATGTAGAAAAAAAATCAATATCAAATACAACAAATCTATTACTTTTATCTACTTTTCAAGCAATCTACTTTTTGACGACTTCGTCGCCAGTACCTTTTCCTTTTCAACGAGTTCTTTCAAGAATCAGCGTGCTGCATCAACTTGATCTCCGGTGACCTTGCAGGTACCGCGTTTACCGAGCACGATTCAGGCTTTGACGTCCGGGCGTATCGCTGTTGTCTCGTCTGATCTGTTCAACAGTTATCGAATATCATCTGAGCTTTGACGTCCGGGCGTATCGCTGTCGTCTCGTTCAGATTTGATTCAAATTTATCATCCTTGTCGATTAACAGGTCAAATCGACTGGCACGCCTTGATATCGAACTAGGGTATTAGCCCGGTGTGTTTGTAGATCCAACGCCTTTTTGCATCAACAGCGACCCAATAAAAGTGAACAAGCTTCCATAGGTACTACATCACAATCAACAGAATCAACATAGGTACCAATGGAAAAAGAAACTCTGCAAGTTTTTGTTACCTTAGCCATACCAGAATCATTCAACCACTGAATATGGTACGGATGGGGATGTGGGCGTGTAGACAAGTCAAGCTTCTTGACCAAATCTGAACTCACCAAATTATTGTAGCTACCCCCATCAATGATGACACATGCTCGCCGGTTGTTGATGACAAAAAAATTTGGAACAAATTGTGGCGTTGCAGCTTCTCAGGTTGTTGTACTTGTGCGCTAAGCACTCGTTGCACAATGACACTCATGTAGGCTGATGTGTCCTTGCTACCAAAGATCTCACCTTCTTCTTGAACATCTTGTTCTTCATCATCATCTTCCACGTCAGAGGTGCTGATGTACCCATCCTCGATAGCAATGTATGCCTGCCCACTTGGACAGTCCTTTTGCACATGTCCGTAACCATGGCACCGATGACACCGAATGCTAGGAGTGCATCCTGTTGAGGCAACAGAAGATGCACTCTTCGATGGTTCCTGCACTAAATTTTTACCTGAACCAGAAGGTTGCGCAGAAGACGTCCTCTTGTTCGCTGGTAGAGGCACGCGGAAGGAGGATGCCTTGGGAAACCCCAATGATGCTCCCGTGCGTGGTGTGTATGAGGTGCCAGCCTTACTCTTGGCCTGCTTATCTCGGCCCTGCAATTCCTTCTCTGCAAGCATAGCAAATTGAAACAACTGGTTGACAGTGTTAAATTCCTTATAATCAACTATGTCCTGAATTTTCTCCCTCAAACCCGCATAAAAACAAACAATAGAATCCTCAGTTCCCTCCACTATGCCACAACGCATCAAACCTTTCTGAAGTTCACCATAATAATCCTGTACAGATTTATGTCCCTGTTCTAAACGCATTAGTCTTTTACGTAGGTCTCTATGATACGATGGTGGCACAAATCTATCACGCATAGCAAACTTAAGTTCTTCCCATGTATGAGGTTGGCAATTATCTGCAACTAAACCAGTCCACCAAATGATAGCAAAATCTTTAAATTCACTAGTGGCTTGTCTAATGCGATGTTGCTCAAGCACAAGATGGGCACAGAATTTTTGCTCTACTGTCATCTCCCAATCAAGGTATTCCTCGGCATCATAATGTCCCAAAAAAGAAGGTATGGTAAATTTAAACTTAGCATAAGGATCATCAGGAGCATGAGTATGATTACCTCGGTGGCGGTTGAAATGTTGAGCGCCACCCATACCTGTGGTATTTGTGCGAAGATGATGACGTAATCTATTTTCTCTTGTCGCTGCTCTATCAACATTACCATCAGCATCATATAGCTCATCGCCAGCATTGCTACCATCATTATTTTCTTCAGGTGGTGGCGGTTCTTCTAAAGCAGTTACCCTATCGGTCAGCGTGGACAATCATTTATCCAATCTCTCAAGGGTGTTGCCAATCTTGAGATCAATGAGTGCAGCAGTTACAGCCTTGGTAACTGTTTCATTCAAGTCCTTCTGAGCATTGTTTATAACAGATTGTAGTTGCTCTTGGCTGATACACTCTGAAAACTCTTTGGGTGAATTCTCTCCCGCATCACCTGCCATTGTAGACACAAAATACAAGCAGCAACGGTGAAAGTTATCCCTAATAATCCTCTACAAATGTGGAGTGGTGCCTCTCAAATTTAGAGCAAAAGGCAACACCTTAACAAGTTCCGACTGGTTCTTACCAGCAAGGCATGGATACCTGAAAGACGTAGCGCTGAGATTACGGGTGTCACAACTTTTGCTGTCCAGAAGTATATGTGGGGCTTAGGAAGGCTGGCCAAAAAATATGTGAGTGGTACACAATTCAAAGACAGAAAGTAATATTAAATTATAGTCCCAATTACTTGTTCTCGTTGCTGGCCTAACATATTCCAAGTACCAAATGTGTGTGAACAAGGACAAAGGAAGCACAAGTATGATGGAGAGACAAGTATGAATGAAGCACAAAGCACAATGTAGCACACGCAATCACAGAAAAGCAACTTCTTTTTGTTTTTCCTTTTTTTCCTTTTTTTCTCTGAACAAACCTTTTTTTTACACTATTTTTTTTAAATTTTTCTATGAACAAGTATGACAAAAGATACAACCACAAAAATTTTCACCTACAACAGAGGTGGAATGTGGTCTACAGAAAATCAGCACGTTCTTTGAAAAGCGTGCAAGAACCTTGTCAATTTTTTTCTTTATTTTGCCAAATTTTTTTGGCAATTCTAACTGGACCAGATAGGCTGAAGGTGAGTTTGGGTCGGCTCCAAATGGAGTCAAGAAGCTGCTGTAAAAATTTCAAATTTTTCTGATAAACGAGTCAAAAGTTATGCCTGTTTTACCAAAGGTATCTCAAGTTATGTTTCTCGGAAGGCACAACACGGCGGCGGCAGTTAGGGCGAAGCGTCCCTAAACTCCAACACCGATCACAGCAGTAGGTATTCAGCTGATGATGCAAGGAGGGCTATGATGCAAGCAACAATGAGCGGTCGACGACCTATCTAGGGTTTGCGCGGCGGCGAGAATTGACACAAGGCGGCTAGCGGGGCAAGTGGAGTAATATGGTGGATTCGACTTGTTGTTTGGGATGGTGGAAGGGGACAGCGTTGAATGGAAATAATGGGAAAAAACACACGACTGGACTCTAACACAACCTAACTAGCAACAAGACCCTGACCAGGACACAAATTCAACACTACGGAATCTGACAAGAACTATGCAAAGGCCAAACGTGGTTCAGGGATAAGGGAAAAACCTAGACTAAACTATTTTTGGCTTTTTTTGGATTATAGGACGAAGGCGAAAACAAACTAAACTAGGGTAAGGGCGAACCTAACAGTGTACCTGAAGCTCTGATTACCACTTGATGTGAACTAGGGTTCCCGATCTTCCGAAAGGTTCTAATAACTCTCGATTTGGTGGAATCGCGACACAATTCGATCCGGCTTCCGAACAACTCGGCTCTGAACCCCGCAATCACAGCACCACATCTCCTCTGGTTATCGACCATCGAAGCACAGTCGACCTTGCCAAGAAGGCTGAGTCCTTTGCCTGCTAATCGAAGAACACAAGCAAGAACATGAAAGAATGCAACCAATTGCAGATGAATGATTAATCTCACGAGTTGGGGTCTCACAAACCGACGGCGCGGTGAAACTGTTGTGAACAGAATAATCTAAGCAAAACCCAAAACCTAATGAGAGAGGCAGCGGCTGGTTATAGAGGTCTAAGGGTCGTCGCCACCCCTGGACACGCCCCCTAATGGGCTCAACAACGATACACAGCCCAACGGACCAAAAACGGTGACGCAGCACCGGAACAGATTCTGGATGCTAACTTGTTTTAATGTTTCCTGATGACTCCAAAGGAATTTTGACCTCAAACCAATTCCATTGGCTTCCTTATGAAATTATATTTCCATCCATAGGTAGATCATCAAAATCAGAGTTCAGATGCGTCCTGGGCATCCACTTTACTCCACACTAGTCTTGGACTCCGAAACAGGCTCGAAGTCGACTCGGTTTGGGCCTCCACCTTGACTTGGGCGCCCTTGCTGGTCATCCACGCCTCCAAGCCATCCCTTATGCATCCTTTGGTCCTCTCTATGATTCCTAAGTACAATATAATTATTAGGTAGCAATCTATTTTCAAAATCATAAAAAGACTTCCTTAAGAACGAGCTCACCTGTAAATTTAATTGTCGTGCGTGAGCTCTTGTGATTGGACCTTGAATGTCCAGCGGAGGATCATCTTGTGCATTCAATGGAGTGATGTCCTCATCAAGGGTGCTCATGGACGGAGGCAGCAGCCTCAACATAATCTACGCTGAGACCCTCGACCTCCTTGAGATCCCCCGCTCACAGCTTCGGCCTAGTGCGGGAGTATTCCACAGAGTCATGCCCGGACACTACGCGATGCCCATTGGCCACATCAACTTTCCCATCTGCTTCGGCACCCCCTCGAACTTTAGGAAGGATACCCTCACCTTTGAGGTGGTCGGGTTTCATTAAACCTACCATGCCATCTTGGGGCGTCCCTACTACACCAAGTTTATGGCTCAAGACTCGGGTCCCAAAGGTGTCATCACCGTCGGTCCGTCGCATGAGCACGCATACAAGTGCCATGTCATATGCGTCAAGAATGGAGAGGCCGTCTTGGAGTCATTGGGCCTAGACTCGGCCCTTGATGACTTTGCCAAGGAGGTGCCCCACACCAAGCGCCATGCCGACAACTTTGAGCCTGCAAAAGATACCAAGTCCGTGCTCCTCGACCCCAGCAGCTCCGACGGGAAGGCGGTGAAGATCAGCACCATCCTCAACACCAAATAGGAAGCAGTGCTCATCCACTTTCTCCGCGTAAATGCCAACATTGTTGTGTGGATTCCTTCGGATATGCCGGGCATACCGAGGGAAGTCACTGAGCACGCCTTGGAGATCCAGGCCAGCTCCAAACCGGTGAAGCAACGCTTGTGCTGCTTCGATGAGGAGAAGCACAATGTCATTGGGGAGGAGGTGAAGAAGCTTTTGGAGGCTGAATTCATCAAGGAGGTTCATCATCCCGAGTGGCTAGCTAACCCTGTACTTGTTAAGAAAAAGAGTGGAAGTTGGAGGATGTGTGTAGACTACAGTAGTTTAATTAAAGCATGTCCCAAAGTTCCTTTCCCTTTGCCATGAATTGATCAAACTGTTGATTTCACTGCAGGCTGTGAAACTCTTTCCTTTCTTAATGCTTACTCCGATTACCACCAGATCAAGATGAAGGAGTCTGACCAGCTCGCGACTTCCTTTATCACCCCATTTGGTATGTACTGCTATGTTACCATGTTGTCTGGCTTTCGAAACACCAGAGCTACTTATCAATGATGTATGTAACACGTTTTCGAGGAACACATCAGGCCGACGATCGAGGCCTACATCGATGACATCGTAGTCAAGTCCAAGAAAGAAGATAACCTTGTCGATGACCTTAGCATCGCCTTCAAGTGCCTCAAGGCCAACAACATCAAGCTCAACCACGAGAAGTGTGTCTTCGGCGTTCCCCGAGGTATGCTTTTGGGGTTCATCATTTCTGAGCATGGCATCGAGGCCAATATGAAGAAAGTGTCTGCCATCACCAGGATGGGACCGATCCACAATCTAAAGGGCGTACAGAAGGTCACGGCTGCCTTGCTGCCCTCAGTTGCTTTATCTCTCGTCTTGGGAAAAGGCGCTGCCTCTGTACCGTCTCCTGAAGAAGTCGAAACACCAGGAGTTGTCATGGACCATCGAGGCTGAGGAAGCCCTCGCCAAGCTCAATGCCATGTTGGCCAACCCACCCATCCTCATACCACCGACCCAAGATGAACAACTCCTGCTCTATGTCACAGTGAGTACCCAGGTGGTCAGTGCGGCCATAGTCGTCGAGAGAACCGAAGAACGGCATGCCTTGCTCATGCAACGACCCGTCTACTTCATCAGCGAGGTACTCTCAAAGACTAAGGTTTGCTACCCTCAGATCCAAAAACTGCTATATGCCATTGTGCTGACACAGCGCAAGCTTCAACATTACTTTCTTGGCCACCCGGTGACCGTGGTATCATCTTTTCCTCTTGGGGAGATAGTCCAAAGCCGAGAAGCTACGAGAAGGATAGCAAAGTGGGTGGTCAAACTCATGAGTGAGACCCTCTCATTTGTGCCGTGCAAAGCCATCAAGTCCTAGGTATTAGCCGATTTCATTACAGAATGGACCGACACTCAGCTACCCCCCGCTCAGATCCAAGCAGAGTTGTGGACAATGTACTTCACGAGTTCCAGATGAAGATAGGAGTGGGCGTGGGTCTACTCTTCATCTCGCCCCTCAGAATCCACATGCGCTACGTCATTCGCCTCCACTTCACTGCCTCCAACAACATCGCTGAGTACAAGGCCCTCGTCAACGGTCTATGCATCGCCATCGAGCTCGGGGTTCGATGCCTCAACTTTCACGGTGACACATAGCTCGTGATCGACCAAGTCATGAAGGATTTGAGCTGCCACGACCCCAAGATGGAAGCCTACGGCAAGGAAGTCCAGCACCTCGAGGACAAATTCCATGGCCTCAAGCTCAACCACATCGCGCGGAGATATAATGAAGCCACTGATGAACTGGCCAAGATAGCATCAAGTCGAGGGACCGTTCCACCCAATGTCTTCACCAAGGACCTATTTGAGCCATCTGGTGACCTAAGATTAATAGAAGGGCCAAGGAACAAGTGGTCGACCCCCTCCAGCGGCCGAGGCTTCCTAGACCGGGGCCGAGGCCATGTAGATCGATGGGTCACCCCCTCTGACTAGCCCCGAGCCCGACTGGCGTGCACCGTACCTCGACTACCTCACCCGATGAGAGCTGCCTGAAGTTAGAACTGAGGCTCGACAGGTCAAGACTTATGTGCTCTACGGTGACGACAATGAACTCTACCATTGCAGTCTCACTGGCATTCTACAGCGGTGCATCCCGATCGAGGAAAGCAGAAAGTTGCTTGAGAAAATACACTCGGGGGCTTGCGGACACCACGCGACACCACGGACCCTCGTCAGAAATGCATTCTGGTAGGGTTTCTACTGGCTGACCATAGTCTCTGACACCATCAAGCTTGTCTGCTTGTGCAAGGGATGTAAATTCTATGCCAAACAGACTCACCTCCCAGATCAAGCGCTGTAGACGATCCCCATCACATGGTCATTCGCTGTTTTGGGGCTCGATATGGTTGGACCACTGAGAAGGACGATCGGGGCTTCACCCACCTGCTCATTGCCATCGACAAGTTCTCCAAGTGGATCGAGGCCTGCCCCATCACCAACATTCGATCTGAACAAGCGGTTCTGTTCTTCACCGACATCATCCATCGCTTCAGAGTCCCCAACATCATCATCATCGACAATGACACCCAGTTCACCAGCAAGAAGTTCCTCGACTTCTGTGACAACAACCATGTTCAGGTAAACTGGTCCGCTGTGGCTCACCCAAGGATGAATGGCCAAGTGGAATGCGACAACGGCATGGTTCTACAAGGCCTCAAGCCAAGAATCTTCAACCAACCGAACAAGCATGGCAAAAAATGGGTGGTCGAGCTGCCTTTAGTCTTTTGGAGTCTGAGGATGACCCCGAGTCAAGCCATAGGTTTCACCCCATTCTTCCTAGTCTATGGGTCCAAGGCCATCCTCCCCACTGACCTCGAGTACGGATACCCGAGGCTCAAAGCATACAACGAGCAAAGCAATGATACTACACGAGAAAATGCCCTTGACCAGCTCGAAGAGGCTCGAGATGTGGTTCTCCTACACAACGCATGATTCTAGTAGAAGCTCCGATGCTATGACGACAAGCACGTGCATAATCAAGATCTCCAAGTCGACGACCTTGTAATTCGGCGAAGGTAGAGCAACAAGGGGCGGCACAAACTTACTCCACCATGGGAAGGCCCTTTCATCATTGCAGAGGTGCTGAATCCTAGAACCTACAAGCTAGCTAATGGCAAGGGTAAAACCTTCATCAACACGTGGAACATCGAGCAGCTACATCGTTTTTACCCTTAGGGCCTTGAGGCTTTGTACGTACACTCATGTTATGAATGAATAAACTGCTTTTGATTCCAATACATTTTGTTCATCAAAAACTGGTAGACTCGACCCTGCCTCACCAGAGTCGAGCCTCCCTTAGGGGCTGCAAGGGAGGAACCCCCTAAAGTTCCTAAAAAACTTGCACGCTTTTTTTGAAAACGTCTATTCCTCCTCATATGCCTTGATACGTACTCTCACTTAGTCAAAAACGCCACGCAAATGTCCCTAGGGTCAAAGGTGTTGAGCCATGAGATCACCCATGCCTCTGCGCTATGGTACCTCTACTCATTCCCCCCTTGAGGGACGCGACCGTGCGCCAAAGTCGCTAAGTGAAAACACAATCAGGCTGACGAGAAAGAAATAGACCTAAAACATATAAAAATATGTACATCACATAATGTTTTTAGGCCACCAGGGCCGCATCATTACGAGTCACAAAACACTAACTTACTACAAGGGCCTTCACGCACAGTCTTGGCTCATAGGCCCTCTTCATCGTCGTCATCGCTTGGCCTCGAATAGCTTGGCGAGCTCTCCACCATGCACCTCGGCTACATCAATCAGGCCCAGGCAGGTGGCATGGTTCTCGTTCGCAGACTTGTTGGGATCAGGAAAGAAGCCGCCGACAACAAGGGCCATGTCAAACCGATAGCCAGAGCGGACGACTGCCAGGGCCCTCTTCACGCCAAGATGCAACACGCCTTGAATCCACTCTGGGGTGACCCGGCTTAGGTCGGCCATCCCGTGCAAGGAGTTCCCAGGCGCCTTGTTGGTATTTCTTAACGTATGTAGAGAATCCACAAGCGTACAGAAGTACGGTTGTAGCCTTCACTGGGAAGTATTCAGGGTATCTTATTTTCCATAGGGAACGGTGGTATTTCTCCTAGCTAGTTCGCCCAAGGAACAACACAAGGGTAGAGATAGAAAGGTGGTAGAGATGGATTCCTATAGTCTTTAGGGTCTTAAGGATAGCGTTGCAAGACTCCTACATGCTTACTTCGAGCACCGGGGCGCACCTGGTCTGCCAGGTGATATCGGCCTGTAGTTCTTTGCCAAACCTGAACGTGGGGGATTACAAAGGATGGACAAGACTAGGTCACTCCCTGCCACCTACCCCTCAACCGTGGGAAACGAGGCAAACGAAGGTAATCACTAGCCTAGACACCACATCTATGCTAGCAACTACTACTCTAGTGGTGATCAGGGTTATCCGTCTTTATCAGGGCCCTCTACTAGGGCATCCATCATGGAGATGGACAATGAACCTATAAACAAGAGAAGGTCAAGCTCGGCTAAACAAAAGACCTTTATCAAACTATAATAAACATGAATGCTTACTTAGCCAAGATCCCATTAAGGAGCCAAGTAGGATATCCATAGAGGTACAAGTTGGGGGAGACACCGACAAGCCTAGCACTTCCCTTAGTCCACACACTCACATCTCTCTTTCTTGCTCTCTAGCTAGGTACTAGAGCATAGCCCTTTGATAGTGGTGCTCTTTCTCCCTTTGTGTGGTGATGGAATGAGAGGGGGAGGACCCCTCTATTTATAGGTGGGAGAGAAGGCATCATCCTAGGAATATTCCTCCACTTAATGCCCAAAACTAACCTCCCACGTCGTCCAGGTTTAGTGAACGTCAAAACTGACCAACGCACCGCCCTCCTTGTGCATTGATGTAACCACCATAGAGAGTTGGGCTCGATCGGCCTTAGGAGTGCGCTGGCCGGCCCACCTGGTCTAGCCGGCCCATAGCTAAGTCATCTGGACCTCATCTTTTGCAGGCGCATTGGTCTTCTCGTTAGCTTTCCAACGCCTGGTAGATCTCCTGAAACGGAGCCCGGATGAGCCCGGAATGGCCTTTTTATCCAGGCATGGTCTTGCAGCCCAAGATGGATTTGAACATTGTTGGCCCGTGTGGTTGATTCATGGACTTTGGGCTTCTCTCTCCACTTGACTGGGCCCTGAATTATTTGGTAAATGGCTTTATTTCTTTGTTTTGCTTTTGGTCTAAAATGGATCCGTGTTTATCTTATTCTTTTCTCCACTTTGGAATATCTTGTATGTTTTCATGTTTGTCCTACAAAACAAGTGAAATACTAAAACTCATGGAAAGCATTAGTATAAATCCCTATTCACTAAGTTTTGCATGCCTTTTATATTCTTATTGGCGGTATAAAATGTGAGTTAAGGACCGTCAACAAACTCCCCCACACTTAGCCCTTTGCTCGTCCTCGAGTAAAGTTTTTAGGACTAAGATGGGTCATCTCCATGATATATAATCTGCATACAAAATATTCCAAGCTTCACCTATACTTGTGAACTTTTGGATTGTCTACCACATTGTCTTGGATAATTGAATAATGGAACAACATAGATTCAAATCCCCTTGGATCAGTTAGCTCAGAAACTTGGGTTTTCATAAGATTTTTGAAAAAGAAAAGCTAGCCTTGCTCCTCAGATGATACTCTCAAGTCACTCATATATGTGTCCGATTCCTTACCAAGGCATTTTGAAATTGCCTTCTTTTCATAACCTATCTCTAAAGCTTTTGAGTGGAGTTTTGGGTAGGTATGAAATTGGGCAAACTTGCATCTCATATATTGTCAAGTCAAAAATCGAACCACACGGAGATACAAGTCATACAATTTGATTGAGATGTGCAGGTGTTTGGAATGGAAAATGTTTCCTAATTCTAAGTTTTTTTCTACTCCATGCATCATGACTCTCTTTATTGGTAGATGGATGATTCTTTGAAGAGTATGGGCTATAATAGGAAATATTCATATGTTTTTTTAATGGGACGTTGGACTTTTCCATTATATATTGCTTGGAATTTTTTCTCATGCCCCTTGGCATGGATGTTTCTCTTTTTTGTCTTGCCCCTTGGCATGTTTTATTTCTCTCTTTTTTAACATAGCCCATATCTCTTCTTGTGGTAATGAACTTTTGGATGGGGAGATGTCATGATGGAATGCCAGGAGTAATTATATGGCAGATAAAGAATGCGCGACTCTCAGGGTAAGAGGCAGCATTTTAATTTGGTGGAAGAGTGCGCAACTCATAGGATGAGAATTGGTATTTTTTTGGTGGATGAAAGGGTGCATGTTGTGCGCAACTCTTAGTGTAAGAGTCGACATTTTATTTGTAGGTGCGCGTGAATCTCAATCATGGGTGCATGACCATAACCTCACATAGGTCACAACAATTTGACCTAACTCAATGATCCGACAAATAGCAAATGACTAAAGGTTTGCATAAATGAATCATGTCATATGGCCTTGGTAGGAAATTCTTTATCATTGAGGAGCATGCTATCGAATTTTGCTTTTGTAAAATAAATCCTAAGTACTTCATAAAAGTGCAAGGTTCAAATCATCCATCTATATCACATACTCCAATTACTTAGATAACATGGGGTCCTTATGATAGTTTTTCACAAGTTATAGAATATTAGCGAGGAATAAGGATAGCATGGAGATGTTGAGCTAAAAAGTTTTGTCTTTTTAATTTAATAAACTTTGAACTTCAAAACTTTAGGAGATGTGAGGGTAGAATTGCACAAACCATCATTGAAGATGAAGGTGTTATGTGAATTAAAGATCAGGTCGATTGAACCAAAAGTTTCAATCGATCTTCTCTTCAACCTGTTTGTTCAATACTTCTGTATGATGGATCTTTCGATGTTGTGCATTGTGTTGGGGAGATCTCAAATGTGTGTGTTAGTTATGCTGGTGAGATCTCCCCCACACTTATTCTTATACCTGTTTATTTAATAAAGAGAAACAAAAACAAAAAGGAACAAGCACAGGAAAAAAATGGGGAGCTAGGATTTTATTGTGATTATTATCATTATTTATTTATTTATTTATTTTCTATTACTAAAAACTTGATCACCCAACTGTTTATTACAACTCATACAAGGCTAAGATAGACTTCAAATGTAAAACATGCCTTGATTTATCTCCATCATAAATTACTTCTATTGTTTATGGAAGCATAACTCCAGGTTCATTAATCAAAGTTAAACACCATGTCTAAAATTGATTAAAGAAGGTCATTTTAACCTAAGCACCATGCTTAATTTAAAAGACCACATGTAAGCGCACCCAAACCTAGAACAAGTGTCATAAACAAATGAAGCATGTAGAGTCAACTTATGGAGACAAATTTGAGTAAGTGAAGTGGTGAACATTACCTTTGCATACCAGAGTATATGTACCGACAATATCTATGTATGAGGCACTAACGAAGTTGTTGCTGCGGCTAGCATGATGGCTTTGCCCAGGTGAACCACAAGGCCAGGCTACACAAATGGATGTGCATGGGCCATGGTCCTTGATTGTACTAGCAAAGGTTTGGAGGCGAGTCCTTCTTGCTTGAAAGCAATGTTGGGTGGAGTTCGTTAACCCGTATGTGTTTATCTTTGGATATGCAGGGCCAACCTGCTCCTCCTCTCTCCTCCACTTCATTTTTTCTATTGGTTTTTTATATCCATTCTCTTTTTTTAACCATCTTTTTTTCTTTTTTTTTCAACATTACTTCTCCCACTTTTTTCATTTTTTTGGTTCTCTCTTTTTTGGCAAGGCCACTGACATCAACTTTTACCATTTTTTTGAATGACCACTTGGTGTGTGTGGAACTTGGGCTTTTCTCCATCCTCCCCCACACATGGACTTTTATGTAAAAGTCAATTGTGTTGGGTCAGGGTTACCTTGTGAGCGTGCTCAAGTTCCCAAGGGCATCAAATTTTTTTGGTTGATGCAGCTTCTCGTTTTCAAGCGTTGTATGCCTCGTGCTTTCTTATCCTGAAATGGTTAGCAACAGGAATACCCAAAGATGCATACTAACCTAAAAATATGTCCTTGCTTTTATCGCAAAGGAAGTTTTTTTCAATAATAATAATAGTAATGGTAATAATAATAACAATAATTTTTTTTCAAGATAATCCAGGGTATCTCCTGGCAGTGCTTAAGTTATGGTCTTAAGCTTGACCACATGACTTCATTTTACAGCTATTAAAGGTGGTGAAGTTCATAGCTTCACCACTAAGAAATTAGCATGACGCTTTAGCTACAAGGTTAGTGTCATCGTGCCACTACGAGATTTACAGTGCTTATTATAAACATGAATATTGACAACCATCCTCTTAAAGAGTTTTGAAACAAGAATTAAGAGGTGGTTGGGATTCTCGTGGGTGCACGTGGCCAAAAGCGAAACAAATTCTAGAGATCCCAAAAGTGAGCATGAAACATGGGATGTCTCAAAAGAGAAGGTAACATGCTCTCTAGGAGATTCTTGCTTGGTCTCTAGGATTGTTGCTTCTGGCATGTCCATGGCATGAAAGTTTTCATGTGGAACTAGTGTTCATCTCGGCCATTATCAAGAGCAACAATTCCAAGGCCAGGGGGACATGTCTTATATTCAAGTGAAAGCGATGATGGGCATTCTATTTCATATGGATGTGAAACGAATGGGGAAATGAACTTCGCCTCCTCGAACAGGTTATGGTTAGGAAGACGTTCCACCAGTGGAGTTTCTAGGCGAGTGGTGGAAGCAATCCTTCCTATCATATCATCAAGGCCCCCTTTGATAGGTTTTTCTTGAATAAGTTTTCAAGAGGGTGGCCTGTGAGAATGTCAAACTCAAGGGTGGCATAGATATGGAGGTCCAAGAAAACCTCAATTTCCTCAATTTCTATTGGCACAGACCTGACAATCCCACAACTCTCAAAGATGAGTCCGGATGGACTTCTAAAGAGTTTGTCAGTCAAGACTAGCGGGAAATTTCCCAAAAGGGTCTTCACAAGGAATTGTGACCTAATATTCGTCCCGACTGTGAAGTTGTGAAGGGCTTTCACAAAAGTCCCCTTTAATGAACATGGCACAGTTGTGGTACGTGAAAGAATCTGAATTGCTTCAAAAGAACTTTTCTCTTCCATCAACCATTCTTTTGATGGTTCTTCCTTAGGGGAAACTTTCTTAGAAAAACATGAAAGCTTATCATGCCAAGAGAGGTTTGAGGTTTTGGTAAAATCCTTGAAATTGTTAGCGAACTCTGAAGGATAAAGCATCCCTTCATTCAACGTTCATGGTTCAGGTGAGGGCTTAACAGTCGAATCTCGGGATGGCAAGGGTAAAAATTTGGCTAATGAGGGCTCCTTAAAGCTTGACATGCCCTCGTTTTGGAGGGATTTGGGGTTTACGATGGGAGAAGCATGCTTCTCTAGAATGTGATCAAGGATTTTCCTCTGTTATGTCATCATTTTATATGAAAATGGCCCTCCAGCGACCATGTCAAGGCATAGGGCAGCATCTATGTCTAGTCCCGAACAAAAGATATGCAAAAGCACTCTATCGGGTAAAGACAAGTCTGGGCCAGCTTGTATTAACGTCGAGAACTTGACCCAGGATACACCTATGGATTCCTTCTCATTCTACTCAAAATTGAGGATTGCCCTTGGTAGAGAGTTGATACGAGACACAGGGAAGAATGCAAGACAAAACTTGTCTTTAAGTTTTTTCTAGTCTCCATTCAAACTTCCTACGGCATTGCTTCGCCTCCCCCTTGAGAGAGAATGGAAACAACTTCCACTTAAGAATTTCTTGTGTCATGCCAGGAATGCTTAAGCATGAACAAATTTCCTCAAAATCTTGCAGATGGCTAAAAGAGTCTCATGGTCAAGCCCTGAGAAGGGTTATGCCTGAACCATAGCTATTAAACTAGGGTGAAGTTCATAGCCAGATGAAAATTTTGGTTTTGAAATAGATGGTGGCTTTAAGAACTCCCCCCTGTGAAGTAGAAAGATTTGAATTTGAATTCGGCTTCATGGTGATAGACAAGAATATTTTTTTATAAAATGGAAGGATAAAATATTTTTTGTTTTTAAAAATAAGGATACAGATACAAGAACGAACAACAGTTAGAGAAAATAGCAACCATTCCCCAGCAACGGCGCCAGAAAGCTTGTTGGTATTTCTTAACGTATGCAGAGAATCTGCATGCGTATGAAAGTATCGTTGTAGCCTTCACTCTGAATTATTCAGGGTATCATATTTTGCACAGGGAACGATGGTATTTCTCCTAGCTAGTTTGCCCAAGGAACAACACAAGGGTAGACATAGAAAGGTGGTAGAGATGGATTCCTATAGTATTTAGGGTCTTAAGGATAGCGTTGCAAGACTCCTACGTGCTTACTTCGGGCACCGGGGCGCACCTAGTCTGCCAGGTGATACCGGCCTATAGCTCTACGCTGAACCCGAACATGGGGGATTACAAAGGATGGACAGGACTAGGTCACTCCCTGCCACCTACCCCTCAACCATGGGAAACAAGGCAAATGAAGGTAACCGCTAGCCTAGACACCACATCTATGCTAGCGACTACTACTCTAGTGGTAATCAGGGTTATTCGTCTTTATCAGGGCCCTCTACTAGAGCATCTATCATGGAGATGGATGACGAACCCATAAACAAGAGAAGGTCAAGCTCGTTTAAACAAAAGATCTTTATCAAACTATAAGAAACACGAATACTTACTTAGCCAAGATCCTGTTAAGGCGCCAAGTAGGATATCCATAGAGGTACAAGTTAGGGGAGACACCGACAAGCCTGGCACTTCCCCCGCTTCTGCACACTCACAGCTCTCTTTTTTGCTCTCTAGCTAGCTACTAGGGCATAGCCCATTGGAGTAGAACTCTAGTGATAGTGGTGCTCTTTCTCCCTTTGTGTGGTGATGGAATGACAGGGGGAGGACCCCTCTATTTATAGGTAGAAGAGGAGGCATCATCCTAGGAATATTCCTCCACTTAAGGCCCAAACCCAACCTAACACGTCATCCAGGTTCAGTGAACGTTGAAACCAACCACCGCATCGCCCTCCCTGTGCATTGATGTAACCGCCATAGAGAGTTATCAGAGTGATGCCTAGTGATGTAACCGCACTAGGTTACATCACCTGGTCTAGCCGGCCCACAGCTAAGTCATCTAGACCTCATCTTTTGCAGGCACGTCGGTCTTCTCGTTAGCTTTCCAATGCCTAGTAGATCTCCCAAACGGAGTCTGAATGAGCCCTAAATGGCCTTTTTATCCAGGCATGGTCATGCAGCCCAAGATGGATTTGAACATTGTTGGCCCGTGTGGTTGATTCATGGACTTTTGCCTTCTCTCTCCACTTGACTGCGTCCTGAATTATTTGGTAAATGGCTTTATTTTTTTATTTTGCTTTTGGTCTAAAATGATCCTTGTTTGTCTTATTCTTTTCTCCACTTTGGATCCACTTTAGGTATGTTTTCATGTTTGTCCTACAAAACAAGTGAAACACCAAAACTCGTGGAAAGCATTAGCATAAATCCTTATTCACTAATTTTTGTGTGCTTTTATATTCTTTTGGCAGTATAAAATGTGAGTTAAGGACCACCAACACGCCTCGCCCTCGACGTCCACTGCGGGCTCGACCCCCAGGCCATCGCACACCGAGGTGATGGCACCTCAGAGCTTTTCATTCATCTCCGCCTTAGCCCAGTGGAGATTCTGATGTAGCGTGGTGTTATTTTGCTCCTCATCCAGCTGCTCCATAAGATCAAAAATATGAAGCAAGATGAATAAAGATTCATAGAAACCTCGAGCCAAAAAGCCAAAGAAGAAAAAGAAAAGGAGGATTACCTCCGGTATGACTTTCCAGGGACACGACCTCTTCCTGCAGATTAGAGATTGTTTTGTTGGCCTTCGCCAAGGCGTCAACCTTGTCTCATTTCTCTACCCTTAGCTCCTCGATCACTTTGTCAGTGCCTTCGAGGGCCTCCTCCTTTTGCCAGATAGTCCCCTTTAGCAATGAGATCTCACGGGCCTGAGTCTGCACGCGGGAGGACACCTCCACAATCTGCATGTTGAGGGTGTCACGCTGGCTTGTCATCCAGATGAGGTCCCCCTTAAGCTCTTTGATACGCTCCACCATCATGGCTGAATCCTTGAGGGCCTTGTGTGCCTCCTCCCAGGCTTTGGTCACGTCAGCCTTGGCCTAGACCACCTCATCTTTCGCCCGGGTCGCCTCCTCTCGAGCCGCGATAGCATCTTCCTCGGCTTTGGCCGCCTCCTCTCTGGCCTTAGTCGCCTCTTCCTGGGCTCTGATCTCCTTGGCCTGGGCGTAGTCGAGCTGTGCCTAAAGCACAGGAACCTGCTCCCACCCACCACATGTCATGTGAATGAATTGCGATTTGGTGTGGGAGCACCCTTTCAAATCCTAGAAGTAAAGAACGCGATCCAAAGTTGGATGACGAACACATGATCCAAAATCCTAGATAAATCACGATTTGGTGCGGGGGCCACTCACCTTGAAGGCTCGAAGCAAGTCCTCAGAGACGACGTCGACGGCCATCTAAAAGGAGTGGTGCATCCAGGCGCGGAACTCCTCGATGTGTGTCCTGGCATTCGACCTCCGCAGGGTCATTCAGCTTGAATATGGGGGCCGCAGTCGGGTCCGTCGAATCCCAGAGCTAAAGCACATCTTTGCCCTAGTTAGGGAGCTCCTTCTCTACCTGCTCACGCATTTTGGCCATGATACCTTCCCCCATGGACTGAGACCTGCCAGCTCAGAACACCCGCTCGGCCAAGGTAGGAAAAGTTGACCCCCTGGCTTCTTGAAGTCACCGTCCCCCTCCCTCTGCTTCCCTTTATCAATAGGGGAATTTGTGGAGGAAACGACAATCAACCCCGAGGCAAGGTAGGGGCCCTTGGCTAGTTGATGGCACGGCTGACGCACTCTCAACCCTCCCCACCAACTCCTCTGACACGGCCTGCTGCTGCTGTAAGGCCAACGCTCCCTCCTCTCCAGCCACCGGCACCGCTGACGGAACCACCACCTGTAGCACTGGCTCCTCCGCTGCTTTCCCTGCCTTCGGCAGGACATCATCGGCTGTCGATCCCTCTGGCTGGCCCAAGGATCGCGGTTTCGGCTGTTCATCCTCTTGCCCCACATCCTGTGGGGCCTCCACCTGCAGCTGCTGCTGCTTCATCTCTGACAGCTGCGGTGGCTAGAGTTGCTGCTGCCACACCTCTCACTGCTGCAATTGTTGTAGCTACTCCTGGCGCTATCGTTCTTCTCACTGCTGCAGCCCCTACAGCCACTATTGTCACGGCAACACCACCATCACCTCTTCCGAGCGATCTGTCATCTCCCCCGCTTCGTGGGAGGATGATGCGGCTCTCTCAGCCTCAATGATTCCCTCGGCCTCCTCCGTCGACCCTGCCCCACGGTCGCCAGCGACGCCCCGCTCGAGCTCGAGGGAGACCGGGGATGCATTGACCTCCCCCGCCCTCTGAGCGACGTCCTCCTTGCCAGTGCCCGCTTGGACACTCAAGCTTGGGTGGAGAGGGGCGCCCGTTTTCCTGTCCTGGCCCAAGGCGGCTCGGGCTTCCTCGAGCCATGTAGCCTCCATCGCCATCAGCGGCCTCTGGGCAACGATGCCTGTCACACCCGGGTTTCCAAAGACCAGAGGTCATCATATGTGTGTCCAGGAAGTCTACACATACAACAGAAAATAAATAAATATCAGAAACAATGTATATTATAGCAAAAACATATCAGAGTAACGCGGAACGTTGGCTAAGACTTCTCTTTAGTCTTCATTCTCCTCAGGGACTATTGACTGGGGGCTCCATATGCCAAACACTTCCCATACCCAACTTCTTTATCCTTCCTTTGAGAAACACTTTACTACAAACTATAGCAAGGGTGAGTTCCATGTCAAAACTCAGCAAGTACAGGTGAAAAGTAATGACATGCAAGGCTAATACAAGGTAAAGCTGAAAGGTAGACTGTGGTAGCATTTTAAAATTAAATAGTTAAGATTGAACAAGTTGCAACCTATTCTCTAATCATCTTGGTTGAAACACCCAACCCTTTATTAAGGTTCAAGTAGCATTAATGTGTCATTTAACATCATAGACATAAACATATATCATTAAGCAACATCCAACATGAGATAGCCATCTCAAGGGAACACAGGATAGCCATCCCGATCAAACCTGAGGTAGCAACCTCAACAACTTCACCATGATTTCATAGCTTAAACCATTTTGCTAATCATGTAAGGATCTAGGCCGCTTGTGACCGTGAGCACGGACGATATATCAATTTTAACTCTGCGCAGAGGTGTACACTTTCACTCCAGGTTATGATTACTCCTTTTGCCCGAGGCGGCCAACCTCTTAGCCCATTACCGAGATAGGCCGGCAAAGGTCACAACGAGGCTTTTCACAGGGTCATAGGCAGTGACAACTCGCTAGCCTTGAGTCCAAGCATATGGGCGACTTCACTGTGAGGCCTCCCCCATCACGGATCCCTAGCCCCTCCCATACTACAACTTGTAAACAAACCCCAGTGACCATAGCTATAGCCACCCGTCGGTAAGCTATCCAACCTGCCCATGATGGCCTGCTAATTGACCAAGCCAGTGCCCATTAGCCTGGAGATGTACGAAAGTCCTAGGTTGCCGCTCCACGAAAGGACCTCAAGGGGGAGGAGATACGAACACCCTCATCAACACGAGTCCCACTAGCATCTATTTCCCCCTTCATTCACTGCCAACCAATGATACGGAAGTGCATCAACTTCTCCAATGGCCGAAGCCAAGAGCCCAAGGCTCGATAGGTTAAGAAGCAAATTTTATCTTCATTAAACGGTGAAAGGTGAGATAGAGCACTAGCAACCTAAAAGCCTATCAACTACAACCCCCAAAGGATTTCTTTGGGTAAAGTGGCTAGTAAGTCCTATGGTTTGCTAATTTAAGACACATGCAGTGAATTTATAAACATGAATCAGCGCAATATGTTCAAAAGAATGCCTGCACTTGCCTTAAATCCAAAGTCTAGCTGCTCTTCTGGCCTCCAGCTTTAGCTACACTTGTCGGTCCTCAGCTTAGTCTTCAGCGTTAACAAACCACTCTTCGTCTAGTCGCAACAACCAAACAACACAAACAAACACACAAAAAAGACAAGACTAAGAGCAATACACAAATTAAAAGGGAAACTAAAAACAGAACAGTCTAAATGGCTAAACTTAGTGCTACGGTCGCAAGAGCGCAAGAATGACGAACGACGGATCTATCATTAAAGAAAACACGGCTCGAGATACTTGCAACAAGCAGGAAATAAAAGAAAAGACATGTTGATATTAAACATAGAGCATTTATGATTCAAGGTTGAACTAAGCATGCCATTAACGAAAGGCATTAATGCTGAAATTAATCACATTAGCATAAAAGGACGATGTGAATATAAACTAAGTTACTTTTATAAATTATAAAGGACATTGAGTCATTATTAACTAGGTTAATATGATATAACATGTGAGAACACTTAACGAAACATGACATGTTTCCAAGGTAACTCTAAACAAGTCATAATTAATAAAGGAGCATTTAAGTTGGTACTAGTCATATTGATAGGTATGTATGAAAACTCAAGGTACAAACCTAAATTACTTTTATACAAGAGACCACACATTAATTAATAAACAAGATTACTTACATAACACATGATGTGACAAACTTTATTGATAGCAAGCAACATACGTTGACATGATCACAACACAAGGACAACGAAAGCATAGCCCTAGGTTGCTTTTATTTAGAAAACTATTAAATAAATATTAATCAAATTGCATTTAACCAAATAAATTCATGAATTAGTGACATGATAAACTTTACTACTCCTATGTAGATTGCGACGACACAAAACTAACGCAACTGGAATCGCTCGAATCGGAGTTAAAACGGTGAAACGACGGAGATTATACGATCAGTGGCAAAACTATAAATAAATCACTTGGTGGCAAAGTCATAAATACCTCGTATTCTACCTCTGTCCATCTTCCTCTCCAGGCCATGGCCATGGCAGCCAGGCTGCAGCTCGCACCGGGGGAAAGGGCCTCGGCCCTGGCCTACTGGACGGCCGGCGGCGGCCGGCTGCAGCCTGCTACGACCGGCGGCGGCGGCCCGCTACGGCCTGCTATGTCTGGCGGTGGCCAGCTACCGCGCGCGAGGGAGGGAGGACCACGGCCCTCGGCCGGGACTTGGCCGGCCGGCAGCGGCTGGCTGTGGCCGGCGGTGCGCAGCTAGGGTTTGCCAAGGGCCTGCGACGCATGGGGCTGGCCCTCTTTATAGCCGACGGGGAACCGGTGGGGCTGAAGCCACTAGGCTTGGCCCCTTTGGGCCGGCTGTGGCTGCCTATGGCCGCTGGTGGCAGGCTGGTGCTCGCTGTGGCCGGCCAGAGTTGGCCATGGCCGGCTGGAAGTGGCCAGGCTTGGCCAGGGATGGCCAGAGAGGGCTCAAGGTGGCCGGGGGAGGCTATGGCTGCTTGCGGCCTGCTGCGGCTAGCTGCTAGGCTGGGTCGCGGCATAGGCTGGCTTGTGGCCACTGTGGCTACTGCTGGCCTGGCCGGGGTGGCCGTGGCCGGCCAGGGCTGGCCAGGACTGGCCAGAGCTGGCCAATTAAGGCTAGGAGAGGGTAGAGCAAGCTAGGTCAGGCCAGGATAGGCTGGGGCAAGCCCGGGTTGACTGGAGCTTGGTAGGGGATGGTGTCTAGCTAGAGCGGTGGCCAACACTACAGAGAAAAAAGAAAACTCTCTCTCTCTCTCTAAGCCAGAGAAGGATTTTTCTGAAAACATTTTCCCAAAACCTTCTTGAGGCAAATTTGGGTTTTTAAAGCATTATTTCCAAATTTGGGGAAAACCTAGACGTGACTTGCTCTTTCACACGAGCAAAACCAAACAAAACACCAAGCACAAACCCATTCCATTATTTTCTAAAAAAGAACATAGAAAAGTAAATTTTGGGGTGTTATAATGCCCTCTGAAGCCTACATCCTCGCGGTGGCCTTGGCCTTCAGCGGCTTGGCTAGCATGGGGATCGCCTCCTCCACCGAGCGCTTGAGCATAGATTGAGCACAAAACGGATAAAGGTCAGCGCCCCAAAGAAAACAAGGAGAAAATAAAACACGCGACAAAGAAACTCACCCCATTGGAATAATGGGCACCCTTGAACTACTCGGGGGCATCCGATACCCCCTCCCGATGGACCCTTGGTAGACCCGGAGGCCCCCGGGGCACTCGTGGTCGAGGTCCCCGGGGTCTTCTATATCTCTGAGGCTGACTGACCTCGAGTCTTCACGCCCACCGCTGGGGTCCTGGTCCTAGGCGGCGATGTCTTGGACTTACCCCTCGACAAGGCTGGTGCCGACTTCCCGCACGTCCGCCGTGGTGCTGACCTTGCTTGGGCTAGCGCCTCAACAGATCTCCTCCTCCCATGGGACCTCTCAAGGGCCCCTTCGTCCATCTCCTCCTTCCTCTCGACGAGCTCAAAGGTGGCCCTTGACACCTGGGAGGACGACCCTCCTCCCGCTGGCTCCTACAGAGATCCCACATCAGGAATATGGGCGAGAACTGTCGCGGTATCATACTATGATGAGGCATCATCGTCGTCGTCCTCATCCTCATCCTCTCCTTCAGTGGACATCTCATCAGGGGATTCCTCTATAGGAAGCCCCTCGTACCTCTGCCGTGCACGACGCTGTTCCAACGCTTGACGCTAGAGATTCTTATCCTTCTTCTTATTCTTCTCAGCATCCTTGCCCTTCTTTTGCTGATGAGCAGTGAAGCATCTTACCTGATGACTGGCGTGATCCTCTTTTACCAGAGGAAGCAACGTCCGAACGTCGGGCAATTCCTACGCAAAGAGGGTTCCAGATAACGTCTGAAATGAGGAAAGCAAAAAAGGAGAAAAATTACTAATCTATGACTCGAAAGTTTACCAGGGGTATGTGGCCTTGATTCAACCGCATTGTGATGCTGTTCACCATCTTCTCAGGAAAAGTGCTGGTCACCGTCCAATCACCCGCTTGGCGATGTCCTTGAGGGGGAGGGTCTCGTTTGACATCCGGGGCGTAAGCACCATCCTGTCCATACGCAGGTGGTGGCGCATCAATGGGAGAACCCTTCTCTTGCGGAACACGGAGACCACGATCCCCGTAGTCAGACCATGATCCCGTAGCATCTGCAACACGTTCAGGAGCGGATCGAGCCTCGATTTCTCATCCTGTGCCACGCCGTATGCCCAATGACGAGGGCGTTTCTTGATCATGAGCTTGGTGTAGTGAGGCAGCAGGGCCCCATTGTTCCACAAGTAGAACCACCTGTTGTGCCACCCGTTGTTCGACGAGGTCACCCCCATCATGATGTACTGCTCTGACCTCTTCAAGGCGAGTGTGCAGCACCTGGCACGCACAGTCCTTCTCACCCCTGTCGATGTAATACCAGGATTTAAAAACAAAACTAGATATACACCATATGTGAGTCCTAGGAGTCAACTCCCACATATAGCTACAAGTAAAGGGTAGTATCAATAAACAATGCTTAATATATAACATACTTGATATAAGAGAGATATACCCTTGGGTAGCAATCATGGGGAAAGACAACTTTGATCTTTAGGTAAAGACTCCACTCCACTGGATCTAACTGATTGGTTGATCACAAGCCTAAAACTTCTCTAGAGGTGGTAGGGAAATAGCAAGAGTGAGTCCATGTCGAACTCAACAAGTATAGCAGGGGTTCATGAGGCCCAAAAGGCCGACATGGTTTAACTGCATTTAGCTTTTAAATGTATGTCATGTTTTAGCAATTAGCAACAAGGTAGTAGTAAACCCATAACCACATGATCAGGTAAACAAGATTATGAATATGATGAAAATAACATTAACATGTAGCACACTTTAAGTTAATGATCTATTCCATAAATGTCTCCAAGGCCACTCTTTCCGTGAGCATGGATGATATATCAGTTTAAACTCTGCGCAGAGGTGTACACCTTCACTATGGGTCATGATCCTCAAATGCACGGGCTAGCTACTTCCCATAACACCAAGAACCATATAAAGCCATTCATAGGTTCGTCTAACAAGTTAGGGCCGCAGGGTCATCGAGTGTAGAAAACCCCTCTCCCACTATGGCACATCCTAGTTATAGCACATAATGAAGAGCCAGCCCAATACCCAACTCGCAGATCCTTCAACGTGCTAGAAAAGGTCCTATGAATAACTAGAGCCAGAGCCATGTAGCCCCCACAGCTGTACGTTATGTCTCGGATGATCACTTACAGTTTGGATCTTATTAAAAACCATCTTTAACCATTAGTTGCATAGTCATTAATCAAGTTATAAGATCATGGTTATAAAGCACTAGCATAGACTACCCATATGCAACATTCGTAGTTATCAAGGTAAACAGGTATTCAACGCTAGGTAATCCTAACAAGGTAGCAAAGAGACACATGCATATGATTTTTAGTGTGTAGAGTGAATAGGTAGCAAGGATGGTCCCCACTATACTTGCCTTGATCAAAGCTCTCCTGATGAACCTACTGATCCTGGTTGTAGAAGTATTCTTGATCTCCCACAAACAGCTCACTCTCTAAACTCGATCAGCAATCAGCAACACACAAGCATTGAGCAATCATACACGAGTAAATAAATAGATTTAATTATAATAGTACACTACATCATTAAAACAGTATGAAAAGAGTTTACAAAACTATTCTACACGTTGCTACGATCACACAGACGTAAAGATCATCAAAATCAGAGCTATAACGAGAAAGTTATGGATTTTACAAGATTTTCTATTGTAAAATAATAGATTAAAATAAATCTCAAATTTCAAAAGTTGGAAATAAATCTAACAATGATACTAACAGGTAGATTATGAAATTATGAACCTAACATAACTTGAACGGACCAAATCGGAGTTAAAACGGAGAAGTTATGAGCTTTTCAAAATAGTGGTAAAACTGTAAATAAAGGAAAACGTATTTTTGAATCTGTTAAAGGAAAATACGCTTTCCAACGGAGAAAACATATTCTGTGGAACCCGCAAAGGCTCTTAATGAAATTTTACAGAAGGCAGGGAGGTTTTTGGCAAAGTTGCCGGCCGAAGGGGGTACGGGCCACTGTGAGCCGTTCGATTCGTGTTTGACGGCTCGAATTAGACTAGGGATTTGGCCTCGCCGGAGACGACGAACGACACGGCGGCAGACATCGCCGGCGGTGGGAAAATCTCACCGGAGAATAGGGAACAAGCCCTACAGTCCACGTTTCAACATAGAACCCAGACCAAATGACTCAGGAGCTCATCGCTTTTATTTCTAGCAAGAATATGATGACTCGAGAAGGCTAAAGATGACCGGTGACCGGCGACGGCAGAGAGGAGATCGTCGGTGTCCACAAGCTGAGCGCTACGGGCCACTACTCTACTCTGGGTTGATTCCAAACAAAGCAGGGGCTCAAGGCAAGCTTACCAGAGCAGAGGATGGAGCTTGAGGTGGTCGGCGGCGAGCTAATGGCGGACGGCGGTGAACTGCGCACGAACAATTGGCACCGGGTAAGCTTAACAGATTGAAATTGATAGCACCAACGTATTCACGAGGTCGAGAGGGAACTTGGATGCCTTCTTACGATGGCGGAGACACGATGATGACGGCGAATTCGAAGCTCAGCGGCGGTGGCGGTTTAGGGTTCACGGCGGTTGCGGAGCTCAGGCGAAGGCGACACTGATCCTAGGGTTCGGGGTGAGGGTCAAGGCGGTGCTCGGGCTCAGTATTTAAGGCCCGGGTGGCTTGGAGTACACGGCAGGGCAAGGGCGAGGAGTCAGAGCGGACTCGGGCGGCGGTCTCCGAGCAGAGTCCCAGTCGGGGAAGATGGAAGGAAGGGGACGACGGGGTGGAGCCCACCTGTCAGCCGGAGCGAGGGAGGGAGACTTGGGCGCATGACACGGCGGAAAGCTTACTGGGCTGGCCTGTCGAGCCTTGGCCTTTTGGCCCAAGAGGGAGAGGTGACGCGCGCACGGCCGCTGCTTGTTGCTGGACCTGGAGGCTGGAGTGGGCCGCAGCAGCGGTAGGCCTTCGGACCGGTCACGGGGCCAGCGCGGGAAACGGCAGTAGGCCACGGGCCGCTCGGGGTTTTTGGGCCAAAAAGGAGAAAGGGTGAAGGGAGGGAAAAGAAATTGCTGCCAACCCTCTTTCAAATGCATTTTCAAAAGGATTTTGAAATCCAATTCAAATTCGACAAGAACCAAATAGCACAATAAAAACTATGCAGCAGCATGAGTGCACAAAAATGTTTCTAAACCCTAAGATAAATTTTAATTCAAAGATAATATTGGTTTTTCCTATATTTCATGAGCACAAAAATATATAAATAAATCATTTTTACTATATTTTCAAAAATGCAAATTTTGGGGTGTTACAGTCGACACCGACTTGGTGAAGTGCTCCGCCTTGTAGAGGTGGAGCCATAGGTCCCAGTAGGGATCACTACCCAAAGTACCCCTCACAAACGGCAGCGAAGATTGCGCATGAGAGATGGCATTGGGGGCAAAATGATGCGGCTCCACCCCGTAGTGGTGGGTAAGTGCCCGCATAAAGCGGCTCGGCGGTGACTCGAACCTAGCCTTGTGGAAGGATATGAAGCTCACGACATACCCCTCCGGTGGATGTGGCTCCAGATGGCTCCTCGACGGCGCCTTCCACTCGGGGGTGGAGGAGGCCCTCGCTCACGAGCTCCTGTAGCTTTGCCTCCATCACAGACAATAGGATCTAGTCGTCCGCCAGGAGCAACGTCACCCCACCCATGGAGGGGCGTTGGATCTATGGCAGCAGTGGACGGGCAGGAAGATCTTTTTTCTCTCTCTCTCTCTCGCTCATGAACTAACTCATTCAGCTCTCGGTGGTGGCAGCGGCAACGAAGGCAAGATGACGAGTAGATGGAACGCTGGCCCCGTATTTATATCCCCTGAGGAGGGCAACGAGCGGATCCAACAAAGGGAGGCAAGTAAATCTTCACGTTTATTGTTTTCACCTAACCGCACCCTCGAATCCCAGGAACAGGGACACGCGTCATCCACTTGCACTGCAGCCGTTGGCCATGCCGCCCACTACTACGCCGATTCACCTATCACCTAAAAAGATGCACCCAACGGGTGGCAACAGATGCGCACAGACGATATCTTCCACGGGAAGGTAAGCGGGCCCCGGCCCCATAGTAAATCTCAGGGAACGAAGCCTGGCCCTCGACCGGGGTTTGACAGCCGCCCTCAAGTAACTCGGGTCAGGGATGACCAAGGGGTGCGCCTACTCGTGGCCAGAGCTCGAGGTCAGTCCTCGAGGCCCCCTCGGACATATTCAAGGCAAAACTACAAGGACAACATGGGATCCCCTCGAAGGGAGGCATCGAGCCATCAGGCCCCAACGAACAGGACCAGAACCCACACATCCACCTATTTGTTTCATGGAGAGTGCCTTCACGGCACTAGTTGACCCCTATCAAATGGGGCGCAAGCTCTCGCTTGAATTTCCTGGTAACACCTCAACGGAGGGCGTCGAAGTGCACCCAAGCGAGGGTAGCACGGCGCTTCTCGCCCCTCCTCCCATCGAAAAGGAGCGCGAGGGTCAAAAATAAAAAGACAGGCTTGTCCTCGATCGACCATGACAAAAGAGGCTTGGGGGCCCGCTCACAACGGATGGCCTCAACGAAAGAGGGACAAACAACCCGGGGGCTCGAATACCCAATACCCCTCGACAAATGCGCATTTCTCAGCCCTCGAGGGAGCCATCTACTCCCCCATCGACAAATGCGTGTTTATCACCCATCGAAAGACAATAACGCTACAACTTCAGTTCATGAATCCTTGCACGAATGCCAACACTCGCGCAGAGACTCAGGGGATATTGTCGGGTATCTAGATTAAGGATACCCCAACACACTGATTAAAAACAACTAAACTCTAAAAAATCCGCCATCCAAGGCCCACAAAACTTCATCACCCCAAGCCTAACAGACGGCCCAGTCTAGATGGCCCATTAACATATTTCTCCCCTTTACGGACTCATCCAGACAGGGCCCCCTCAACAAGACCCATTGAGTGATGGAAATCAGTCCAAGCGAATGACCCCCGGGTCGATCGGCTCGACCACCCTTGACCTACCTGCTCCGATACGGGAAAGGCAGAGCATTTAATGTGCCAACCACTCTCACCTGACGCCGTGGCTACAGCCACATCAACAGGAGCTGGGTACAGGGGTCAAGTCCTCTTTTTACTGCCCATCCCTGGGTGTCCGGTGATTTAACCGGCACTGACGCACATATCGGCACAAATACGCCATACCCAACACTATACCACCCTCGAAACCTTCCCCAAGGCACAATACGATAGAATCCATATCCAGCTTTCCTGGGGACCGGCTGTTGACACTAGATATAGCACACAGATAAATCCGCAAGTGCACAGATATCAATGTAGTTTTCACCAAGGAGTATTCCAAGATATCAAATTTCCATGGGGAATGTGAAATGAACTAGTGAAGAACTAAGTGTATCCAAGTATAGGTGATAAAAGGATAGAGAGAATTTGTGTGGGTTCTCTGACTAAGGCAATACTAAATAAGACCTTACTAAAGTTAGTTAATGTGAGCGCACTCCCTCGGAACTCACCATAGTAAATGACTCCGACAGTAAGCACATTGAGCTCTACTCAAACTAAACCTATTGTGATAGGCTACACAGGCAATAGGGCTATCACCACCCAGTGCTACCACCTACGGAGATTTAGGAGCATCCATAGGCGAGCTATAGCCAAAGCACCTCACTTAATCTATAAACTCGACTACTCTAATTCGGATCCTAGAACTAAAGTACCTTAACCAGGTGGTGAAACAAGTAAAGAATAATAAAGTAAAGTAATACTTAACTAATGCAATAGAACAAAGTTGCCACACGATAGAAGAAGAAGGCAGACTTTATTACTCGATGAAGAGTTGACTCCGCTGAGCTACAATTGGAGAGGTCGCCGACATGCTCGACTCATTTTCAAGCTTCTCTTCACTCTCTCTTTCTATCTTCTACTTCTCACTACTCTTGTCGGTGTTTCGACCCTGGGGTTCAACACCAATGAGTAAATTCATAATTGCGTGCTCCCTTAATCCAGTGGGTGATGCAAGAAGGACATGGTGATTTATCCTGGTTTGGGCAAAGAAGGCCCTACGTCCAGCGGGGGGATAGTTCGTGTTATCTTGCACCGAGCACTAGTACAGGGGTGAATACAAGCGGGTGTGAGAAGTGTGGGCTTGAGCTCGATTTTTTTGGGCGCTTAGCTCTCTACACTGTCTCACGGTGTTGTTCTGTGATCTAAGCCTCAGCGTGTGATGCTTCTGGATCCTCCCTGGCTAAAGTCCTGGCTCCTCCTTTTATAGGCGAAGGAGGGGCATAGGAGTACATGTTTTTGGGGCTCACATGGTTGGTGACGTATGACATTGATGCTGATCATGTCGGTGCCGCTGTAGAGGCGTACGTTAGTATGGGAGGTCCTGCAGCCATTGCGTCAGGAGTTGTTGAAGTCTTGACTGAAGTTGTTGAAGTCCGGCTCGAGGGTTGGCGTGACGGTGTCGAGTGGCAACGGTCGAGGCCTTGGGTCGAGTTGAGGGGCTCGAGTCGAGGGGGTCGAGGCCCATCGGATAAGGTCAAATTCTGAGAAATGCGGGGAACATGCTGACTTACGTGTCTCGAGGGGGTGCCAGACGGGGCACAGTGCACAGTGTGGCGTAACAGTGAGGTATGACCCGCAGGATTCTAGGGTATGGGCGGTAAAAGCAGGATTCGATTGCCATACTCACAACTGTTTCGGTAACTGTGGCCATACGGTTAGGCGGGAGTAGGTAAAATGCATTGAATGTGCCTGGATCCGTACAGGGAGTAGGTAGCCGAGGGGTATACTGTCCTCGAGGGAAGGCTCATTCACTCGGGTGAAGTTCCGTCCTCGAGGGTTAGCTCATTCGCCGGGCAAAGTTCTATCTTTGAGGCCGGCCCATTCGCTCGGGCGAAGTTCCGTCCTCGAGGACGGGCTCATTCGCTCGGGTGCAGTTTCATCCTTGAGGCCTGCCCGTTCGCCTAGGCAAAGTTCTGTCCTTGAGGGGTCACCCGAAGTGTACCCTCGAGCGTACAGTCTCGGTCCGCGTGGTAGCCCATCGAGCAGGCTGTGGCTTTGGGCTGTCGACGCCCGTTCGAGAGTCGGCCCAGTATGCCTTAGCCTGTGGGCTTTCGAGCAATAGTGAGGGACGTCGTTGGAGGGTTTGTGTTGCTGACCTCGGGGATTAGTCTGGTTAATCGAGGCTTTGGGGTACCCCTTTCCCATGTACCCGACAGTAGCCCCCGAGCCCCTGCGCGTGTGCTGGCACTCGGGCAGGGGGTCAATAGTCGGGAGTGAGGTGTGGCTCGGATTTTTCTGTGGGGGGTGCGTGAGTGTCCCCCATGGGGGTAGCCCTCGAGACCTTGGAGGAGTCGAAAGACTCCTTCGAGGGCTTTATTTGTTTTTGGTCGAGGGGTGCTCGTCCAGTCGGGTACGGACCCGAACTGGAGTGGTGGCACTTTTTCTGAGGGGTACGTCGGAACGTTGAGCCCCCGGGGGGTTTTGACCCTCTTTTGTCGAGGGGTGCCAGGCATGGTCGAGCCCCCGAGCTTCATGCGGCCAGGGCATTGCCGGCCTCGGCGTTCATCTCACGAGTCCTTTCGATCGAACGTGAGGCGAGAAGCGTCGGACTACCCTCGATAGGGCGAGCCTCAAAGTTCTCAGTGAGCTGGTAACAAGAAAATCCAAGTGAGAGCCCATTCCTCATTCGATAGAGGTCGGCTGGTGGCCCGGAGGTGGTCTCATTAAAGCAAAATGCATGGACCTATTGATATTGATTCCATTCAATATGTCTCGGCGGCTCGATGCCTCCCTTCAGGGGGATTCCATAAAAGTCCATAGCATTTCACCTTAGATATGTCCAAAGTGGTCTCGAGAGTTCATTCTCGAGTGGGGCCTCATGTTGGCTCCCCTTGGTCATCCCTGACTTGGGTGCTCGAGGGCGGCTATCGAACCCTGGTCGAGGGCCAGCCTTTGCTCCCTCGAGGCTTGTTGTGGGGTCGGAGCCCCTTTACCTTCTCCTGGAGGAGTCTGTTGATAAGTAACATTTATTTTTCTTACCGTCAAACGCATCTTTTGAGGAGGAAGGTTAAACGGTGCGGTGGTGGAGATCATGGCAGGCCCAGGCAACGGCTAATTCCCTGAGGTGTGACACATGTATCCGGCCAAGAATCGAGGGGAAACAGTTAGGTAAACGCATTAACTGCGGGGAATTACATTTTTCTTCAGCCAGATTCCACCCGTTGCTCCTCCTGGGTATAAAACCAGGGGGGACAAGCGTCGTTCGCCCCTACCTTTGCCACCCTGCCTTCACCACCGCTAGTGCTCCCGAGTCCTTGCTTTCCTGCGCGAGGGTAGGAACTTAGAGCAAGAAATCGTGATTGGGAACCTTCCCGGTCACCCGTCCACTGAGGAGATTGGTGATGTTGCCACCGCCACCGCGTCCACCTAACAGATTCGTGCCGCTTCTGCGGCCATGGCCCCCATCCTCCAGCCTGTCGAACCCTGGCGCCCGTCGACTGTAACGCGGCAGAGGTTGAATGAGCGGGTGAGAGAAGGACTTCTCTGCACCATCATCGATCCAACTCGACCAGAGTGGATCGCGCTGCCGAGGAGCCACCTGGAGCCAAACTCGCAGGAGGGCCACGTGGTGAGTTTCTCAAGTACCACCGGCACGGGTTCAGAGCGCCCCCGAGCGAGTTTATGCGGGGGCTAACGAACTTCTACGGCATCGAGCTCCAACATTTCTCCCCCAACGCCATCTCCAACGCTGCCGTTTTCATAGCTGTCTGTGAGGGCTACTTAGGGATGGTGCCACATTGGGAGCTGTGGCTCCATCTCTACAAGGGGGAATGGTTCGCCTCTCCGGTGGGACCGGGCGTGAGGCGGATCGTCAGAGCGGGCTGCCTCAACTTCTCGTTGAAGACGGGCAAGTCAGAGGTGCCACGTGAGTACATCCCCACTGGGTTGATGTCCAACCACTCCCGGTGGGATGAGCAATGGTTCTACCTCCGCAATTATGGAGGCTACCTTCCACCGTGCACCGGGCGGCTCATCACCGAGCAACCATTCAACTGGTCGCACGGCGTGACGGGGGATCTCCAATGTTGACTTCGATCCCTCATCACCATGATGAGGACACTTTGAGAAGCAGGCTTGACAATGGGTGTGGTGGTCTTGGCCTTCCACAGTCGACAGGTGCTCCCCCTAATGGAGCGCCCGCTGTAGTTGGATGAGATGCTCCCCACGATGGCGCCCGAGGTGCTCGAGAGGTGCTAGATGTCCAGTGAGGGGATATCCACTGCAGGGATTGTCGCATGGGTGAAGGGGATGGTTGCAGGTTCGTTCAGGGCAGAGGACGTCAACCGCCTCCCCATGCGGCCGGAGGAGGGGTACCTCGACCTGGTGAGTGCCTCGACCCATGCCTTTCGTGTTTACGTTTCGTCAATTTTTTCCTTACTTTTGTCCTTGCGACTGAGTGCTTTCGTGCAGGGGGGAATCGACTACCAGAGATCGAGGCCCTTGTTGAGGGAGGATGCTCCCGATCATCAGGTGAGGAGCTTCAATGCCCAGCAGGAATAGAAGCGTAAGGATGCAGAGAAGAAGAAAAAGGACAAGAAGCTCCGGGACTGCGAAAAGCATGAGAAGCGCCGTGCGCAGCAGAGGTGCGACGGGCTTTCGGAGGAGGCGTCTTCCTCAGAGGATGAGGAAGATGAGGATGATGATGATGTCGAAGGGGTGGTGGGACGTCTCGAGCCCATTCTGTTCGGTCCTTTTCGTACTGACAATCCTCCGGTGCAGGAGGACGTGCCGAAGCAGCGTGCCCCTCAGCCGGCGTCATCGGCCTCGGAGCACCTGTAAGGGAAAAGGCTGGCCGACCCCTTGACCCGGGGAGGTTCGTCCCCCCTCATCGTACTCACGGCGAGACCCCACCCACTTCGACCTGGGAGACCCGGTCCCGGTCATCGGCGCGGGCGGAGAAGAGTCGCATCCAGGAGACCTCGTCGGAGCAGGGAGGCACGGTGACCCCACCGACAGCCCCTAGCGGCCCTAGCCCTATAAAGAGCTCAGCTTCGGGTGGGGCCTTGAAGTCTGCTGGCGGCTCGAGGGGGCCCAAAAGGTCTCAATCCCCTTCTGGTAAGTGTTGTCAATTTAAATTTCTTCTTGTTGCTTCCCCATTCTGTGGTTTGTTAAGTTCTCTGCTAACCCTCTTTTCGTCCAGGCCAAAGCGCCGCATCGAGGAGGCGACCCTTGTGTCGGCTAAGTGGCTCAGGGTGGATGCGGCCACGAGGATGGGGGCCTCGGTCACAGGTGCGGTGTTGAGGCCCTTGGCACCACGGGAGGCGAAGTGGCTGTCCTTAGGCCTCGAGGCTATGGCTCACGGTAGGCTAAAGGGTCCTGCTCTCGCTACAGGGTCGAGTGACTCGGGGACCGTGACGGGTGGCAACTCTGAGCCAGGGAAGATGCAGGAGGGAGCAAGCGCCTCCTTGGTGTCATCGTCCGTGGTCCCTGAGCTCGGCCCGACGTCAGGGGACAGAGCCCCGACGTCGGGAGCCCCTGACCTGGGCCAGCCCGAGGTCTCCACTTCCATGCCCGAGGCGGGAGCCCCCGAGGGCCATGAGCTAGGAATGGAGGTAGCCCTCATCGACCTCGAGGGTGAGGAGGCCATCGCCCCTCCCTCCTCGATGGGAGAGAGGAAGCTGTGGCCGACGGGGCTATGCGAGCTGGAGGCCTAGCGAAAGGAGGAGTAGGAGGCCCTATAGGAAGAGGAGCTATCGCGAATGCAGTGGGAGGAGAAGGAGCTGCAAGAGCGGCAAGAAAAGGAGGAGTTGACTGGGGGCTAACCCCAGCATCAGCAGGAGCAGCAGACACCGCCGGGGGACGCGACGCTACCGGACCTGTCGGCACAGCAGCTGCCCAAACCATCGGAGGGGGAGGAGTCCTCGGGACTCCCAAAACAGTGGGTGTCCCTGATCACCCTCGATGACCTACTACAAGAAGCGGCGTTGAAAGCGGCGACGGTTTCGCGCCTGCCAGGGATGCAACTCGAGGAGGAGACCTCGGCACCGAGCCCGCCGGCAGACATGTCGATGGTGGACCTGCCGGTGCCACAAGACATGGCATTGGAGGAAGCGACGGCCTCGACCCCTCCGTCGCCTCAGGAGGCACCCGAGCCAGCGTCGAGCCAGCCACTGCAACCGTCAGCAGCGCCGTCAGAGGGGCCAGCGATTTCTGGTCCATAGGTGGAGTGGTCGGAGGAGACTGCGGCCAGGAGTCCTTCTGCTTTCCGACATCAGAAGGAAGGAGAGGGTCCCCCGCATGACAAAGCAGTCATCACGTTAGGGGCTCCTGGCCCGTTGAGGAGGTCGACGTCCGACCCCGGGTTGGGAGACACCGGTGCCGCGTCGGAGTTCCCCACCCTGGCCTAGTTGGCGGAGCACCACGGTGCCCCACGAGACGTGGCAGAGGAGATCGAATCCTTGGCGTGAGCCAAGGTCAAGACGGTCCTCCCGCATTGGGGCAAGGAGCGCGTCACGATCTGGGAGCTCGGTGACTCCAGCGCTCCCCGGATCAAGATGGATGACCCGACGAAGGCCAAGTGCTGGGAGGATGTGGAGCGGTCCTGGGCGTGGTTGTGGCACTTCCTCAAGCTAGGTGTCGTGCTTGTCGGAGGCCTCGACCAGGGTCTCGTGGTAAGTCCCTGTTTGGATCACATACGGTTTTTGGCTTTTTCCGTAAAGATCGTCTTAACCTTCGATTTACTGTTTCCAGGACATGTGGAGGCGTTCCTACTCTAAGTCATACTTCCTCCATGAAATGCATAACAGTCAGGAGGAAGTGCTTTGCCAACTCGAGGCCGGCCATTCTACACAGAGCAAGGTGGCCGAGGTCGAGGAGGAGGTGAAGCAGGCCAGGGAGGAGGCCACCAAAGTCAAGGAGGAGGCCGCCCGGGTGAAGGAGGACGCCGAGGTGGCTCAAGGCAAAGCTGCCCAAGTCAAGGAGAAGCTCTGGCGGGCCAAGGAGGAGGCCAACATAGCCAAGGGCGAAGCAGAGAAGGCCAACAGCGAGGGCGCTCACGCCCAAGAGCACGTCAAGTTGCTCACGGAGGAGGCTCAAGGCTCCATGGAGCGTATACGCTCGCTCGAGGCCAGTCTGGCTCAAGTGTCCATGGTGCGCGACACCCTCTCCACCTTGGTCAAGGAGGAGGAGGGTCGAGCCGACAGCCTGGAGGCAAAGCTCGAGGCGATGAAGGCTAACCTTCGATAGAAGGAGCAAGCCATCACCTTGGCTGGTAATGCCCTCGAGACCCTCCGGTGCGAGAAGATGGATGTGACCTAGGCTTACAAGGAGGCCCGGTGGGAGCGAGATGAGGCTCGGGAGGAGCGTGACGTCGTGCTGGGGCACCACAGCGCCCTCAGGACCCGTTGTGCCAGTAAGTTTCTTGGTGGGCTTCAACCTTTTCCCTTCCGTATGACTTGTTTAACTCTTGTTTCGTCTTTCAGGCCTTGAGACCGAGCTGCTTTCCACCTAGACCATGGCCAAGGCGCTACAGGAGAGCCTTGTGGCGGAGGGGGCGCGTCTCGGCAGGCTTCGGATCGCTATCAATAGGCTCTGCGCCTCCTGGGAGGTCGAACCCGCCGAGGAGGCTGGAGAAAAAGTACCGAGGGCCGCGTTCGTCGATCAGCTCTACCATCTCAACTCCATCCTTCAGGATCGCGTGCGGGAGGCACTTCACACCGGCGTGAAGCGGGCGCTGGCGGTGGTTTCCTCCGGCTTCATCTTCGATATGGACGTCGTCGCCCAAGTCTTCATCCCCGACATCTCAAAGACCGATGCCGAGAATGAGGAGCGATGCCAAGGGCTGATCCAGGATGCCAAAAGGCCGGGGAAAGCGCTGGCCAAGCTGTTCGAGGATGACGTCCTCCCCCCGAATATGAAGGGCACACCGTCGAGGAGGGCGGCGACGGAGACGGCGGAGCGGGCCTGTAAAATTGGGCGAAGGTCCCCGTGTAAATAAGTTCATTTTTGTAACTTGTATTCAATGTGGCCTCGAGGGCCTTTAAGACATCTATGCATCTATCGTAATGCATTTGGATATTTTAATTTTGAGCCTTCGTTGTTTTCTTTCGCCCAGATTTTGCTTTTTTGACTAAGTGTTCGACGCGTGTTCGTATCCCTCGAGGAGGGAAGTGAGTGGAGGTACCGTAGCCCTGAGGCATAGGAGAGCTCTCGGCTTGACAGCCCTCGACCCTTAGGGAATTCGAGGCATTTTCTACTTAGTCACGAAGCGTATCGAGGCATAAGAAAGAAGAGACGCTCGAGTTTCGATCACCTGACTTTTGCTTTTGGACTAAGTGTTTGACGCATGCTCGTATCCCTCGAGGGGGGAGCGAGTGGGGGTACCATAGCTCTGAGGCATAGGAGAGCCCTAGGAGTTCGAGGCATTTTCTACTTAGTTGTGAAGCAAAAGGAGATGCTCGAATTTTGAAAAAATCATTCATATTTTTAGGAACTTAGGAGGGTCCCCCCCGTTAGCCCCCGAGGGAGGCTTGACTCTAGCGAGTCAGGGTCAAGGCTACCTCTTGCATGTACAATAATGAGTTTGAACTTATAATCGAAAGTACTCCTTATATTTGTCATGCGAAAATGTACAAAATAAGCGAGAATGTACGAGGGCATCGGTCCCCGAGGGATACAAACGACGTAGCTGTTCGATGTTCCATGCATTGGTGAAGGTTTCACCCTTATTGTTCACTAGCTTGGACGTTCCGGGCTTCAGCACCTCAGCTACAGTGTATGGGCCTTCCCATCGTGGAGTCAGCTTGTGACGCCCCTTGTTGCTCTGACATCGACGTAGGACGAGGTCTCCAACTTGGAAGTCCCTCGAGCGCATGTGCTTATCATGGTAGCATCAAAGCTTCTGCTGATACCTCATGGAGTGAATCAGCATCATGTCTCGAGCTTCCTCGAGCTGGTCGATGGCATTTGCGAGGGCTTCTTCGTTGGTTTGCTTGTTGTAGGCCTTTAGTCAAGGGGAACCATACTCGAGATCAATGGGGAGGACGGCCTCGGACCCACAGACCAAAAGAATGGTGTGAACCCCATGGCTTGACTAGGTGTTGTCCTTAAGCTCCACAGGACCGAAGGCAGCTCCACGGCCTATTTCTTTCCATGCTTGTTAAGGCGGTTGAAGATTCTCGGCTTGAGGCCCTGCAAAATCATGCCATTGGCGCGCTTGACCTGGCCGTTAGTTCGAGGATGAGCAACCGTGGACCAGTTCACATGGATGTGATGGCGATCGTAGAAATCCAAGAACTTCTTGCCAGTGAACAATGTGCCATTGTCAGTGATGATGACATTCGGGACCCCGAAGCAATAGATGATGTCATTGAAGAACTCGACCGCCCACTCAGAGCGGATGTTGCCGATAGGCCGGGCCTCGATCCATTTGGTAAACTTGTCGACAGCAATGAGTAGGTGTGTGTACCCCTTGGTGGTCCTCTTGAGAGGCCCCATGATGTTGAGCCCCCAGACCTCAAATGGCCAGGTGACGGGGATCATCTGTAGGGCGTGAGCTGGGAGGTGCGTCTGCTTGGCATAGAATTGGCACCCCTTGTACGAGCGGACAATATTGATGGCGTCAGAAACGGTGGTTGGCCAGTAGAAACCCTGTCGGAAGGCGTTGCCGACGAGGGTCCTCGGCACTGCGTGGTGGCTGCAAGCCCCGAGTGTATGTCGTCGAGGAGCTTACTGCCTTCTTCGATAGTGATGTAGCACTGGAGGATACCTGATGGGCTTCACCTGTAGAGTTTCCTGCCATCACCGTAGATGACATAGGACTTGGCCCATCACGTGATCCGGTGAGCCTCGGTCCAGTCTTCTGGGAGTTCCCCTCGAATGAGGAAGTTAAGGAAAGGGACTCACCAATCCGGAGGTGGGCTCGATGGAGGAGGTGTCCTCTCGATCTCAATGACCTCGGGCCTGGTCGAGGGGACCTCGATCAAGGCTACGGGATTGAGTTTCGAGGGTGTGGTGCCAGCCCCTGAGCCCAAGTCGACGGAGGGCTCGAAGAGGTCTCTCGAGAATACATCCGGAGGGATAGTACCTTGAGTTGATGCGATCTTTGCGAGCTCGTCCGCAGCTTTGTTGTATCATCGAGCAATATGATTGAGCTCGAGGCCGTGGAACTTGTCTTCTAGTTTACGCACTTCATTGCAGTAAGCTTCCATCTTGGCGTCATGGCAGCACGAGGCCTTCATCACTTGGTCGACGATGAGTTGCGAGTCACCTCGAATGTCAAGGCGTCGAACCCTGAGTTCGAGGGCAATTTGCAACCCATTGACAAGAGCCTCGTACTCTGCAATGTTATTAGAAGCGGCAAAGTGGATGCGAATGACGTAGCGCATGTGAACTCCAAGGGGTAAGATGAAGAGCAAGCCTGTGCCTGCTCCTATCCTCATGAGCGACCCGTCGAAGTACATTGTCCACAGCTCGGCTTGGAGTTGAACTGGCGGCAACTGGGTGTCGGTCCATTCAGCGATGAAATCTGCCAACACCTGAGATTTGATGGCCTTCCATGGTGCGTAGGTGATGGTCTCACCCATGAGCTCAACTGACCACTTAGCAATCCGTCCAGCAGCCTCCCAGTTTTGGATGATTTCCCTCAAGGGGAAAGAAGACACTATGGTAACCGGGTGGCTAAGGAAGTAATGCTGAAGCTTGCTACGCGTAAGGATGATGGCGTAGAGTAGTTTTTGCACCTACGGGTAGCGGGTCTTGGTTTCCAAAAGCACTGCACTGACAATGTCGTTGTTGCCGGTCGAGGAGGGACGAGGATTGGGGTAGAGGTCAGCATGCTCTTGAGTTTATCGAGGGCCTCCTCGGCCTCCGCGATCCATGAGAAGCGTTCAGATTTTTTCAAGAGGCGATACAGAGGCAGGGCCTTTTCCCCCAAACATGAAATGAAACGGGGAGCCGTGAGGCAGCCCATGACCTTCTGTACGCCCTTGAGATCTTGGATCGGCCCCATTCGTGTGATGGCTGCGACCTTCTCGGGGTTGGCCTCATCCCGCACTGGGAGACAATGTATCCGAGGAGCATGCCCCGAGGCACTCCGAAGACACACTTCTCAGGGTTAAGTTTGATATCCTTGGCTCGAAGGCACCCGAATGTGGTTTAGACGTCATGGATGAGGTTGTCAACTTTTTTGGATTTGACCACGATGTCATCAACGTAGGCCTCGATCGTGTTGCCTATGTGTCTGCTGAAGACATGAAGCATGCATCGCTGATACGTCACCCCGGTGTTTCGAAGGCCGAAGGGCATGGTGACGTAGCAATACATGCCGAAAGGCGTGATGAAGGAAGTCACGAGCTGGTTGGACTCTTTCATCTTGATTTGGTGGTAGCCAGAATAAGCATCAAGGAACGAAAGGGTTTCACATCCCGCAGTAGAGTGAACAATTTGATCAATGCGTGGTAAAGGAAATGGAACTTTGGGACATGCTTTATTTAAACTAGTATAGTGAACACACATTCACATTTTTCCATTTTTTTCTTTACTAACACGGGATTAGCTAACCATTCGGGGTGATAAACCTCCTTGATGAATCCAGCCGCCGAAAGCTGGTGTACTTCCTCGCTGATGATCCTGCGCTTCTCCTCGTCGAAGCGGCGCAGGCGTTGCTTCACCAGTCTGGACCTAGATCGGATCTCTAAGGCATGCTCGGTGACTTCCCTCGGTATGCCCGGCATATCCGAAGGACTCCATGCAAACATATCGGCGTTCACATGGAGAAAGTCGATGAGCACTGCTTCCTATTTGCTCCCGAGGTTGGCACCGATCGTCAGCACCTTCTTGCCAGAGCAGCTCGGGTCGAGGGGGATTTTCTTGGTGTCTTGTGCTGGCTCGAAGCTGCCGGCATGACGCTTAGGTTCGGGCCCCTCGTCGGCGAGGCGCTCGAGGGTCGAAGCCATCATCGCGCTTTGCTTGACGGCCTCTCCATACTCAACGCATTCGATGTCATAGTCGTATGCGTGCTCGTAGGAGGAGCCGATGGTGATGATGCCTCTGGGTCCTGGCATCTTGAGCTTGAGGTAGGTGTAGTTCGGGATTGCCATGAATTGTGCATAGCCCGGCTGGCCGATGATGGCGTGATAAGTTCCGTGAAACCCAACCACCTCGAAGGTGAGGGTCTCTTTCTTGAAGTTGGCGGGGGTGCCAAAGCAGACGGGAAGGTCAATGCGGCCGACGGGAAGAGCCTTCTTCCCTGGTACGACGCCATGGAAGCCCCCGGCGCTAGGTTGGAGTTGGCTCCTCTTGACCCCCACGAGGTCGAGGGTCTCGAGGTAGATGACGTTCAGGTTGCTGCCGCCATCCATGAGGACCTTCAAGAGGCGGGTGTTGACAATGATTGGGTCGACGATGAGCGGATAGGCCCCGGGGTTGGGGACACGATCTAGATGGTCATTGCCATCGAACGTGATGGGCTCATTGGACTAGTCGAGGTAGTGGGGGGTCACGACTCGGACGGAGAAGACCTCTCGACGCTCCCTCTTGCGTTGTTGAGGAGTGAGCTAGGTCGAGGGGCCTCCGTAGATCATGTAGCAATCGTAGACTTCAGGGAACTTTTCGTCTTTCTCATCGTCACCCTTCTTGATGCCTAGTTGCTCAAAGTGCTTTCGAAGTATGTAGCAATCCTTGAGCTTATGTTTTGCTTCATCCCTGTGATAAGGGTGGGGCTCCTCGAGCATCTTGTCAAAGATGGCCCCCTCGGGGGCACCCCGAGGTATTTTGTGTTCGGCTGCTGCGACGAGGTTTTTTGCCTTGCTGATTCTTCTTCTTCTTCTTCTTGTTCTTCTTTGCATTTTTGCTCGAGCCCCCGGCGTCGGATGCCGGTGCCTTTCCCTTGTCCTTCTCATCGTCGAAGAAGGCTCCGACCGCCTCCTCACCAGCCGCGTAGTTGGCAACCACATCCATGAGCTCGTCGACGGTGTTGGGGCGGTTATGCCCTAACTCGCAAACTAGGTTCTTGCAGGTCGTACCCACAACAAACGCTAGAATGACGTCGAGATTAGAGATATGGGGCAGCTCATTTTGGAGCTTGGAGAAATATTGAGCGAAGTCACGAAGAGACTCCCCTGGTTTCTGCTTGCAGTTGCGTAGTTCCTAGGAGTTTCTAGGACGCACATAGGTGCCCTTGAAGTTCCCCTCGAAGATTCGGACCAGGTCGACCCAGTCGTAAATTTGGTCAGGGGGAAGCTCCTCGAGCCACCTACGCGCGGTGTCGGACAGGAACAGGGGAAGGTGACGTATGATCACGCGATCATCACATGCTCCACCCGCCTCACAAGCCAGTCGAAAATCGGCTAGCCAGAGCTCGGGTTTGGTTTCACCCTTGTATTTGACGATGCTTGTGGGGGTTGAAACTTGTTGGTCAGCTGGGCGTTGTGGATCGTCCTACTGAAGACTCGAGGACCTGGTGGCTCCGGGGCCCGTCGGTCTTCATCGCTGTCGTAACGCCCCCCACGATGGGCGCTGTACCCTCGATCCTCGGCGTCCCTGTGTTTGCGCTTGCGATTCTCGATGATATCGAGGCGCGCATCACGTGGGGCGCGGCTGTCGATGATACGATCTAGGGCTGGTGTCTTCCTCACTCGGGGGGGCCGCCTCTTGATTGACCGAACTTTTCCTGTCAGGCTGAGAGGGCTCCGCCTGTGGTTTGGAAGCTACCCCTCGACGCCTCGAGGCTGAGCTCTCAGCTTGTTGAACAGCAGCAACTTGGAGAAGACATGGAGCATATTGCGAGTTGAATGGTGTGGGCATATTGCGAAGAAGCATAGCCGACGCGACATTGTTCTGGCTTGCTCGAGAGTAATGGTTGATGGGATGTTCGGGTGCCCCACCCTCGTTGATCTACTGGTTGACCTCCCGGGCCTTGGCTCGGGCTCTACCGTCGGGTGGTGGTCGCTCTTGCTCGAGGGTTCACTCGAGCTAGCACAGTCGTTCCTGGTCATCGGCGAGTTTAGCCTGCAACTCCCGAATTTGTGCCAGCTGTGCATCCTGCTCGTCAGGATGGGGCCACGCCTCTCGGGGTGCGACTGGTTGTCGATCCCCTGCTCTAGGGAGAGACCCTCCCGCTACAGCGGCAGTCGCATCGGCCATCAGCTCGACTGTGTCCTGATTGGAGGCGATGTCTCTGTCAACGTGGAGACACTCGTGGGTAGGGTCCCAATGGTCAGAGTCAAAATCAGGGTCGCCGCAGTAGAAGACAGGGAATTGTCCCCACGCCTCCTCCTGCAGCTGCTGTCGGAGTGTGCCGACAGTGTACCTCTGGGGGCCGGGTGCTCTCGCAAAGCCCAAGTCCACAGAGGCCAGCATGACCGTTCCTACGTCCGTCATTGCACGAATGAAGGCGCCTGGGCGGTCCTCCATCGTACTCATGTTGGAGTGGGTCATGGTTGAGAACGTCCTTGTGGCGTTGTTGAGACCGAACGGGAACGGTCGATGATGCTCGAACAGCTCGTGCAGAAGCAGGCTCGAAGGAGTGAGGGTCGCGCGCATTGGAGGAGTTGTGTCGGGCTCCCTCGACGAGTGTATCGCGAAGGTGAAGTCGGGGTCATCATGGAGCCCTGCTGGTCCGTCATCTGCTCCTGAACTCAGGTCAGATAATCCCCCAACAAGGGGCTCCTCATCACCGGTCAGGAGCGAGGGGAATGCGGCAGGCACCATCCTCGACTCAGGTTGATGGTGATGACGGCGTCGATCGTGCCTCCTTCTGGTTGCGGCAGCATGGTGGCGAGACTGACAAGTGGCCCTTCCTGAGCGTGGGGCCACACTGCGACCTCCACTTGGGTCACTGATTGAGAGCAGGGTCATGTCATAGCCCTGACCGAGGGACATGAACTCCAGGCTCCCGAACCAGATCACCGTAGCATGCGGAAGTGGTGAAACAGAATTGCCCATCCAGAAAAATGGCGGGCAATCATTGATAACACGCAGGACCCCTACCTGGCGCACCAACGGTCGGTGTTTCGACCCCGGGGGTCAACACCAATGAGTAAATTTCGTAATTGCGTGCCCCCTTAATCCGGTGGGTGATGCAAGAAGGACACCGCGATTTATCCTGGTTCGGGCAAAGAAGGCCCTACATCCAGCGGGGGGATAGTTCGTGTTATCTTGCACCAAAGCGCTAGTACAGGGGTGAATACAAGCGGGTGTGAGAAATGTGGGCTTGAGCTATAGCGTTTCGGGTGCTTAGCTCTCTACACTGTCTCACGGTGTTGTTCTGTGATCTAAGCCTCAGCGTGTGATGCTTCTGGATCCTCCCTAGCTAAAGTCCTGGCTCCTCCTTTTATAGGCGAAGGAGGGGCATAGGAGTACATGTTTTTGGGGCCCACGTGGTTGGTGAGGTATGACGTTGATGCCGATCATGCCGGTGTCGCTGTAGAGGCGTACGTCGGTATATGAGGTCCTGCAGCCATTGCGTCGGGAGTTGTTGAAGTGTTGACCGAAGTTGTTGAAGTCCCGCTCGAGGGTCGGTGTGACGGTGTCGAGGGGCGATAATCGAGGCCTTGGGTCGAGTCGAGGGGTTCGAGTCCAGGGGGTCGAGGCCCATCGGATAAGGTCAAATTCTAGGAAATGCGGGGAACGTGCTGACTTACGCGTCTCGAGGGGGTGTCAGACAGGGCACAGTGCTCGGTATGCCATAACAGTGAGGTACGACCCGTGGGATTCTGGGGTATGGGCAGTAAAAGCAGGATTCGATTGCCATACTTGCAACTGTTTTGGTAACTGTGGCTATACGGTTAGGCGAGAGTAGGTAAAATGCATTGAATGTGTCTGGATCCATACGGGGAGTAGGTAGCTGAGGGGTATACTGTGCTCGAGGGCTGCACATTCGCACGTGCGAAGTTCCCTCCTCGAGGGTGGGCTTGTTCGCTCGGGCGAAGTTCCATCCTCGAGGGTTAGCTCATTCGCTGGGCAAAGTTCTGTCTTCGAGGCCGGCCCGTTCGCTTGGGCGAAGTTCCATCCTCGAGGACGGGCTCGTTCGCTCAGGCGTAGTTCCTTCCTTGAGGCCAGCCCGTTCGCCTGGGCAAAGTTCCATCCTCGAGGGGTCGCCCAAACCATACCCTCAAGCGTACAGTCTCGGTCCGCGCGGTAGCCCATCGAGCAGGCTGTGGCTTCGGGCTGTCGATGCCCGTTCGGGAGTCGGCCCAATATGCCTTAGCCTATGGGCTTTCGAGTGATAGTGAGGGACGTCTTTGGAGGGTTTGCGTTGCTGGCCTCAGGGATTAGTCTGGTTAATTGAGACTTTGGGGTACCCCTTTCCCAGGTACCCAACAACTCTAATGGAAGAAGTATTTGATATTCATGGTGTGTGTTACAAATGAAGGATGAGGGACATATTTATAGTGCTCTGGAGGTCAGTAGCTGTGACCGTGGGGGCGGACGCCCTGGGTCCAGGAGGAGCGCCCTGGCCTGGGTGGGTGCCCTAGACATACCATCCACTCGCACCGCCTTTTGATCCAACGGTGATGGATGGCTTCCCCAAGTCTATTGCATGTGACTAAACTCAGTTTTGAGTCAATTTTGGACCGACTTTGGTACTCCAAGTGGATGACGGTGGCCCCAAGGATCCGTGTGAAATCCATCGACCACAATTAGATCAAACCGACCTTGTTGGACGGTGTGAAAGTCATGGGGAGTAGGTCACATGGATCGGTGACATGGCAGAGTCAGTTCTGGGGGTCTGACATTATCAGCACAGGGGGAGTCAGTCTTTCTCTAACCTATGGGAAGCTTTGTGATTATTATTCTAAGGGGGGCACCTAGGGAAAGAGACACCTCAGAGAAAGCTTAACCCTGGCACACTAAATCCTACCAAACCTCCTGACGGAACATGGATTACGGAGGCAACAAGGGGACTGTCACTTCCCTCACTACTACCACAAATTTGGCCAGATAGGGAGTATATACAAGTATTCCTAGCCCAAGCACCATGCTTACGCTATGAACGATTAGTCTATTCCCTACGCGAAGTGAATAAAGTAAACCATAAACCAAAGTGTTGGTGTTAGGACCCCGGGGTAACACCGATGAGTAACTACGTGCTGCGTGCTCCCTAACTCGGATGGTGATGCAAGAAGAACACACGATTTATCATGGTTCGGGCAAGAGAAGGCCCTATGTCTAGTGGGGGGAGGATGTCTTGTATTATCTTGCACCAAAGTGCTCGTACAGGGGAGATACAAGCGAGCGCGTATGAAATGGGGTGAAGAATGAGGCCTAAGTCTAGAAGAGCTAGCCCTATGCCTTGCAATGTGTGTGGTGAGGCTCAGTGAGTTCGAATGAGTTCACCCTCTCTTTCAGCTATCCATGCGCCCCCTTTTATAGTCCAAGGAGGGGCATGGGTGTACAAGAAACCCTAGTGGTGCTGCGAGGGCTGTCGTAAGCAATGACGTTATGAGGTGATGGCAATCATGTCATGGGTACTGTAGGTGTGTGCGCCAAAGTGAGGTTGAGCCCTGTAGTGGCGTGCTTCATGATGAGATTCATCCTCTTGAGCTGTCATAGAGAAGTCGGTGATTGACTGATCCTGATGATGATGCTAGCGTGCCTCAGTGACACAGTGAAAGACGTGACCTCCTGTTAAGGGCGTACAGCTCGCAGTAGATGACGTGCGGGAGTGGTTGGATCACTGTCTGGGGCCACTGAGAGCTTGAGTCAAGGGGTACCTAGGGGGCCTCGAGGCCGTGCGGATAAGAACAAGCCCCGGGTTTCCTAGTATGGATGTCGACATTTGTGTCTTAAGGGGGCGCCTAACGGGGCATAGTGTTTAGTATGGAGGAATAGTGTTCTATACGAGACGATGCTTCCTCGGGGATGGGCGGTAAAAGGTAGACTAGACCTCTACACTTGCTCATCATTATAGTCATTGTGGCCATGGGGGTTGGCAGGAGTTGGCGGATGCATTTATTGCCCCGGATTCGTACGGGAAGTAGGTGAGCCAAAGGGGGAGTGGAAATCGACAGGGCGTCATCTGCCCGCGCGGAGGTCCGTCACTCGACGAGGGGTCGGCCACCTACGATGTGCTCCGTCACCCCGACAGGGGGCCGTCCGCTTGGGTGGGCGTCCGTCATTCGAGGCTCCTCGTCGAGTGGGAGATGGTCTTGACTTGGATACTGCTCGTAGGCCAGCCCAGCATGGATCGATGTACACTGGTGGACCTTTGTCCCTCAGGCTGGTTGCGGGCTTTTGTGGGTTTAATTGTTCAGGGGTTATCTCTCCTGGGTAGAGGTTTAGGGTACCCCTTACCCAGGTACCCGACACAAAGAAGAATAAGAACAATGAACTTACTAGTATTAGAAGTCGAATTACCGAATGATCCTAGAACCAAGCCTCGGGTCAGGAGACTTGATCCCACAGGTACAACTGGAGCGGAGACACCGACAGGCTGGGCTTCCTCCAATTCTACATCCACCCTATACTCTCTCAATCTCTCTTGTTGCTAAAACCCTAAAGAGATAGATCCATTCAAGGGACCCCTCTTTCGCTAATTCTCTCTAGAAAATATGAATTAGGGTTTTTGAATTGGCATCGATCCAGGGGCTAGGGGCCCTGTTTATATAGCCCTCTAGGATGCACCACAGCTCTCGGATCAAACTGACCTAAATAGATGGCTAATATTCATCCTCAAAGTCGGTGGAGGCAGGATCCGTGAGCCTCCACCTGATTGGTGGAGGGCTCGGGGCGGCTGCCCCTACCCCTGGGTGCCCGCCCAGCCATGCTGGCAGGTAGGCCCCAGTTTGCAGGGGGTGGCTTCCCGAGTCTTCTAGATTGTTCCTGTGAACACGATCGTCCTTTATCTCTATGTAATCCTGACATGTGGACCTTCTTTGGTAGTTTTCAGCTCACACCCTACAGTAACAGATATTCACTAAAACTCATGGAATTCTGTTAGTGATAACCCTATATCTACCAGGTGTTTGCATATAGATCCATTTTCATGTTTAGTTGATGGTTAAAATTATGAGTTATCTACCATCAACAAACTTCCCCACACATAGTCTTTTACTCATCCTCGAGGAAAAGAATGGATTACCTTAAGCATAACCTCAAACCAAGACATGAACATAAGATTATCCCTAGTCATACCTGTACTGCGGGATTCAAAGTGTCTACCATAAGACTTTGGGAAGTTGAGGATGAAACTACACAAAGTAGAGCTCCTTTTTCCTTCAGTCCTGTCACTTGGAGTTTTATAATATTTTTGTAATAAAAACTTAGCTTACCCTTCTCTGTCATGTAGCACACTCGAATCACTCATTATATGTGGTATTTGTGGAACTCACCAAGGCATGTATGATGTATGCCTTATGCTGTATCTTATTCTATAAAGGATTATATGGAGTTGAAGGTATTTCAAGGAATAGCATACCTACCCATGTATATTGCCTAGTCAAAATGGGATCCTTAGAGAGGAATGCCATGCCCTAGACCAAGTGTGCATGTGTGTGGAATATTTGGTGGCTAAGAATATGATGACAATGCTCCTTGATGAACTTTCTACTATTGGAGACAATGAAGAGCTTTTTCAAACATTGGAGACCATGGGCTATCATCATTTTTCTTCTTCTCTTTTTTTTGAATTCTTGGACTTCTTTCTTTCTCTTTATTTTTCTGATACTCTATTTTGCATAGCTCCATGTCTCTTCCTTGGAATACAATAACTTGAAGGCACATGATGGTAACAACTTTGATGTACTAATAACAAGCTTGGAGCATTTATTTGGAAGTCCTAACAAATGTTTTTTATCTTTTCCTAGTGTAGGAGATAGATAAAAGGCGGAAAGAATGTTTGTGCATACCCCCAGTGTACGAGCAGCAAATATATGTGAGTGTAAGTGGACTTGGTCTTATGAGCATGACACCCTCTTGACAAGGGTCTAACACGGTTTGACTACTTGCAACACAGGTAAGAGCTTATGTGCTGGTCTTATAATTCATCAACGAGGCTCTATAGGCATTTATTACCACAGAGGAGAAGTGTAGCTAATCATTTTTAAATTTTTGAAAAGAAATTCTTCAAATGACCAGACATCAGAAATTAGGTTTTCATGGTTCATACTATCTCACTTTCCACAACAACCTAAGTAATATGGGGTCCCTATAATTAAAGTTCCCAACAGCAACAGGAATTCCCAGGAATTATCATGGTGTGAGTGTATCTTGGGGTCATGATTAAAATTATCTACCTTCTCAATATATCTATTAACTGTTCTAATTCAAGATATCTCAATGTGAATCAAAACAGCATGATCAAGATAAAATTTTGTAACATAGGGGATCATACCTAACCGTGGTCGAGGCTGGAGCAGGTGGGCCCACCCCTTGGGCGGGCGCCCAAGGGTGCTGGGCGGCTGCCCACTGCTGGTGGCCCCTCGAGGTCCACTTCACCGAGCATGGTCTTCGTGTCATATATTTTCAAAAATTTTAGTTGTTGCGCCAAAATTTGTTCGTTACATCATCGGGTGTCTCCCCCACACTTGTTTCCTGTTATCCTTCATTCACAACATGGTGGAGACAAAAGAGGCAAAGCATATCTAATAATAATATTATAATATTTCTTGCATCATCATATAAGGCATTTTGATTACAAAGACTGACTCAAATTGACACGAACTAAACCTTTTAACTAAGCAAACTTGAACTAAACTTTAATCTAAACAAACTTGATCTAACTCTCACTTATGCCCTATCAGATGCTAGAATAGATCGCCTCTAATTATTGGGGTGCTCTAAAGCATTCACCCTCTCAACTATGTTGGTGGAGCTTTTTCTCCAGTTCTAACACCCTATTGTCGGTGCGGATGATGCATCTACCCTGGAGACGCTGGCAAGACTCTAGAGAGGTGATGATAGCGCGATGAGCCTCAAGCTCCTACTCTAGATCTGCCATGGTCTTGCGACGCTTGCGCGGAGTCTCGAATGCAACAAGGGCACGCTTGGGAGCTTCCTTCGGCGGGATGAACTTGACCTTGCAAGGATGAGCGTGAACTCCCTCAAAGTAGGTGTGCTCCCTGGTGCTGTACTTGGCACCGATGCTCTCCTCACTCTTGTTGGTCTTCACCCCCATGAGCACCTCGTTATGCTTAGGAGGCAGGAGCTTGGTCCCGTCGGGCAGCTTGATGATGGGGCCCTTCGGCGGAGCTCCTTCCAAGAGAAGAGGCCTAGGTGGCGCAGTGAGGATAGGTTGGGCAAAGTAGGAGTGGCCATAGCTGCGAGGCTTTAGTGGTGGAATGGTGGCAAGGGGAGTAGGCTCATTAACTGGGACTATGGCTTTGCAATCTGGCTCCTCCATGGGGATGGTGCTGAGGTCGATCCCATAGTGGATCATCCTCCTATCTAAGTTTTCAGGCTCTTGCTTCACCATGGCTGCGTGGAGAGGCGTAGCAAGCTTCTAAGCAAGAAGGGAGGAGAGCTATGATGGAATGAGATTGACCAGAGGCATGGGCTGTTTATATAGGGGGTGAAAAGGAATAGAATGGGCATCGCCGGGGTATAACATGAGGAGAAATGCATGAATAAACCGAGCATCTACTTTTTACGGACGAAGGATGTAGAAGGATCACGAGGGAGAAACGTGGCGGCGAACCACCGCCGGAGCTAGGTGGGCGCCCCTAGGGTTGGGCGGCCGCCCAGGCCTCGAGCCCTCCCCGTCTCAACTTTTTTGCAAAATTATTTATATATTTTTAGTATTCAGAAAAAATTACTGGACCCCGAAAAATCGAAAGTAAAAAGTCAGGCCCAAATACCCCTAATTAAGAAAGAAAGTAATTATGTCTACTTCCTCAAATTCATTATTGGGCTCTAAAAATAACTTAAGGCGTTGACCATTTACCTTGAATAACGTACCTTCATTGTTGCGAAGCGTGATGACTCCATGTGATGATGAGCTTACCACGTCGAATGGTCCTTCCCATTTACTTTGAAGTTTTCCATGCCCGCAGAGCTTCACCCTGAAATTAAAAAGTAATACCTTATCTCCTGGGGTGAACTCCTTCTTCTTGATTCTCTTGTCATGCCATCTTTTCACTCTCTCTTTATAAATCTCGGCATTACGGTAAGCTTTTTCTCTCCACTCTTCTAGCTCAGAGAGTTGCATCTTCCTCTTATCTCCTACTGCTTCTAGGCCCATGTTCCATCTCTTGATGGCCCAGTGAGCTTTGAATTCTAGCTCAACTGGTAACTGACAAGTCTTCCCATACACTAGCTAATATGGTGACATTCCAACGGGTGTCTTGTATGCTATTTGGTATGCCCAGAGTGCATCATGAAGCTTGTCCTTCCATGTTGTCCCCATCTCATTCACTGTCTTCTATAGAATATTCATGATTTGTTTATTTGATGTCTCTGCTTGGCCACTTGTCTAAGGATGATAAGGAGTAGCGACGTTGTGACGTATTCCATGCTTTGACAAGTATTGCTCAAAGTGCTTGTTGATGAAGTGTGTTCCTCCATCACTTATCACTATCCTTGGAACTCTGAATCTTGGAAATATTATTTCTTCAAACATCTTTTTGGAATGCATGCTGTTAGCATTCCTACATGGCATGGATTCAACCCATTTGGAGACATAATCCACTGCCACAAGGATGTACACATATTTCTTCGATGGTGGGAATGGCCCCATGTAGTCAATCCCCCAGACATCAAGAGCTCAATCTAGAGATTGTTGATGAGTGGCATGACATCAAAGAGCTCAATCTGGAGATTGTTGATGAGTTTTGCTAGCATAAGCTATTGCATGATGCTTCTTACCCTTAGTCTGTCCTAACACTACCCCCACAGCATAATCACTTGCATCACACATAATTTCAAAAGGTAAAGACCAATTAGGGGGTTGAATGATTGGTGCAGAGATGAGCGCTTTCTTAAGAATTTCAAAAGCTTGTAAACATGTATCATCAAATTTAAAAGGAACATCCTTGTCCAACAAATGAGTAAGGGGTCTAGCAATAAATGAGAAATCTTTTATGAATCTACGATAAAAACCAGCATGCCCAAGAAAGCTTCTAATCCCTTTCACATTAATAGGCGGAGGCAACTATTCAATTACTTCAATTTTAGCTCGTCTACCTCAATGCCTCTTTCATACAATAAGTGTCCTAGCACTATTCCTTCTCTAACCATAAAAAGACTATTTTCCCAATTAAGGACTAAGTGCTTTTCTTCCCACCTTTGCAAAACCTTATCTAAGTTTTCTAGACAATCATCAAAAGTTTTTCTATGAACAGAAAAATCATCCACGAAAACTTCCATTATCTTTTCAATCATATCAGAGAATATAGACATCATACATTTTTTAAAAGAAACTGGCGCATTACATAACCCAAAAGACATTCTAGATAGGCATAGGTTCTATAGGGGCATGTAAAGGTCGTTTTGCTTTGATCATCGGGATGGATAGGGATTTGGTGGCACCCCGAATATCCATCTAAGAAACAGAAGAAAGAATGGTTGGCTAACCGCTCTAGCATCTCATCAATGAAAGGCAATGGAAAGTGATCTTTCCTAGTTGCCTTATTAAGCTTTCTATAGTCTATGCACATCCGCCATCCTGTGATGGTTCGTTGAGGGATCAACTCATTCTTCTCATTTCGGACAACAATCATGCCTCCCTTTTAGGCACAACTTGGACAGGGCATACCCACTCACTGTGTGGCACAGCGTATATAATCCCAGCGTGCAACAGCTTCAATACTTCCTTCTTAACAACCTCCCTCATCACATTATTGAGTCTACATTCAGTTTCTCTAGATGGTGGAACGTTAGGATATGTGGGAATGCGATGGGTGCAAAGAGCAGGATTAATTCCTTTAAGATCCTGGAGTGAGTAGCCAAAGGCTGAGTGATGTTTTTCTAAGATAGCCAGTAGGCGAAGAGTCTGCTCCTGAGTGAGATTATCACTTATAATAACAGGAGACTCTGGATCATCACCTAGAAAAGCATATCTAAGACCGGATGGTAAAGGTTTAAGCTCAATAGGAGGTTTAGGTGGCACTGCAAACTCATCTAAAGGTTCATTTTCAGAAGGGTCAACTTCTTCTTCTATGAAGAATCTAGCTTCATCTTCTAATTATAGCTTAGATAAAAAGTCTAAAGAAGCAGCTCTAAATTCCTCCAATGGATCATATTGTGCACAGGGCTCGGTCCTAGAGTTTAAAGAGTGTGAAATGGATAGCGAGAACTGGAGTTTCTTGCCTAAGCAGATGTTTAGTTTCCCGGTTTGCCCTTCATAGAGAAGTCTTCTAAATGGTTATCCTATCAATAGGTCAAAGTCCCATGTGTCAAAGATATAAAAGCTCAAATGAATTGGGGTTCCTTCTACCTAAATTGGTAGGACATGTAGAATTCCTAGACTGGGGATGATATGTCCTGAGAGACTTCTCATAAATTTCATTGTTGGGGTTAATGTCATGTTCTTCAATAAATATTGTGCAAGTGACACAGACATGATATTTATACCCACAACTGGATTGTAGAGAGCATCTATGTGATCTGTATTGATTATGCAACGAGTCAGAAGAGAAGATGAATCCAAACGGATTACTTCAGAGGAAAGCACTGATTCTTCTAACCATTCATTGCTCATAATAGATACTAATTCTCTTGAGATTCTTCCAAAGGGAATGTCCTCAAAGACATTTAAAGGCTCTTTATGATGCTTCTTATTCTTTGGTTTTCTTACAGAATGATAATTCAAGACGTTTCTAAAATTGAAAAAGAGATCAGGTTCTATTTCTAGCATGAAACCTAGAAACAGGATTTCTTCTTTTTGTTGCTCAAGACATGGGCTAGCTGAAGTAGGTGGTATATCTGGCAAAGAGTTGGCTTCAGCCACTTGATGTTCTGGCTCTACTTCTAGAAGGTAATCTAATTCAGTGGATAGGATTTGATCTAGGATTAATCTTGCTTTCTCAGAGGAGACATGCAAGAAAGATCCTCCAGAAGTTGTGTCGAGCAACTTTTTACTATCTCTACACAGACCTTTATAAAAGTGCTATAAAAGAATAGGGTCTGGTAGACTAAGGTCCGGGCCTGATGCTAAAAGTGTAGTGAAACAATTCTAGGATGAGGCCAAAGATTCTTCAGGTTCTTGCTTGATAGTCAGAACCTTGACTCTAAGGTCAACAATTTGGGAGATAGGGTAGAAATCTAGGCAAAAGTTGGAACATAAGGATCCCCAATCCCCTTGTTGCTTATCTACAGCTCTATCATACCATTGTTTAGCTTTTCCCTTTAATGAGAAAGGAAATAGCTTCCAACGGAGAGTTTTATCGGACATGCCCTCTATGCGAAGACAGTCACATGTTTGCTCAAAGTCTCTAAGGTGAAGGTAAGGATTTGTTTGCACCAAAATTTAGACAGACGGGCACAAAGATGAAGCTTCTCAAAGAAACAGCCTCGGAGTCGGCTAAATGTTGATAACAGACAAATATTGAGGAATCGGCTAAATCAGAATGAATCGGCTAACTGGAATCGGCTATTTGGAGAAATCATGAGCCACATCAACTCCGATCTGGCTGGTCAGAAGATGGCACATTAACGGCATGGGACTCTACAGGATGGAATAGTAGGGCCCAAGTTATCAAGTTTTAGTAGTTTTCTGGTTTATTTCCCTATTTGCAAGTCGTATTAGGTTAGGACATGGTCAAAGACTAGGGTATAAATATGTAAGCCCCGGCACCTTGTAAACTCTCTCGACATTCAATACAATCTTTCCAGCTCCAGCCACAAAACCCTTAGTTTTAGGATCTCAGTGAGTTTCTTCATCAAGCTAGGCTGCATCGGGTCGTCCGACCTCTGGTTTGCTGTAAGTACCGTCATGGCTTGTATTTGTGTTAGATAGGGCCGGTTCGACCTCCTATTTATACATTGATATGGCCAAAGGGCTTGTGTTTATGCTTGATTTGGCTGGTTCGACCTCTCTTCTATGCATTGGCACATGCTGACAGTTTATGTTCTCGTTTGATAGGCCTGGTTCGACCTCCTATTGTATGCGTTGACATAGACTTGTTATCGGTTCTATTAGGCTTGGCAACCTAGTAGATTCATTAAGTTACCCATGTTGTTTATTTACATTGTTTATTTTATTGCAACAACATTATTGCCCGATCAAGATTGGTAGATTTGGCTTATATCTTCTTAGATTCCATTGCCATCAATGCTCATTATGCTTATTCCTTCGCTTTGATTATCGATCTCGTGCTTGTATTAGCTAGATTGTATCAATCTTGTTCGTGACATGTGGCGCATTCTAGGGTATAGGTAGTTTTGTAGTAAAGTTTGTTAACCTTTCCTATGTTAGCAACTGCAACGGGTTAAGTCACCGATCTCACTAAAGTGGATCAGTTAATGAGTTTTGCTTTAAAATTGTCTATGCACCTAGTTCGTTCTCATGTCAGTATCAGCAAATTAGCCAATTCACCTGTGCTTTATCCATAACATTGCGTGCATGCGTCTGTTTAAAGCTAGTTGGTTTGTTGAGCTTGCTCAGTAGATCTTTTAGTTTTAATCTAGATTATTGCAATGCATGTTGAATCTTTGCATATTGTATCGAATAGATTAGATCAGCTAATTGTTTTGCTCCCTTCACGTGTATTAGAATAGCCGATTTAGTTAGATCTTTACTGTTTATAGCACGTATCATGAATGATCTATGCTTTCTCTTATCTTAGTTATTTATATCATGCCATGATCGATTGCTCTATTCATGCACATTTATCCATTAGTTTATTTACAAATGCACGTTGGATGTTGACTTTTTAGTCAATGCCTTGATCAAATCGGCTATCTAGCCATATATGCGAAACTGTCTGGAATCACACCAGCAAGTTCAATAATTTGACTATTTTGTTCCTCCTTGTCAATTTCAGGGTCAAATTGATAGGCATGCCTAGGACTCGATCGACCGGATCAGCTGCTGGTGAAGTCGTAGGGATCGGAGAGACATTCACGGTCTGGTCTACCTGGCTTGTTAGAGACTGTTGACGTGAAGAGTCACATTTTTACGTCAATAGGGTTTTTGTCTCCTTCTCCTGAAAGGATAGGCTTTGGACCAACGCAATCAACCACGGACTCAGCCTATAGCTAGGTGTTTGGATAGGTTGTGATGACTCATATGGCATTAGGCTGGTCTCCGTGGGTGCAGAAATTTGAATGATAGGAATGGAATTTAAATTATCTATAAGGATAGAAAAAGGTAAGATGAAAGAAAAGGTAAGATAACAGAAAAAAAATAAAAGTATAGGTACAAGGTAGAGCAAGACTTAGGTAATCTAAGCAGACCATCTTTTCCCTGGCAACGGCGCCAGAAATGCTTGTTGATATTGGTTACGCACACAAAAAATCAAAGAGAAATAATCCGCAAGTGCACGATATCGGTGAGCACTTCACCCGGGAGATAAATCTAGAGTATCCTATTTGTTTATCCGCTAGGAGAAAACGTGCAAAAGACTAACCCGGTCTTATCTACTACCCCTGGACCGCAAGGTAAGATAGCAAGAATTAAGCGATATAAAGAGGATTACTCCATCAGTCTTCCTCTAACCTATGGCAAGCTTTGCAATCATTGTTCTAAGGAGGCACCTAGGGAAAAGAGACACCTCAGAGAATGCTTAACCCCAGCACACTAAATCCTACCAAACCTCCTGACGGGACATGGATTATGGAGGCAATAAGGGAACTGTCACTCCCCCGCTACTACCACAAATCCAGCCAGATAGGGAGTATCTACGAGTATTCCTAGCCCAAGCACCATGCTTACGCTATGAATGATTACTCTATTCCCTACGCGAAGCGAATAAAATAAACTCGTAAACCAAAGAACAATAAGAACAATGAACTTACTAGTATTAGAAGTTGAATTATTGAATGATCCTAGAACCAAGCCTCGGGTTAGGAGACTTGATCCCACAGGTACAACTGGAGAGGAGACACCAACAGGCCAGGCTTCCTCCAATTCTACCTCCACCCTATACTCTCTCAATCTCTCTTGTTGCTAAAACCCTAAAGAGATAGATCCATTCAAGGGACCCCTCTATGGCTAATTCTCTCTAGAAAATATGAATTAGGGTTTCTGAATTGGCATTGATCCATGGGCTAAGGGCCCTGTTTATATAGCCCTCTAGGATGCACCACAGCCCTCGGATCAAACGGACCTAAATAGACGGCTAATATTCATCCTCAAAGTCGGTGGAGGCAGGATCCGCAAGCCTCCACCTGATTGGTGAAGGGCTCTGGGCGGCCGCCCTTGCCCCTGGGCGCCCATCCCTGCCCCTGGGTGCTCATCCACTCGCACCGCCTTTCTATCCAACGGTGATGGATGGCTTCCCCAAGTCGGTTTCATGCGACTAAAGTCAGTTTTGAGTCGGTTTTGGACCGATTTTGGTACTCCAAGTGGATGACGGTGGCCCCAAGGATCTGTGTGAAATCCATTGACCACCATCAAATCAAACTAACCTTGTTGGATTGTGTGAAAGCCATGGGGAGTTAGTCACACGGATCGGTGACATGGCAGAGTCGGTTCTGGGGTCCGACACTATCAGCATGGGGACGGGCGCCCTGGCCAGGGTGGGCACCCTGTCACCAGGGAAGGCATTATGGTACTTGATCCAAATGGGTAGCCCTCCTTGTTAGCTTCGTGTGGCCACCTAGATCACCCAAAACGGAGTTCGGATGAGCCCGTTATGGCCGATTTACTCCGGACTGCTCCCAGAATGCATTTGTAATCTTCCGGAAGGCATAACTTTGTCGTCCGGACTCCTAATTAGACGAACCAAAACTCCATTTCATGCATCTCAACGAGTTCTTCAACATGGTGTAGTCAAAATGAGCATTTGATGATGTCATTTTACCATGAATTTGGCCACCTTGTACCTATACTCACATAGTCATCACAACTAGTGGAAATGGTTAGAAATAAACCCTATGACTATGGTTTATGTCACTTAATTGACCATTTTAGGTATTGTTGATGGTATAAAATTAGGTGTTAAGGACCATCAACACCAGCCTCATCCACAGGGCCTCGACCCCCACGGCAACCCCTCGACATAGCTTCCGACGCCACCGGTCAACACTCCAACAACTCCCGCACATCTCTACAGGGATCCACATGCCCGCAACAGGGGCTGGGGTCTTTCATCGACCATCACCAGCATCACCGTGACGAGCCTGGAGGACGAAGGCCATGCCCGACGCACGCCTCTACAGTGGCCTCGACAAAACTGGCACCACGCCCTCAATGTCATCAACAACGTTAGCCCTACCAGAGGAGAATCCTAGGGTTTTCTGTACCCCTGTGCCTCCCCTTGGCCTATAAAAGGGGATGTCAGGGCTAGTCCTAGACAAGAGACAACAACCCAACACACGCCTACGCACCCAAGCGCCCCTTCAAGCATAGAGCTAGTAACCTAGACTTAGGCCCTCCGCCTCACCCCAGCTTTCACTCACTCGCTTGTAATACCCCCTGTATAAGCACTTTGGTGCAAAGGCAATACAAGAATTCCTCCCCCCACTAGACGTAGGGCCTTCTCTTGCCTGAACTAGGATAAATCTTGTGTCTCGCTTTGTATCACCATCTGGTTAGGGAGCACATAGCATCATTACTCATTGGGGTTCTGTCCGCGGGATAGAACACCAACAAGAACACACTACACGTGTGTGAAATTTGGCCCATTATCGGCTGTTCTTCGTAGGTTCTAGGAAACTGCTTGGCATGGAAGGAGTTGTGGAAGACTAAGGGTGTGTTTTGGTTTGAGGGGTGGAACCGGGTTAGTGTGGGTTGAACCCAGATGGACCCGTGTTTGGATGGGAGGTTGTATGGTTTTGGGTCAGACCCAGAAGGGACTTCAGATGTGGGTTGGAATGGTCTGCTGAAATCAAGCAGATGCATTTGACCCGCCTTGATTCTATTTCTTCACGCAATTAGCCGGCGTGGACCACTAGGGCTTCTTGGTGCGGCACGGACCGATGGGGCAGGGGCAAGGCCGCGGCGGTGGGGCAAGGCCGTGATGATGGGGTGGCGAGGAAGGGTGGGGCCTGGACGAGGCACCATGGCCGTCGAGCAAATCGCCATGGTCACGTGTGCGGCTACACCGAGCGAGGGAGCGACGCGGTCGTGGGACTGGGCACGATTTCTAGGCAGCGGTCGTGGTCCCTCGGCCCCTCCTTGGTGCGGCACGAACAGCTCCACCGCTCATCGGCGTGTTGTGGCGGCTCCGCCCCTCACCGGCGCGCGCGTGAGCTCAGCCAGGCGTCACAGTCGTGGGGCACGGTCGCGGTCTCCGGGCACGTTGCGGATGGGTCTGCCCCTCCTCAACGCGGTCGCGGTGGCCGCCAGGGTCGGGAAGGGAGGTGGCGGCCATGGCGATTTGCAGCTTGGGCGTTTGGGCAAGCAGAGGAAGAAGATAAGAAAAAAAAAAGTAAAAGTAAATAAAGTGGATGATAGGTGGGGCCCCACTGATTGCGCAGTTAACGGTGTCAAAAACCCATTTCATCCCTCTACATCCTTCTAACCAAACAGAAAACTGGGTAACCAAGCACGATGTGGGTTTATCTCATCCCACAAAATTGGGTTGGATCCAACCCAACCCACTTGGCCCCCAAACCAAACACACCCTAAGGTGCCAGCAAATGTCAAGTTCTTCTTTTGGCAAGCTCTACATCGGCATTTGTGGACGGCTGATCGTCGAAGGAGACATGGGTAGCAGGATGATGATCCTTGTGCCCTTTGTGGGCAAGAAAAGGAGACTTGTGCGACCACCTGTTCTTTGACTGCGTTCTGGCGAGGCGGCTCTGGGTAATGCTGCTGGCACCGGTTGGCTTGACTGTGTTGGCCCCAATGAAGGATGATGATATTGCGGCTTGTTGGGTGGAGCAGTGTCTATGCCTAGATGGGAGCGCGCACCCGACTTTCGATTCTCTTCTGCTACTGATTTCTTGGGTTCTATGGAAAGATCGCATATGCCAGAACCTTCAAGCAGGAATCATTGCGGGTTTAGGAGTTGTATGCGAAGCTATAGTCCATGAAGCTGAAGAGTGAAGACTGGATAAAGGTGGGATTCAAGAAGCTATCGGTTGTTTGTTTACTTTGGACGTGAAATATTCCCGCCATGTAATCGCTGAAGAGGGATCTAGTAGCTAGGTTTGTTAAACTCGGTGAGCCTTGGTGCCTTCTCGCCATCACGGCTGCACCTTTGTGATTCGGTTTTAATCCTCTTAACGAAATACACGTGTGAATGGTCCGATCATGTAAAAAAAATGGCTCAGGAGATGTTTACAAAGTCTTACATATCATTTGATTACGATCATACAAAGTGCTGCATACACAGCCTGCTGAGACCTTTGCAGGGTGATGAACCCCGATAGGTAGAATAGGATTTAGAGGGAAATCAAATTAGGACGAAGTCCGAGAAGAATTGGAGCATGCGAGGAAGTCGACAGCCCTGTTCGAGAGGAAGGTTCACTTATATGGGTTCGATATACCGCCCTCGAGGATGAGTTGATGACGATGCAGCACTACACAACTGGATGCAACTGGCTTCACTCTGCGATCAACTCATCCATACCACCTTCCTCTGCCCATACCACCTTCCTCTGCTTTGCCGCCGCCTCACATCCTGCCGGGACGCCGGGTTCTACAGGGGAGCGGGTGGTGGGCTACCAGCAGTATTTTTTAAGGATGAGTAGAAAACTGGCATCTGCTAAAAAGATAGAAAACTGGCACCATTCGCTGACCTAAGTTAATTGATTACAATAGCCATAACGTTGGAACTTACCCATTGCATCGTCTAACAAGTTGCTTTCACGTACAGCTCTGGCAATCCAGGTAAAAAATGTTATCGCCGACGAATCTGCATCTCCTATGATGTCCATGGAGTTATGGATAGAGACATCACCGGGACATGAGACGGCAGATGAGATGAGTGTGCGTACATAATCATGTTTGTATTATACTGTGTAATTTTATAATAACTAATTAAATAAAGGCTTCTAATAGACCGTCCACATTTTTTATCCCATGAGATACTAAAAAAACAAATTTTAATACTCTCAAAAAATAAATAAGATCTTGCCATCAATTCAGTTGATAATAATAACTTAATAACTAATTTATATATGGGTGCAAAATAAAGGTATAGTCAATATAGTTTGCCGGCATCATACAAAAGAATACAGAGCAAATACTCTCTCCTTCCCATACAAAGAGTTGCTATGGATTTGCGTCGGTCAAAACCATTTATTATAAAAATATATTCAAAGGTCTATCTAATTATACTAACTATGTACGAAAATTATTAACATTTTCTTATATATCGGATAAAGTTAAAATTATTTGACTTTTCAAAATGTAAGAATGGTATTTTATGGGACAGAGGGAGGAAGTAACAAAACTGGATGTGCACACATATTCGTCCGTCTCATCGGTTTCTCTGCCTCCCCACAACCAATATGTCTTCTCTTCAAATATATATCTTAAAAGTAAAAATTTTGTTATGCCTAAGACATTGGTTTTTTTTAATGCAGGCGGGAGGGTGGGAGTTCCCCACGTGTATTATATTTCACCCTTAAGCGGCCCGCAAGATACTTGGTGTCATCGGCATACCGAGCGTTCTTCATAGGTTCCACGAAGCTACTTGGTGCGAAGGAGTTGAAGACTAAGGCGCCAGCGCGTGTCAAGTTCTTCTTTTGGCTAGCTTTACATCGGCGTCTGTGGACTGCTGATCGTTGAAGGAGGCATGGTTGCAGGATGATGATGCTTGTGCCCTTTGTGGGGCAAGAAAAGAAGACCTGCGACCACCTGTTCTTAGGATGCGTTCTGGTGAGGTGGCTCTAGGTGATGCTGCTGGCGCCGGTTGGCTTGACTGTGTTGGTGCCAATTAGGGATGATAGCATTGCAGCTTGGTGGATGGAGCAGTGTCTACGCCTAGGTGGGAGCGTGCGCTAACTTTCGATTCCCTTCTACTACTGATCTCTTGGGTTATATGGAAAGAACTCAATGCCCGAACTTTCAGGCAGGAATCGTTGGGGCTTCAGGAGCTGTATGCAAATTTCGTCCATGAAGCTAAAGACTGGATCAAGGTGGGATTCAAGAAGCTGTACTTTGGTCGCGAAATATTCACGCCATGTAATCCCTAAATAGGGATCCGGTAGCTAGGTTTGTTGGAACTTGGTGAGCCTTGATGCCTTCTCGCCATCACGGCTGCACATTTGTGATTCAGTTTAAATCCTTTTAATGAAATACGGGAGACAATTGCGAAAAAGTGGCCCGCAAGATGTTTACACAGCCAGAGACATTGTAGGGAGCTATACGGTGGCAAGTGCCAGCACAACAGTGTGATGAACCCCGATAGATAGAATAGGATTTAGAGGGAAATAAAAAAAATTAGGACGAAGTAAGAAGAATTGGAGCATGCGAGAGGAAGATTCACTTATGGGCTCGACAGACCGGTCTCGATGATGAGTTGATGACGATGATGCAGCACCACACAACTGGATGCAACTGGCTTCACTCTCTGCCCACGGCCCAACAATTCTTGTGGCCTCAGCCACCTTCCCATCAACTCATCCATACCACCTTCCTCTGCTCTGCCGCCGCCTCATAATCTGCCGGGACGCCGGGTTCTACAGGGGAGCGGGAGGTGGGCTACCAGCGGTATTTTTTTAAGGATTAGTAGAAAACTGGCATCTGCTAAAAAGATAGAAAACTGGCACCATTCGCTGAGCTAAGTTGATTGATTACAATAGCCATAACGTTGGAATTTACCCATGCCATGGCATCGTCAAACAAGTTGCTTTCACGTACAGCTCTGGCAGTCCAGGTAAAAAATGTTATCGCCGACGAATCTGCATCTCCTACGACGATGTCCTCCTGCAGGAACTGGAAACTTTTGCAGTCATGGATAGAGACATCAGCAGACACCACAACATGTGAGACGGCAGATGAGATGAGCATCATCAGCCCGTCCATCACACCGTCGGTTGGATGAGCATCTGGTGGCGATCGAGGTACGCTGATCACACGATGGGCCAAAATATCGTGCCGGACAGCGTTGCAGAAAACGTGCAGCGTTCGTGTCCCGTACTCTTCCTTGTCATGCTCTAGTCAGGAAGAGAGTTGTTGAGTTGCGTCTATCAGGACACCACTGCACGCCCAACATGTCCATTATTTTGTAGCCGGCAGCTTTGTTTCTTTGTCTCTGGCTTGGCTGGCTTGGGTAATTGGTCTGGTGATTGGGTAAGTTTGTATATATAGACATAGTTAGTGTAAACTCTCCATGGAAATGATCAACTGCCAACAAGAAAGACGTACAGCATATGTGTCCTCTATCTATATATGTAGTTACAGATCACATATATACATGTCTACATATATAGTGTTCCATAAAAGGTAAGGAAACAGATCGAGACTTGTCTGTTAGTGTTTGGTCGAGAAGAAAAAGGTCACTCCCAAAACTTTTCGACGATAAGTACGCGCATTTTTTATCCATATTATTATAGCTAATACCAAGTGAAACTACTGATCGAGCTGGGCTGCGCAGAGGCAGAGTCAGAGGCCTTGCTTGTTCCAGCCTCTACCGCACAAAATACTTTAGTATTGAATGAATACAAGTCTCGAGGTGATAGCACACGTTCAATTTGTTTGACCCTGCGGGTTGCGGTACAGGACAGGCCACACCGCCACAAGAATCAGGATCAGCAAACGCGGCTATTAGCCGGGCCGGGGGCTAGTTGCCAACTTGGACCATGACAGCTCTATAATAACTTTATTTGTAGCCATCACACATAACCCTGTTGTGCATCACATAACTTTGTCACTTTGCGAAACAGTCAATGTGTACGACATGGATTCTCCACACCACTAGTGAAATGAATCCACTGTGTATTACCGTACCTCCGTAAATTACATATATAATACTAATACATGCACATTATGTTGATAAAGCTATATCAAGCAGTCTCCTCTTAAGTTGGAGAATGCCATTATCGAATTGTTATCAGGATATCCAAATCGATGCTAATATATTTCAAGATATTACCGAAATGCTTGTTTGGTTGTCGATAGCCCTCAACGATCCCTCAACTTACAACCAGCAATGACGACATTGACGATGCATATTAGCGGCTAACATCATCCCATATGTAGGGATAGTCTTTCGTACGTTAATGGTGCACACTGAAAGATAAGTTCACGGGTGCAAATGGGATCCCCATCGCTATCAGTGGGCAAGAACTAACAGCCTATATATGAGAGCTAGCGAGCCAAAGGACTGCACGCACTAAACTTCTAACTTCGTCTGTCAATTGCGTTGGCAACACATTTTGGTTCAACAGTTAGAAGAGTGAATATACATATTGCGAAGTGTGGTAATGACACACTTACGTACTCTGCAATATTCTTTATATCATATACACACTACGTACATACTGTATAAAAGTATACATTGGACTGACATCACATACCTTTTGTTCATAAAAAGTATCGTTTAATTCATTACTAGAACTATACTAATAGTACAAGAAGAATCTCAAAACCATCGTTCTTTTTTATTATAATAAAACTCAAACAGCTGGTTTAGAACACTGTACATTAAACGTTGCCATGCTCGCGCGCCAAGAGCGGTTCGGTGCGTGGCCAACGCTGGGCCGGGGGCCTTGATTGAGCTGCGGCGCGCACCACGCCTCGTGTCCGATCGAGCTCGATTCAGCTTTACCGGCCGACAACGGCGACAAGCAAGTGAGCCACCTCCTTCATTTACGCGTGTGATGAAGTGAATTAGCGTCGGTCCCCTGCTGGAGGCAATTGGTGTTCAGGCCTGCCAATTGTCGTGAGTAGCGTCGTAGCCGTGTCAAATATTTGAAGGGCTGAGCCGCCGAGGTGAATCACAAAAACAGGAGCTTAGGGTCAAATCCTTGTCACTGAATCTTTGGAGCAAGAAAAGTTCCACGAAACAACGTTCCGGCGGACAGCATACTCCATCCCTCCCACAAAACATAAGAGTCATTTTCGCTTTCTACGAAGTCAACTGTCTTTAACTTTAATCAAATATATAATAAAATATTAATATTGATATTTATGATATATAATTAATATCATTGAATAATTTTTTTAATAAACTTATTTGAAGATATAAATATGGCTAATATATTTTTATAAGGGTCTTTTACGTGTGTGCCACTAAAAAAAGTCTAAACCAGTGAAAAGATAAATATATCATCAGTGTCTAAGTTTAAAATTATTTTTTTTTCTCTAACGCCATTCGGTCGGCTCTCTTTCTCCACGTTAGATAGGTCTGACACGTGGATCTCACCAGTGAAGATGTCCAAAATACCCTCTCCTTGTCCCAATCCTTATCTGCGGCGTCCGTCCATCCGTCGCGAGCACGAAGGTCCCCGTCCTTATCAACCAAGGTGTCGCCGTCGCGGAACCGGGGCCGGGGCCATCGGGAGGTGGCGTCCCTTCTTGCGACGACCGTAGCTGGTGCTGAATCGTCACAAACTCCAAGGTGCGGCCTCCCATGAGGAAGGTCAGCAGCTCGCCATGCTCGCGCAGTAACTCCCGCAGCGAGGCCGGCGCCCCTCCTCTCTAGCGTGGGCGGCGTGCCCGTGGGCCGGTCCAGACCAGTCTGGCAGATCCGGCGACCCGGGCGACCGGCGGCCAAGCCTGCGCCTGCCCCCGTCTCCGCCGCTTCAGCCTCAGATGAGCTGTTCACGGACAGGCGGCCGCCGCCGCCGCAGCAGCAGCACATGGAGAAACCCGCCAGCGCTGCGAACAACGGACAGAAGCCCGGCCTGGGCGGCGATGTTTGGCGCCTGAACCTGAGCGTGAACTCGTGCATCGGGTACCGACACCAGGTCCACTGCAGACGCCGGAGCTCCCCCGCGGCTCGTGCTCACGGCAGCTGCTGTGCAGGGCATCAGCGAGTAAAGGAGCTTCAAGCTTGCCGCGGAAGCTGAGCAGAAGAGCTCCGCCCGATTGCCGGATTGAGGATTGGTTGGACGCTGGAGCCATGGGTGCAAGGTCGTGCAGAGCGTCGGCCGTGAGCCGCCGGACGTGGTTGTAGGCAAGCGCGCCGCCGCCGCCGCAGGAGGTGGACGCTGGCACCGCCGCCGGACTCGCTAGATGCGGGGCGGGCGGGAGAGCGCGGGCGCGAGCGACGCCATGTGCCGAGGCAGGAGTAGGACCATGTGGCCTGGTGGGGAGGTTGCGGATGACTGTATATGTGGGGTCCACTCGTCATTGAAGAGAAGAAAGGGGGTGACGAGACCAGGCTATCATTGACTCAAGGGCATTTACTACTTTTCAACGCAGTTTGACACTGTTAAACAGTGAAGTGGACGGAATGATGAGAGAAAAAAGAATCTTAAACTTGGACAGTTATGATAGCTTTAATTTTTTAGTGGCTTAGACGAGATTATCATCTTTTTTAATGACACAAACACGTTAAAAACTCTTTTACAAACCTAGTCAAACTTAAGTAAGTCGGACCAGCATGAGTTTCATGGTGATTCTTTTTATGAGACAAAGGAGTACACAATAACGGTTTCACCGTGGCAGTCTAGTGTACTCCCTTTTTTGACGAATTGTCTCTTAACGTACTTATATATTACCTTATGTATTTTTTTATAATGATAGTTGTGGTTAGTTTTCTATAAAAGATTGAACTAGCCATGATGATGATACACTACAAGATTAGAGGTTGGTGTTTCTAGTTATTATGAAAATATCTAGGATTTATCTATTTCCTATGGAGCTCTCCATTAGTGATTAGTGATTTTGATAAATTCTATGATTTTTCTTTTCAGGGTTTTTTGTCAAAATTTTCATAACATTTTTGTTGGAGGTCTGTAATTAGTAAATATTAAAATGGGAAAATACAATCTTATTATTATTTTTGAATTGTTTTATCCACATGTTAAGTCCAAACTTTATATTATGTTTGAACTTTTTGTATTTATTAGAAATATACTACACCCGTAGTTACTACAATGGCATAACAAACATCCGAGCATGCATTATGGCACTTAAGATATATTTGCTAGACCAAAAAATTATATTTCTAATAGGATTGTATTGTATTATAGAAACATATAGTGCTTAAAACTAAATTATCAGTATTGATATTGCATAATGGTTCATAAACTTATCTAAACTAATCGCTTTATCAGTAATGATATTTCATAATGGTCGTGAACTTATCTAAAGTAATCACTTCAAACTTACTACCATCCAGTACTAGTATATATAGCTTATAAGTAAACTGTCAGTGTTGTTAGCATGTGATTTGTTAAGGGAAGATTTTCTCACCATTAACAAATTGTTACGAAACAATTACTCTAATGCATGAATATTTACTTAGTCTACATGGTGACACATAGCATTTGTGCTTATTTTTAATTTGATGTAGAGCTAGGAAATCTAGAAATACATATATAATAACATATGTTGCAGTTATTGAATTACTTTTTTCGCAATCACTTACTCTCTCCGTTCCAAATTATAAAGTCACTATAACTTTTCTGGTATATGCATTTTGCTATATATCTAGACATATTATTATATCTAGATACATAGTAAAATGCATGTACCAAAAAAGTCAAAGCGACTTATAATTTAAAACAGAGGGAGTATATTGGTCTTTAGACATAACTGGGATATTTTGTTTGTTTTTAAAATGATAGATTTGGGGTTATTTTAGATAAATTGAATTGTTTACTATGTATCGTACCATATGTAGGCAATTTAAGATCTAATCTATGGGGTCATTTTAAGTAAACATTTACAAGGTGCCGAATTTAGATGAAAATACTGGCAACACATGTTTATATGTTACTTTATGTATTTTTTATAATGGTAGTGGTGCGTAATTTTTTTAGAAAAAGACTAAATCGAATGATTGTTGCTAGCCATGATGATGACACACCACAAGATTATAGGTCAGGTTTTTCTAATTATTATGAAAATATCTAGGATTTATTATCTGTTCATGTCGGCCTCCATCAGTCATATGATAAGTTCTTGATTTTTTTTTTCTTTTTGTTTGGTGAGAATTTACATGTTTTTAGAGGTTTCTAATTAGTAATATTGAAATGGAAAACACAACACATCTATTATTATTATTATTTGAACTCATAGGTAATATATTTTTCTTAATTAATACATCTATATGTTGTTTCAATAGTCACCTTTTTCAATAAGCACCAGCACCGAAACATTTCTTTCTCTGGGATCGTGAACAAAAGGTGACTTCTCCCCATCAGACCTCGCCAAGAGGCCAAGACAATGCACATGCTGCTTCAACTAGCAGGAGTATCTCGTGCTCTGCGTGTGCCTTCATGACCATTCAGTCCCCAGCTACTTTTCGGTTGATGTGGAAATCCAAGGTAACTCCAAGAGTTAAGTTTTTTGCATTGTTAACACGAGAAGAATATGATAAGGAATTTCAACATGCAGCCCAACAGCCTCTGTGTGACTGTTTCCTTTGCCATGATGGAAAAGAAGAGACCATTGATCATTTTTTTTTGAGTGCTGCTTCTACCCTACTAATTTGCCATGATGGAAAACAAGAGACCACTAATTCATCTCTGTTTGGACTCTCTGTAAGTATTCTTTTCCCTATACTCTTGGTTTTATAAAAAGATTTTAAACATACTGGAGAAGTTCTCCCACGGTTTTCACGTAAAAAAAAAAACTAGTAGGAGTATCATTTCGCTCAAGCAAAAGGGGGAGTGGGAGGAAGAAAAGAATCAACCTATCGTTCGGACTCATCAGTAGTATGATGTTTTTCTTTTACAACAAATAAGCATTAATCAGCTTACTGAAGAAATTATCAGCTGAATGGACCTAAATACATCCGAGAAAGGAGTAGAAAAAACAGGCTACTAGTCAATATATATATATATATATATATATATATAACAAGCATGCAAGGGAGAGAGAAGGGGCAGTAGCACTACCTACCTACCACAAAGAAGCGTGAGGTGTCGCTGTCATGCACAGTCGGGGCTCCACGCCATGGCTGAGTCACCCCCCGTGTCCTAAGCACATCCGGATCCCCCGGCTCCGGCGGATAACGCCACCAAATATCTCCGTCTCCCGCACGCGCCGACCGTCCGCTGGGATCCCCCGCGCGCTCTACTTTTCAGCCCTTTCTTCTCCCCTGCCGCGTCACCCACAGCTGCTGCAAGCTGCCTTTGCCGGCTGACGCCGGGGCCCCGCGCCCCGCAGCCTCCTGCTATAAATACCGTGCGGATTTTCGCCTCCGGAACCAGGCCATCGCTGTTGCCGTGTTCTTGCACTCTGTTTCGCTCCGTGCTGCTGCCATTCTCGTCAAGGCTTTTAGCTTCTTCTTTTTCGCGCGGCCGATCCGTCGGGAAGAAGATGACGATCACCATTCAACAGCCTCAGCTCGGTGAGCTTCTATGTTTCTTTTTTGATTTTTGTTTTTGTTTGTCTTCTCTCCCTGTTTGCTTTGGCTGGCTGGTGTAATGGCGGTGTATGATGCGAGAAGTTTCGTTTCCTGAATAAATGATGGCGGTGCAGATGTGGTGGCGGAGAGGAAGGTCTCTGCCGGCGGCGACCCCGCGGAGCTGGTGCTGGACGCCGGCTTCGTCGTCCCGGACGCCAACGCCTTCGGCAATACCTTCAGGTGAAACAGCCAGCCTACTAAAATTTGTGTTCTTGGGGATCGTCGGCGGCGTCGAAACTGGAAAGTCAGTGGCAGCAGAGAGAAAAGTAGCACTAGTGCTCTGTTTTTCCGATTCCATGGTCAAGACGGAAACAGATGCGTGACGGCTTTTCCTCCCTCAATCCCTAATGTATTCTTTAGATATTTTTTCAAAAAAAAAAACTCGGCAAATCCACATTCTTACATGACAGGACGGAAATTTGTTAATGATCGCACTTACTAAACACAGCAGCATAAAAATAACTGAATTTGTCTGCCAACAAGCTTGTCATCAGAAGGCAAAAACGAAAAAACGAGGACGAAAGGGCTGTGATGCCGCTTCCACTCTGTTGGACCGCTGCATTGCGGTACAAGCACCAACAAGGGAAATTTGTTATACCACCAAAATTGCCTACATAGTAAATAAAACTGTAATCATTCGGAACGTTCAGATGCTTTTGCAAATAAAACTGTAATCATTCGGAACGTAAACGGAGGCCAACTAAAAAAGGCCAAATAAGGAACAGCTCTTGGCATGTGCTCCCAAAGAATTTCAGGGTGTCCACGGCAGTGGCCCCACATGCACCCATGATATTTTCGTGGCTATCTTTTTATTATATTTATTACACACACATATATTCACATGCACCTATGATATTTTCGTCGCCAGCCTATGCTAATACGGCGGATCTATTTATTCATTACTATTTTATGTATTTATTTATTTATACGTGTCTAATTTTTTTTCTTCTAGCCCTGGGTTGTGTGGCTCTGTTAGCATGATGGATGGATTAGTTCGATTTTACGAAGACAAAACCAAAAAGAAAAAGGCAGGAGCTGAATCCTGAACCCTGCTGAATGGTGCAGGAACTACGACGCGGAGTCGGAGCGGAAGCAGACGGTGGAGGAGTTCTACCGGGTGAACCACATCAGGCAGACGCACGAGTTCGTGTCGCGGATGCGCGCCGAGTACGGGCGGCTGGACAAGACGGAGATGGGCATCTGGGACTGCATCGAGCTCCTCAACGAGTTCATCGACGACAGCGACCCGGACCTGGACATGCCCCAGATCGAGCACCTCCTCCAGACCGCCGAGGCCATCCGCAAGGACTACCCCGACGAGGACTGGCTCCACCTCACCGGCCTCATCCACGGTACTGCACTACTGCTTGCTTTGCTTGTTTCAGACCTGGGCATTTCTTGCTCTAACACGCTGTACTGCCATTGTTTTCAGACCTGGGCAAGGTGCTGCTGCACCCGAGCTTTGGGGAGCTCCCTCAGTGGGCTGTCGTTGGTAAGCAAGTGAAAACCTGACAATGCAAGAAAATCTTCAAGTCTTCTAGATGCATAATCCTCAGAATTTGGCCTCTGAAACCTGTAACTTTCAGGTGACACCTTCCCCGTCGGCTGCGCATACGACGAGTGCAACGTCCACTTCAAGGTAAGCAATCATGAAGCAGTTGGGAGGAATGGAGGATCAGAGAAGTCACAGTCCACTGCTGTAGGCCTGTAGCGTCTGGGACTGGGGTGCTCGGCTCTGCTTTGTTCGTCCCTGATGGCCTCTGAATGCTTAATCCACCGCTGGTTGCAGTACTTCAAGGAGAACCCTGACTACCACAACCCCAAGCTCAACACTAAGTCCGGGGTCTACTCCGAGGGCTGCGGCCTCGACAGCGTGCTCATGTCATGGGGCCATGACGACTACATGTACCTGGTGGCCAAGGAGAACAAGACCACCCTGCCTTCCGCGGGGCTCTTCATCATCAGATACCACTCCTTCTACCGTAAGCCCTCTCTCGATCGCTCATCCCCTCTTCTTTTTGTATCCATATATATATGTATATATACGGAACGAATGTTTTTCAGAAGTTACTAGAGTCAGGATACACTCATTTGATTTATGCAGCCCTGCACAAGCATGGAGCCTACATGCACCTGATGAACGAAGAGGACAAGGAGAACCTCAAGTGGCTGCATGTGTTCAAGTAAGACAAACAACACACCAGATCAGTCGGTTGTTGCAGATACTTGATATCGACGAAATATATGTGGACACTTTACCATATATATGCAAGTATAACTAATAGCTGGTGCGTGCTGTGTGTCCTTTTTCTTGTTGTTGCAGCAAGTATGACCTGTACAGCAAGAGCAACGTCAGGATCGACGTGGAGAAGGTGAAGCCGTACTACATGTCCCTCATCGAAAAGGTATGTGCTTGCATTTGGTGTCGCCGTCTCTGTCAGAGAATCACATTCTGATACGAGCTTACCTGTATGAATTTTTTTGCCCCCTGCAGTACTTCCCGGCCAAGCTAAGATGGTGAAAACTGAAAAGGGCGGTGGCCTGGACCTGGAGGGGAACCAACCCCCAGGAGGTGTCCCAAGTGTCCATATACCATGTAGACTCCGAATACAGTATATGTGCCATGTACCATCACAAGAGTTGGTTGAGAGTATAGCCATTTTGTATCGTGCAGATCATAGCTCCATACCATGCAATTTCGAATAAATAAAAGTTTGCCTTCGTTTGTTGTTCCTTGTAAGTGTACCTGAATTATTTTATTCTTATTTCTTTAGTGATATAGACATATAGTCCCTCTAATATAGGTATACTGTACTTCACAAAATTGTGGTGTGAGTGTGAAAGAAACTGCAGAGTGCTAGAGTAGTATATCTGGATGGCCTTTCCGAATGAAGAACTCAATCAGTCAAAAGTTTGTGGTTACTACCTTGGTCCTCTTTGATGGGCCTGAATCTTCTGACCCTAAGGAAGGCCTCCATCCGGTCCATTAGATTTGGCACAGTTTGAAATTAAAGAAAGAAAACGCAGTACAGTGGTCAGTGCGGATGAACACAGGTCGCCCTCGTCTCGTGGGGTACTCCACGCGCTTCAACGTCCAGCGCGTCATACGCCCGCTCATCTTCATCTCCGGCACACGGCACCTTGCCTCCGCCGTTGGCGGTAGGGTCTCGCTAGAGCTCCGTGACATAGGGTCGTTCCCTTCCCCCAACGCCTCCGACGACCTCGCCGTCATCTTCTTCCAACTCCGGCGACCTCGCCCCGCCCTAGCCCCCCTCCATGGCTCCTTAAGCCGCCCACTTACCTCCCCACCGCCTGTTTTTCTTTCCTTCCCTCCCCCCTTCCCCCGATAGGACGGACGGTTTTCTATACCCGGGAGGAGGAGAAGGTGGGAGGTGAGGTCGCCGGCGCGGGGCGAGCTCGCAGGAGTTGGAGGAGAAGGAGGAGAAAAGTGGAGGAAGCCTACCTGGGCCGGATCCGCGGCCGCCGCCATCGCGGAGTTCCCGGGGAGGGAGGAATTGGAGGAGGAAGACGAGTGGGTCGCGTGCGGTGAGGAGAGAGAAAAGTAAGGGCGGCGTCCTATGTTTTTAATACGTGGGACGTCTTGCCCTAAGCATTACCGCGTCTCGTGTGACCTGTGCTCATGAAGGTTGCATCAGCATCAAAGATAAGTTCGAGGTATATATCACTACTACAGAAACTTATTTCCGCAGTGGGCCAAATCCTTTTTAAACAGCGGGCAAAGGCGCCCGACAGCGCAGCAACGCCACGGTAAATAGAGCTCATCCGTGACGGGCACTGCACCCACTGCAGGAAAGCGCGGTAAATATTCCTAAAAAACAAAAAAAAAAGAAGAAAACCCCTCGACAGGCCCGACGAACCCATCAACGGGCCCGTCGAGCCCATCCAGGGTTGTCGGGCCTCCGCCGCCGCCGCTGCCGAATCCGCTTGAGCCGCCACCGGATCGGCACCGTGGAGGCCGGATCCGCGCCATGGACGTCGTCCTCATTGTGGATTCGCGCCATCACTGCATCATTTCGCTTGGAGGAGAGGGAGCTGCGTGCGCCGTCACCATCGTCGCAGGGGCCAAATCCGCCCTCGCCGGGGCCGGATCCGGACTCGCCATCACCGGATCCGCGCTTGCTGGGGCCGAATCCGGCCTCCACGTCGCCACCTTCGAGCTGACCTGCGAGGGAGGGAGGATGAGGGACTTATTTGAGAGAGAGAGAGGAGATAGAGGATTAGGGGCACACCTGCACGTCGTTGTAGAGAGGAGCGAGAGGAGGGCGAGGATGAGCGTCGCGCGAGGAGGAGGTTCCCTCACCACGGCCCCACCGGCCTCGCGCCCTGCGCCGCTGTGGTGGCCGGGCCGCCCGGTCAGCCCCCGCGCCGTTGTGGAAGGGGAAGCAGAGAGATTGTGGGCGCCGGGGGAAGAGGACGCCGTGCGCGACTGAGGACGCGCCGCTCCACGCGCTCCGACGCGGCCCTGCTCCACGCGCGCCAACGACGAGGCCCCGCTCCCCGCCTTCGTAGCTGGAGTGAAAAGATGGAGCCGGCGGCGCCTGGTGGTCGGAGCCGCGATGGGGAGGGAAGGGAAGGTCGCGGTCGGAATGAAGAGGGAGAGGGAAGGGAGAGGTCGGAGCCGCGATGGGCAGGCGCGGTGTCGCGCGGCTACGGAAGGGAAGGAGGCGGCTACGGGTGAAAACGCAGGTGGGAAGGAGTGGAGACTGAAGAAACCCTAGCTGGAGCTTTTATATATATCAATTATCACTGTCGGATCATCTTGGGCCTAGGCCTTTTTCGTGGCGGGCTTTTAACGTTGTCCGCTACGGTACGCAGCGAGCGTACCGCAGCGGACGTCTTAAGAGGCCCGCTGTGGTAAATCGATTTACTGTAGAGGACAATAGTGGCCGCTACGGTAAATAAAAAAGTGTCCGCTGCAATAAATTATGGGAATTTATCACAGCGGGCATCTTAAACGTCCGCTACGGAGAACAAAAATGAGAGACCACGGTAAATCGTTATTGATGTAGTGTACACGTGCCAAGGACTAGGAGTACTGTACTATTTCAGCACCAAATACTGCACCGTACGCGAGGGTCGCTTGCTGGTAGTCGCAGTCGTAGACGAAGACGACCAAATCAAAATAAAGGTGTGTCCCGTGCGGCAGGATCGCGCGTTTGTGACGCCAACGGCAGGACGGCTCACCTCCATTTGGACAAAAGCACGGCGGCGTGTGGGGTGAGCCAACAGCTAGCCAGCTTTTCTTTGTATTGCACGTTCGATCAGGAGCATTGAAGACTTGGCTCGCACCCAATCAAAAGAGGACGTTCCGTATCGCTTCTGACGCAACGAAGCGCGTCCATTGTATTCTTCGTCGTAAAATGTAAAAGAGCATTTTCTTTCCTCTTCTTCTCTTCATTAATTATCGTTGTTTATATCCAGGAAAAAAACAGGTGTCGATTCTGGCCCGGAGGTTGCACCCTCGGGACCCGAACCCAATTATCAAATACGAATAATGGAAACACGAATAAGGCAAGCAGAATGCTCTTTCACTAATCAGGTTCCGGCTAAAACGCGCAGGACCGTCCCCCTTTACAAGCTCCCGGGGAGCAATATTTATAGCAACCCGTAGGCATTTACAGGACGGTTTTACCCTTGCGAATAGACTCCTCGTGCCATGCTTTATGCCGACCGGGGGTAAACACGACATCCGCCGTTGCCCCCTTGTGCGGCCGACTTCACCCCGCGAAAACACGTGGCATGCCCATGCTGCCCGCTTTCTCCTTCGTCCGAGGGATCTGCACACGAAAATAACCACCGCACCAATCGTGGTGTCGCAAGTCATATTCGTGAGTCACCATTCGCCGAATCTGACAGTCGTCCTACCGGAGCGCGCCAGTTAATCACGGAATGTGACTGACGAGCAGCCAGATCCGGTGGGGTTTAATCGAGTCCCAGACTTGGTGCACGGCGATCGGTCCCTTTCTGATTCGGTTACGCTCACCCTTCTAGCTATGCCACGAATCGAATTGCTCTCCTCTTATTCCGAATCTGAGCCGCCTAGTCGAATACGATCGGCGGCCAGAACACCAGGCCAGATTCGCGTGATTTGATGGGGGGTGGGGTAGACACTATCTCCCCTGCCCCCAACAGTATCCCTTCGATGCGCCTCGATATCGTGATTCGGGCACATCTCGTCGCCGCAGTCATCGAATCTTGCCTGGTTGTCGCGCCTCATACCGAAATTCGACAACTGAATTTTCCCGGACTTAATCTGGTCGCCAAAGGAGACGAGGGTACGCCGTCCCATGCAGTGACGCTGAAGGTAAGTGTTATTATTATTATTACATATTTTTTGTAGGCATGGGCGATCCAACGATCAGAGTTTCCCCGATTCTCGAGCCATCGCGTCCGTTGGAGTTCCAACGGACGCCTTGTCCGACCAGGTAAAAGGCGCCCCGGGGGGGACCGGCTTTCATTTTTCGCCGCGCCCAACCCTAGCCTCCGCGTCCGCTCTTGCTGTAGATTCGGCGTCGCTGCTTCGGTATCCAGGATTCGCTGCGAGCTCGGTAACGTTCTTTTCTGAAATTCGCATTCTCGCGTTTAAACTTGTAGTTCCGAACGTGGTGCGGTGTTTGTTTCCTTATTTCATTTATTTTTCTTATTTAATTCGACAAATTTGCATTTTTCCTTTGATTCGGGTGTTATGGGCCGCTCTAACTCCAGTGACAACGAGGCAAGCACCGAATCTGGTACTGGTGAAAATTCAAGCTCAAATTCAGGGTGTTCGGGCACATCAGCTACTCCCAGCACCACAGCTATTCAACCCGAGTCCGCTGGTTCGGTGGATGAGGGAACCGGATCCGTTCAGTGCGTTCGGAGTTTCCAGGTTTCGGCTGGAAGGGGTACCAAGGCAGATGTCGATGTAGAAGGTTACACGGAAGGTGTTGGTAGCCAGGTCGTTGAGGTTCGGGATCTGACTAGTGATGTCGAATCTGGGCCACCGAAGAAAAAATCTAAGCACGTGGCCTAGACCTGCTGGTTTGATTGCTCCAAAGTCACTGATGAAGTGCTTGACAAATACATTGATTCACGCTTGATCTCGTCTTTTGAAAGATCTTTGTGCCGGGCTCCCCCAGAAGGAGAGACAATCCCCAAGCCTGAGCCTTACGAGGCGCTTGTTTTTGGGGATTATTTCAAAGCTGGACTTTGGTTCTCCCCACGCCCCCCCCCCCCCCCCCGAACCATTTCTAGCTTTGGGATTGGAAAGATACAATCCACAGCTGCATCACTTGACACCGAACGCGATCACCCGGCTTTGTGTCTTTGCCATGTCCATGAAGATGATGGGTTACGAATTAAGTGTGAATACGTTTTCAGCTTTCATGATGCTCATTATCATGCGAAGGTTGGTAAGCTCGGGAATGTTGACGACGTACGGGCCGAATATGGGTCGTCTAATTTTATCCGCTCGCGTCGAGAGAAAGCCTCTTGTATCGTCCCGGCTTTCAAGAATAAGTGGGACAACTGGAAGCGGTATTGGTTCTATATCCGGGCTTGTGGGGACCTGGATGTGGAACGCGCTGCCTGAGAAGGTTTGTCGAAGGCACATCCACTTGTTTCATTGATGATTCCTATGGCAGGCCGAAGCCGCGCCATGTCCTCTATTCCAAGCTCAACTGACATTGCGTCCGCCGAAGCTTATCCGCTTACCGCCAGTCGGCAGACTAGCCATGACTTGGTCGAGGAGATAGTTGCTTTAAGCCAAATTCCCCTGAGCATCGAAGTTAACTTTGCCACATTCACCGAACGTGATGGGTACAAAGGGCCTGTTTTGGATCTTGGCCTCCCAGAGGGTATCACCACTGACGAGAAGTTTGTTTCGGAGGTTGAAAGGCTGGCAAATCGTTTGTGTGATTCGTACAATGAGGAAGAACACAACTTGTGGCTTGCTAAGATAGGGCATTAGAAGCGCATCAACCGGATATCTGACACCATGGGTACTGTGTATCATGATCGGCCCACGCCCGGATCTAATCTCGTCCCCCGTGGTGCGTCGTGTGATTCGGCAGAACGTCCTACTGGATTACCGAATCTCGTTCCTGGGCGCGGACGTCGTGGTGGGCGCGCTCATAGAGGTCGGGGCCGCGGTCGTGGCGAAGTTGCTCCGGCCGCGCGAAACACTATTCACGTCGAAAGACTTAAGCGCCAGCAACTTCGGCTTCGGCCTCCCAGAGAGACTCCCGATGTTCAAATTGGACGGGAGATGGGTGGCCAACTTTGGTCGAACCCCATCAAAAGAAGCACAAAGCTCGTGATCAGAAACCCGAGTTGTGATAATTTGGCTGGCAACATGGTTAGAGATTTGTGTCAACAATTTGCGTGATCCGGTCTTTTTTTGTTGCCTGCCGCTATTGTTTCTCTGCTTCGGTTTTTATCTTTATTTTTATTCAATATGCAGGAGTTTTTTGCTGACATACAGCTGAGCTCGTCGCCCATGGCTCCAAAGCGCGCCAGGCACCTGGTGGACCCGTTCTCCGTTGCAGTGGATGACGTGCCATCCTTGAGTACCGCGGGCTTCAGCTTAACCCGAGGAAAAGGGGCAAGCTCACTTCGGATGATGCCGGCAGGAAAGCGTCGAAGCACGGCGCTACTTCATCGAGGTCGGCATCTGCCGAAGCTCTTGCCGCTCCGCCAATTTGAGCTATTCCTGCTTCTGGGAATGTGCAAGTGGCTAAGCCTCACCCAGCCCGCCTGGTTGGTAAGTCCCGCTTTTTCCATAAGCATTCGGGGATGACCCCAGAGATGGCGGCTTGCACGCTTTTCGGGCACAGTGTGCTTCCTCTGGATAGCACTCCAGCCGAATATGGTGAGATGCGGGTGTACTCGGGTTTATCTTCTCCAGAGGAGATGATTCCGCACCGTGAAGAAGCTTAGAAATTTGCTCGTGCTTTAGGGGCTGCCTCTGAAGCCTGGCTGGTGACAACGGTGGATTGTTGGACCTTCGGGATTTTGCCACCGGCTGCCGGATCTGCCTTTGTGCAAGAATGCGCTTTGTCCTTTTTCGTGGCTCATACGGAAAGGGACTTGACGCTGGTGGACCACGGGGAGCTTCATTCGGCGCTGGAGTTCCACGCCATCTCGGTGAGTAATTGATTGCCGAATGTTGATCTAAGTTTTTGGTTTGTTTTCTGATTCGCGTGTTGGTGTGCCATAGGCTTCGGTGATTAACGCGGCGCTACAGAAGCAAGACAGGGCTACACTGGCACTGGCGGAGTCGAAGCTTGAAAAGTCCCGGGCCCGAATCAAAACGCTCGAAGAAGATTTGACCGAAGCTCGGGCCAAACTCAAGGACGAATATGATGCTCGCCAGTGTGATGAGGAATTGACCAACTAGCTGAAGATTAACATGAACACACATGACACGGTCGCAAAATCGCAACGGCGGCAGGTTTGCAACAGTCTTCAGGAAATTTCGAAGAAATACCTTCGATTGCTTGCCAGTGTAGAGGACCAAGCTGAACTTCCTAAAGCTCAACCGGGGGAGGAGATTTCGGCATATGATTACTTGCCTTTTCTCTCTTCTGGGATGGCCCAGCTTGAGGGCGCTATGGATCTAGGCTGCAAATACGCTGCCTTAGAGGCTTGTCACGCGCTGTGTACCTTATTGAAAGATGCAAGGTGCACCCACTTCGAAGGGCTTCGGTCGGCCGAAGATGTGAATACGCACTGGAAGCCAGGTCCCGATGTGAGTGCAGCCGCCATCGGTTTTTTCAAGGGTTATTGGGAATCGGGCAGCCGTAATATTAGCCTGATTCGTGCTGCCATGAACCGGACTTTTTTAAGCTTTGCCATTTTGGACTTCTTTGCTTGGGCTGTGTATCGTTTCGAATCCTTCTTACTTTTGCTTTTCTTACGCAGGATCCCCTGATGAGCGTGCTACTATTAAAGCAAAGGTTATGGCCTACATTAATGACCGTGACGAGCGAGAAGTCGGCTCTGACGCAGGGACCCCATCTCGGGAGGATGCCGAAGCCCGCACGCCTCAGCGCGAAGCCCCTACCGACGCCGATGCTGCCACTGCCGAAGCTGCCGCGACTGCGTCGACTGCCGAAGCAGACCCTACTACCTCAAATGTCGCCCAAGATGAAAATGCCCCGGCGGTCCCGGTGGCTTAATGTTCTTTGAACTTTGTTTGTGCTTGGTTTGTGACCGGGACAAACTGTACCGCCTCCCGAGTGTGGGAATTTGAAACTTTGTCAGCATTGTAACTGTTTTGCTTGAACCTTGGGCTGCCTGGCCACTACGCTTTTCTTGCAACATTAATGTACCATATTGAGGTTTTATATCTAATTCATTGGATGTCGATTAGTTTTTTGTTTTGGGTCTTACTTCTAGCTTCGCGCAAATGTGCTTAGGTGAATTGAGATACGCCGTCCCCTCAACTTTTTAGCTGGAGGGATCTGACGCATACTACGAGTCCTTCGGCAGGTTTTTGTATCTAGAATGCCGTCCCCCCAACTTTTTAGCCGAAGAGGTTTGACGCGAGCTACTAGCCCTTCGGCTGTTTTTGATAAACCGAATCTGCTTGTTCGCATTGGAAAACGCTGTCCCGCCAACTTTTCTAGCTAAAGGGGTTAAACGCGAGCTATTAACCCTTCGGCTTGCTTGTAGATTCGCATTTTTTATTGAACACCATTCACCTGCTTGCAGCGATGCACATTTTAAATTTGTTTATGCTATTTATAATTTATGCCGCGACATTGTTGGCTGGAACATCTCTAAGTGCAAATGGTTTCACATGGTAGTCTGGTTCTTCGGGTGCCCTGAACTCCTTTGGCGTGATAAGCCTCTCAGTGCTACATGCCCGGAGATGATTTGCTTGTAAGCTCTTTGGGTGACCCGCGAGGACTTCGCCGAGCCTAACGACTTGGTTTGCTTCGACATGTAGTTGGTACGGTTGTAGCAAGGCTCGCCCTTGCTGCTTCGGAAGCCATTCCTGGGACACAGGAACTTTATTCGGCCTTGGCTGGCCTTGAGAAATATCTTGCCAGTGTACCTAGACCTAATGTTGGTGTCTTCGACCCTTTTGTTATGCTCCCTAAGCATAGCTCTCTGGATGACGGAACAAAGGCGGCCTGAAACATGACCCTCACAGCACAACAATTCTCGAATCCTCTCATGCCCACTTCTTTGTAACCGAACCATCTGTGCTGGGCTAAAGTATTATTGCGCAATCAGGAATGCTTTGGCACTGGCTAGTTGGTGTGCTTGAGCGCCTAGGGATCTTCTTTTATAGGGTGATTTGGGCGAGGGGCTTTGGGAATTGGTGCGGCCTTAACTGCTGCGCTTTGAATATCGTGCACTCGTTTGTACAAGTAGTTGGCCGCCGGCTTTATTGCCTTGCTATCCTGATTACTCGATGTGTACTATCGTATCCTTCATGTCAGGAAACATTACTATTGTTTAGCAGTTGAAACCTCCACCGGTGATAGGCATCGCGTTCGGTGATGTTCGGGATCCGTTTTTGGCATCCCATTTTGCACACGTGCGCAACTGCTCAACTTATTGTATAGCTCATTCGCTGGCCATATTCGGCTGGCGTTTTATGCAACCATTTTTGGTGTCTGTTCTCGTGCACGTTAACACGCTACTTCGGCATTTTTGCTGAAGCTCTTCGTTTGCCATTTTCGGCTAACGTTTTGTGGAGACTATTTTCGGGGCCCACTTGGTTGCTTACAACTTGATTTTGTGCCACCGAATATTAGAGCAGACGACTTGCGTCGCACTTTTTTGGTGTTGCTCGGCTCTAAGTGCAAAATTCGTTGGGAGAACCGAATGCAACCTAATAAAAGGGGTATAAAGGGTATAACACCCCAAAATTTATATTTTGGACCGTTATTAGAAAGCACTAAACAAAATGTGTTTTTCTATATTTTTTTAGAAAATAATTGAATGGGTTTATGTTTGGGGCTTTGCTTTGTTTTTCTTGAGTGTGAAAAAGAATTTCTAAACCTCGAGCAAGTCACGTCTAAGTTTTCTTCGAATTTGAAAATAAAGCTTCGAAAACCCAAGATTTGACTCGAGAAGGTTTTGGGAAAACTTTTCAGAAAAAATCCTTTCTCTTGCTTAGAAAGAGAGAGTTTTTCTTTTTCCTCTATAGTGTTGGCCACCGCTCTAGCTAGACAACATCCCCTACCAAGCTCCAGTCATCCCTGGCTTACCCTAGCCTATCCTAGCCCGATCTAGCTTGCTCTGGCCTCTCCTAGCCTTAACTGGCTAGCTCTGGCCAGTCATGGCCAGCCTTGGCCGGCCATGGCCACCCCGGCCAGGGTAGCAGTAGCCGCAGCCGGCCACCAGTGGCCAAACTTGGCCATCAGCAGCATAGTAAGGCCAGCAGCAATCCGGTCTAGCAACCCTTTGCCATCCTCAAGGCATCCTAGCTTGCTTTGGCCAGCTCCTACCTAGCTTGGGCCACTCCTGGCCTCATCTAGCTTCATCTGGCCAACTTCAGCCAGCAACAGCCACCTGTGGCCACTCTCAGCCGGCGACGGCCAACTTCGGCCGGCCACATCTAGCAATAGATTGGCCACAGTGGCCACAAGCCAACCATAGCCTTCCCGGGCCACCTGGAGCCTTTCCTGGAGTCCACTATTGGCCAGCATTAGCCAGTTCCAGCCGGCCGCGGTCATCTCTGGCCGGCCACAGCCAGCAGCAGCCGGCCAGCAATGGCCAAACCTGCCCACCAGCAGCAGCAGTCGGCCCAATGGGCCAAGCCCAGCGGCTTCAGCCCAACTAGTTCCCCACCGGCTATAAAGAGGGCCAGCCCCATGCGCCGCAGCCCCTTGGAAAACCCTAGCCACGCGCAGCCGGCCACAGCCAGCCGCCGCCGGCCACAGCCAGCCGCCGCCGGCCACAGTCGGCCGTTGCCGGCCGACCAAGTCCCGGCCGCTGCCGGCCGACCAAGTCCCGGCCGAGTGCCGTGGTCCTCCCTCTCCCGCGCGCCACCTCTGGCCGCCGCCGGCCGTACCTGGCCGCAGCTGGCCGCCGCAGCCGGCCGCCGCCGGCCATAGCAGGCCGCAGGAGGCCAGGGCCGAGGCCCCTTCCTCCGGCGTGAGCTGCAGCCTGGCTGCCATGGCCATGACCTAGAGAGGAAGATGGACAGAGGTAGAAGACGAGGTATTTATGACTTTGCCACCAAGCGATTTATTTACAGTTTTGCCACTGATCGTATAATCTCCGCCGTTTCACCGTTTCAACTCTGATTCGAGAGATTCCAGTTGCGTTAGTTTCGTGTCATTGCGATCTACGCAATAGTGCTAGTGGTTTTCATGTCATGTAGTTGTGAATTTATTTATTGATTTAAATGTTAATTAGATTAATAATTATTTAATAGTTTTATAAATAAAAGTAAACTAGGGTTTCTATTTTCGATCTCATTGTGCTACGAACGTGTCAACCTTAAGCTTTGTGTGATCTTCACCATGTCACATGTTTGTGCATTTAATCTTATTAATTTGATTAGGTTTATTAATGCTTTAATAATGCTTTATCTAAATAAAAGCAACCTAGGGCTATTTTTTCGTTGTCCTTGTGTTGCGATCAAGTCAACGTATGTTGCTTGTTATCAATAATGTTTGTCACATCATGGTTTATGTAAATAATCTTGTTTATTAATTAAGGTGTGCTCTCTTGTATAAAAGTAATTTAGGTTTGTACCTTGAGTTTTCATACATGCCTGTCAATATGACTAGTACCAACTTAAATGCTTCTTTATTAATTATGATTTGTTTAGAGTTACCTTGGAAACATGTCATGCTTCGTTAAGTGTTCACACATGTTATATCATATTAACCTAGTTAATAACGACTCAAGGTCCTTTATAATTTATAAAAGTAACTTAGTTTATATTCACATCGTCCTTTTATGCTAATGTGATTAATTTCAGCATTAATGCATTTTTATTAATGGCATGCTTAGTTCAACCTTGAATCATAAATGCTCTATATTTAATATCAACATGTCTTGTCATTTATGTCCTACTTAAATTAATCTTTAAGCATATGATGTTTTCTTTAATGCACTCTCATGTTCTAAGCTTTATAAATTATGAATGTTTAATTGGCTTAGATAATATAATTGCTTATAAATAGAGTATGACTAATGTTTAACCCTGCTTTACATTTCAATATCATCCAACTGATTTGACTTTATGTCTTTCTTATATGTTCCGCATCTTGCTTTAGTAAATGTATCAATCTTAAAGTTTGTCTATGTGCTTGTTGCAAGTACCTCGATAGCCGTGTTTTCTTTAACGATAGATCCGTCGTTCGTCGTTCTTGCGCTCTTGCGATCGTAGCACCTAGTTTGGCCATTTAGATCGTTCTGTCTTTAGCTTTCCCTTTTGATTGGTTTATTGTTCTTAGTCTTGTCTTTTTTGTGTGTTTGCTTGTGTTGTTTGGTTGCTGCGACTAGACGAAGAGTGGTTTGTTAACGCTGAAGACTAAGCTGAGAACCAACAAGTGCAGCTGAAGCTGGAGGCTAGAAGAGCGGCTAGACTTTGGATTTAAGGCTAGTGCAGGCACCTTTGATCATATTGCGCCTATTCACTTTTAATTAATACATTGCATGTGTCTTAAATCGGCAAACCATAGGGATGACTAGCCACTCTATCCATATATCACCTATGGGGGTTTTTAGTTCATAGGTCATTAGGTTGCTAGTGCTCTACCTCACTTTTCACCTACCTAATGAAGATAAAACTTGCTTCTTAAAATATGTTGGAGCCGTGGGCTCTTGGCTTTGGTCGTTGGAGAAGTTGATGCTGATCCGCATCGTTGGTTGGCGGTGAAAGACGGGGGAAACAGATGCTAGTGGGACTCATGTTGACGAGGGTATCCGTATCTCCTCCCCCTTGTGGTCCTTTCATGGAGCGGCTACCTGGGACTTCCATACATCTCCAGGCTAATGGGCTCTGGCTTGGTTTGTTAGCAGGATCATCATAGGCAGGAGGGTGGCTTATCGACGGGCAGCATAGCAATGGCGTGAAGGGTGTTACAAGTTCTAGCATGGGAGTTCTGGTTGATCCGTAGACCGGGGCGGTGGCTACGAGTACATCTCTCATGTGCTTGGGACATCGCGGATCGGGTTACCACTGTCTATGACCCTGTGAAGGACCTCGTTGTGACCTCTGCCAGCCTATCTTGGAAATGGGCTAAGAGACTTGCAACCTCGGGCATAAAGAGTAATCACAATTTGGAGTGAAAGTGTACACCTCTGCGCAGAGTTAAAATCGATATATCGTCCGTGCTCATGGTCACGAGCGGCCCAGATCCTCGCATGATTAGCCAAATGATTTAAGCTGTGAAATCATGGTGATGTTGTTTAAGGAGGTGGCTACCTCTGTATCTGAACGGGATGGCAATCCTGTGTTGCTTGAGATGGCAATCTCAAGGTTAATGATATTAATGATATATGCTTATATCTGTGATGATAAATGATTCATTAAATACTACTTGAACATTAATAAAGGATTGGGTGTTTCAACCAAGTTGATTAGAGAATAGGTTGCTAAGTTAAATCTTAATTTCTACATTTAAAATGCTACCGCAGTTTACCTTTCAGCCTTACCTTTGTATAAGCCAAGCATGTCATTACTTTCCACCTGTACTTGCTGAGTTTCGACATGGAACTCACCCTTGGAATAGTTTGTAGTAAAGTGTTTCTCAAGGGAAGGATAAAGAAGTTGGGTATTGGAAGTGTTTGGCATACGGAGCCCCCAATTAACAGTCCCTGAGGAGAATGAAGACTGAAGAGAAGTCTTAGCCAACGTTCCGCATTACTCTGATAAGTGTAAGTGTTAAATATATATGTTTTCGCTATAATATACATTATTTCTGATATTTATCTGTTTTCTGTTGTATGTGTAGACGTCCTGGGCACACATATGATGACCTCTGGTCTTCTTTGGAAACCAGGGTGTGACAAAGGGCTGCCTCATTAAAAAACTCACACCTTCGAAAAGGTTTCCCCTGTGAGAAAAAAAGCACAGACCCTCGAATGTTTTTAATTGTACTGCAGAAAGCAAAGAAAAAAAAGATTACAACCCAATTCGAGCGAATGTGCTTTAGGCATAGAAATGCCGAAGGTTATCTGCATTCCAAGTGTGAGCGTATTCGACACCTTCTTCGCTCATCAAGGTGTACACGCCTGGCTTGATCATTTTGGCCACGATGAACGACTCGTACCATTGTGACTGCAGCTTCCCCTGCTTGTCTGGGTGTCGAATGAGAACCATGTCCCCCGGGTGTATATTCTTCCTGAGAAATTTTTTGTCTCTCCAGCTCTTTGTTTCTTGCTGATACTTATTGAGGTTCTCTGCCGCTTTGAGTTTTCGGAGCTCGGATGTCTCAATTTCCACATATCTTTGGATTGGAGTGGTGACAGCTATTTCAGTCCAGAACGAACCTAGCTTCATTTCCTGGCGGCTTCGGCTGCCGCTTGGATGATTGCTTGTTGGGTGGCCGCTTCGCGGTTTCTTGCTACGACTTGGTTCGCCAGCTGATCCCGCTGCTGCCTCAACTCTTCCAGCCTCTGCTGGTGTTCATTCAGTGCTCTAAGAAACATGGTATTTTTAGTGTCCAGCGGATTAGGAGCCTCAGGATCTTGATCAGCACCTGCTAACTGTTCGACTGGCCCATCACCCGCCGACGGCTCTTCCTGATCTGCTTCGGCATCCGGCACCGATTGCGACGCCGGAGGCGGCACCGAAGCCGATGTTGTACCTACGCTGTTGGCCGGAGGCATGCCGAGAGCTGCACTTGCGTCGCCTATTTGCTGCACCTAGCTGCACACCCGAAGTTGTAGTTGGGTCACTCGTGGGAGACATGTTGACTTGGATGTCTACCACTGGATTCGTTGTGTTTGCGTAGTTTGCCTTCGTCCTACGTGGTCGCATTAGATGCTCGATCGATCCCCACAGACGACGCCACTGTCGATTCTGGCCTGGAGGTTGCATCCTCAGGACCCGAACCCAATTATCAAATATGAATAATGGAAACACGAATGAGGCAAGCGGAATGCTCTTTTACTAATTTGGTCCCAGCTAAAACGCGCAGGACCGTCCCCCTTTACAAGCTCCCGGGGAGCGATATTTATAGCATCCATAGGCATTTACAGGACGGTTTTACCCTTGTGAATAGACTCCTCGTGCCATGCCTTATTCCGACCGGGGGTAAACACGTCATCCGCCGTTGCCCCCTTGTACGGCCGAATTCACCCGGCGAAAACACGTGGCGTGCCCATGCTGCCCGCTTTCTCCTTCGTCCGAGGGACCTGCACACAAAACTAAGCACCGCACCAATCATGGCATCGCAAGTCATATTCGTGAGTCACCATTCGCCGAATCTGACAGTTGTCCTACTGGAGCGCACCAGTTAATCACCGAATCTGACTGGCGAGCAGCCAAATTCGGTGGGGTTAACTTGGTCGTGGACTTGCTCTCTTCTTATTCTGAATGTGAGGCGCCTAGCCAAATACTATCGACAGCCAGAACACCAGGCCAGATTCGCTTGATTTGGCAGGGGGTGGGGTAGACACTATCTACCCTGCCCCCAACAACAGGGAAAGGGGAAAAATATATACCAACACTACGTGAGTAATGAATAACCATAGCGGGCGATTTGGCTTTCCCGCAACAGGCAAGGGGGTCCGCTTGCGGTGCCACGCCATGGTAAATCTAGGCGTCACCGCAACGGGCCCCGGCGCCCGCTGCGGCAAACCCATATACCGCAGCGAGCAACATAAAGAGCCCTCTGCGGTTAACAAATCAATTGGAAAAACAAAAAAAACCAGAACCCACCGGCGAGCCCAATCCCATGCCTGTTCCGGGCAGACCTCGACGGATCCGCCGCCAGCTAGGGCCTCCTTGCCTTGATGAGCGCTGCTGGGGTGGAGGTGGCCGCAGGGAGAGAGATCCGCGAACCACCGTCGATGAGGTGGAGGTGGACGACACCAGAGAAGGGGAAGGAGGCCGAGCCCAGATCCAGCCGCGCCGCCCTCCGCGCCACCCTCCACGCGGCCGCGGCGCCCTCGACCTGCGCAAGCCACGCCGCTGTGGCGTCCTCAGCCTGCTCTCCCTCCGTCAGCCACCCAAATCTATAGGGAGGCACCAGATGAAGGAGAAGATGGGAAGGAAGAGGACGCCCGTCGGATTGGTTGGGGAAGGAGAACCATACCTGGATCGGTTGGGGGAGCGATGATGCGCCGCCGGATCCACCCACCACTGCAGCCTGGAGAGAGAGAGGGGTGTCGCCAAAGCACCTGGGAGCGCCGACAGTAGGAGAGGAAGAGGAGCGCCACCGCTGCGGCCGTCGCACGGCAGGGACGCCGAGTGCCGATGGGTACTCTGCCTCGCGCCGCTGTGCCAGGGACGCCGAGCTCTTGTCGCGCCTGGATCCGGCCATCTCCTGCGCGCCTGGCACAAGATCTGGGAGCAGCGGGCCTTTCCTCATCAGATCTGGGAGGGGCTCACCGCCGGCGCAGCTATTTCGCCCAACGGCCACGCCGCAGCTCCGCCACCGTGGAGGGAGGTGTGGGGGGAGAGAGGGAGGATGGCGAGTGAGCGAGAGAGAGAAGGGCGAGTGAGGAGTGTCGGCGGCGAGTGGGAAGGGGAGTGCCGGCGGCGCGTGTGGCTGCGCGTGAGAAGGGCGGGTGCGGCTGCTCGGGAGAAAGTGAGTGGAGAGAGAGGGATGGAGGACTGAAACCCTAACTTCATGTTATATAGCTGGCTGTCGATTGGGCCTCGCCTGGGCTATTGGGCCATGATTTTTTACGGTGGCGGGCCTTATACGACGCCCGCTGCGGTAAATCGATTTACCGCAGCGGGCAAAAGGGACCTCACGGTAAATAAAAAGTATCCGTCGTGGTAAATCGTGTGATTTACCACAGCGGGCTAAAATAAGCATCCGCTGCAGAGGGCTTTTTTCAACGCTGTGGTAATTGATTTATGGCGCAGTGCAAGTGAAAACGACCGTTTCTTTTCTTTTTAATTCTTGGTGAAAAACGACCGGTTCTTGTAGCCTCGTGCATCGCAGCCGGTTTGATGTTGGGCGTTTGACCACCACCACAGGGACAGGAAGTGGACTGTGGCCAAACCAGATCAGACATCAGAGGCCACCATCGAGCATCATGCATTCATGCCTACCTGGGGCCTGGGGGCTGGGAGTGCTGAGCTGAAGTGAGGCCTGGCCGGCTCCCACGACAGAGAGCACCGGGGCTGCTAGCGATCCAAGTTGTGCTCTGCTATCCCTTGCACTTGCACGGCGAATCTTTTGGGGTTTTTTTTTTGGCAAATTTTGACAAAAAGAATGGAGAAATGGATTTTTTTATAGTAGGAATGAGCGGAGTACCAAATAGTATATCATCATTATAAATCCATAATCACGACTTGCTCAGGCATGAGTCCACTAGCCGTCCTCTCCTATATATCTCTGCGTAGTACAACTGCAGTACGGAAAGCGCCAGTTTTTTTTTCGCTTTCAACCAACGAGAGTGCTTCTGTATCGAACGCTGCTTAATCGGCCGTATATCATCACCCGCCACCTCCACGGCTCCACCGTCCATACTGCATTACTGGATAGTTTGGCCCTCTCCCAGTCTCCCTCCGCTCCAACAAAAAAAGAGCAGCAGCGTGTGGTGGCACCGTGGCAGTGACGACCACAGCCAAAAAGCGGCGATTGGATACTCCTGGGGGAGTGGAGACGAAGAAGACGGTGGAGTGAGCGCTAATGCAACCGCCGGCAAGGCAAGTGCTGCAGCCCCAGTAGGCCACTAACGTGCTCGCGCGCGAGCAGAGCAATGTGAACTGTCACTGAAGGAGGACCAGATAAATTAGGTCAGGTATGGTTGTGTGAAAACGGTTCTGAAAGAGCCCGCTACCCACTAGTGAGTAGTGACAATATTGCACCCATATCTTTTTTCTTTCTTTCTAATTATGCACAGCAATAGTCTCGCATCTTGACTTGTAGGAATAGGAGGCGGCAGTCTATATTATTCGGGATTAAACACTAATGAATAGTAGAAAACCACTGTTTAGATAATCTAGATCATATTGGGTGGAGGTGGTCATGGCTCAACTTGGTCTTAACCAAGCTCTGCCCCTGGTGCATAAGCACGATTTTCATTAATAACAAGAGGATCCACACGATTCTAGCAAAAAACTAATCTCACAAAGTATATACCAACAAAATTAGTTAGTTAACTACATGTCGCAACCACATAGAACCTAATAATACTAAAAGAAGCAGTAACACGACTAGTAGTTGAATATGACACTCCTAAGTTATGAAGGTCTAGAGTCCATCAACCAAAGCATGTTAAGAAAACACAACAACAATAACCTTTTAAGTCATTACAACGCTTCACAGAGCACCTAGCGATGCAAGCTAGTTTGTCCGCAAGACCATAAATAACTTTAATTTTTGTGAGTACCATATTTCTAGGTTCACATACAAATTCGTTTGTATCCCTATGAGCACCTACACCAGCTGGTGAAGATCCGAAGTCATCACGAAGAATGAATTCATGCGCTCATTTGCAAATAGAGACTGCGAGCATGCACCACAAACAAACATGGACCTATCACACATTCGACCTAGCAATTCAATGAAACCATTTCATCGGATAATCGAGGAACAAAACTAAAGATCAAAGAGCGAAGCTCTCCTAAATGGGACACGATATATTGATAAAGCTAGTGTGTTTGCATTATTATGCTACGTGACCGAAGTCTCTCAAGGTCTTAAGACTTGTTTGGATCCTGGCGTCCCAAGCAGTAGATGCCTGACAGGCATTTGATCCTGGTCCAGACTATCAAAATCGAATGCTGGTCCAGACTATTGAAACCAAATGCCTGGGAGACTATCTAGGTCATGTGAGGGCGTAACCTGACATGTCCTAAATCTTTGCCTTAGAGCACCTCCAATGTACTCCGGAAAGCGAACCGAGAGGAGAGAGAGAACGAGGATGGTTTGCTTCCAGTTGCAGATATCGAACCGTGCCGATCAAATCTCCAAATCGGCTCTTCATCAGTATGGTTCGAACTAAGGAGAGTAAAAAAGCTGATGCACGGTTCTACTTTGTCCTTCCCGTAGCAATGGACAACGCCTACTTTCTATATTCTACACTGTTGGTCCCCAAAGGTTGTCCTTCCCGGCGATGCTCATATTGTGTGCATCCGAACCATCACGAGGCCTGGTTTAGTTCCCTGAATTAGGATGTGTTGGAATTTCTGTAGCGCACTGTAGTATTTCGTTTGTATTTGTAAATTATTGTTCAAATATTGACTAATTAGGTTCAAAATGTTTGTCTTATAAAGTACAATTAAATTATACAATTAGTTTTTATTTTATCTACGTTTAGGACTTGATACGATTGTCGGTATTTTGATGTAACAAAAAATCTTCTTTTTATATAGTATATACTAAAATTAGAAGGAAACTGAACGAGGCCCGTCCAGAAAGCTGCAGTTGTCGGACTCAATTCGCTCTCAGTGGAGCTGCCTTTATTAGCCGTCACTTGGCGATAGAGATACCATAAATGTTCTCTGCACTTGCCATGATAGCTTATTTGGAATAGTAGTGACAAGAAACACGGGTCCTACGGGTCCGTTCGCGAAAAAATAGTAGTGACAAATATCCTACCTGATGCTACTCAATAGATATGTAGTTCTATCTATTTTAAATTGTTAGTATAGATTTTAGATATGTAGACTAAATAAAACCTAGAAGTTGCTTGAGTGAGAACCTAACTAACTCCATAATAAATAAATAAAACAAAAACAAACCCCTACAAATTGTCAGGGTCACAACCTCACGACACTACAACACACACTTCGGGCCTTCGGCTTTTGCCTTGCTACTCACTTGGAAGCGAAGTCACCAACAAAGCAAGCGTCTCCCTCCGTCCCCATCTCTCTGCGTCTGCACCTGCGTGTGCGTACGCGAGCGCGAGCGTGAGCGTGAGCGTGAGCGCGTGCGTCCCTTCCCCGGCACGAGCGGCGCACGCCGTCACCGCCACGCTCCGTTCGCCTTCCAGAAAATCTAAACCCCAGCCAGCGGGAGCCGGCCGCGGCCGGTCAGCCCCCACGCGGACTCCGACGCGCTGCCCGCTCGCCTGGTCGCCGTGCCAAAGCTCCCCAACCCCACCCGCTCGCCGGCGATGCTGCCGCGTCGCCGTAGCGACCACCCGGGCTCCTCCTCCTTCCCCCTCCCATGCCTCCTCGTCTGCGGCCTGCTCCTCGCCGCGGCCGTCGCATTCTCCCCCGCCGCTGCCGCCGAGGCCGCTGAGCGCCGCGGCGGCGGAGGCGCTGGGCACGAGGGCCGCGCGGGGAAGCCGGAGGTCGAGGCGGAGGCGGAGGCGCGCGGGGATGGGGCGGCCGTGGCGGAGGCCGGCGGCGAGGTGGTGGCCCAGGGCAATGCCACGGAGGCCAAGGAGGGCAGCCTCGCCGACATGATTGACCGCGCGCTGGAGAAGGAGTTCCCGGAGTCCGAGGGCGAGCAGGGCGGTGGAGGTGCGTGGATCTGGCCGACTCCCGGGATCCCGTCGATCCGTCCGGCCCGCGCGGGATCTGGTTCTGGGGCTGGTGTGGGTGTCGGTGGCCGTGCTGTTTAGATCTCGGCCTCGGTGGTTGGAGCGTGTGGGGACGTTGAGAATGGAGGTCCCTGGTTTGGGCTTGGAGTTGCTTGTGCTAATCTGTGTACTCTGGTTTTGCAGAGACCGATCCTGGAAGCTTCAACAACACGGTAGCTGAGAAGCAGGTGAGTTCATTGCTCCATTTTATTTGTGTGCTGCCCTTTTGCTGGCAGGAGTCTTGACTCTGTGATTCAACATTGGGTCTACCACAGCTAGGTTTTGGGTGATTTGCTCACCACTTGCATGTTGGAATTGCCATTCGCTTTTGAACTGAGCTGTGCCTGATTCCTACACTTGTGAATCTACTACTAGTAGTATATAGTTATGGTGCCCTGACCCTGTCGTTAGTGTATTTATGTTGCAGTCTACTAGCATTCAATGACCCATCCATATGTCATCATTGTATAGCTTTTAGGCCCTTTGACTTTATATGGTCATTTTGCTTTCTGTTGTTTTGATCGGCATTTTCCTAGTGCTTATGAGGGACACCAATATCTTGGATGTTGTTTATTTTGTGCTATGCTTGGCAATAATAAATTACTTTATGCTTGTTGTGCACATGAGAGGTAATTAGTATGACTGTTTATTGTGCCCATTAGCTAGTATTGCAGACAATTATAAATTGTTTATCGTTTTCCTAAGATGCTACAGAAAGAAAATGTAGTTTTGGATATCCTAGTTCTATTTCCCTACTGGAGTTCATGTTTGATATCCTACATGGCTGCTACATTGAGTAGCTCATTTCAAAGCTTCAGATCCCCATTAGCATGTTTGTTCCTTTCCTCATTTCTTAATAATACTCCTGGTTATAAAAACATATTGTCTGGGACAAGAGTTAGTCAAACCTTAAAAACTACAAACATCAGTAATTTTTCCTTTTGAATTATTTAGATTGAAACGTGTAGAATTGATTGAAAAATACTTGCAAAATCTCAGAAATTTGAATGATTATAAGAATGTTATTTTGAAAGAAATAAAGTGATCAAAGATGTGTTGAGGGCTTTGCAAAGTCAAATGCACCAAGTATGTTTTTACCATAGGAAGTATATCTTTTTAATTTAAAGCATATAACAATCTGCATGATACACATTGGGTTCAAGAAACAAGATGTCACAATATCTATTTTCTTAGACAATAACATAGTGGTCTGTGGTCATTTATTTGTAATATTGGCTTGAAGCGCATATATGTACTCTAATGCATCATTATGTTTACATGTATTTAGAAAATTTGGTGCTTACATATCACAGATATAATGCAAACTACTCATCTTATTCCTTCTACTTGTACCAGGGAGTTCTTGAAACTGTGGCTAGAAGAGTAACAAAGAAGAACGAAACCAAAGATAACAAGTATGCTGCAAATCCACTCTTCATTATTTCTGCTAGATGAAATTAACCTTAGATTGAGAATGTGCAATAGAGTTTAAAGTTGTCATTCTGTTCCATCAGGTCATTTCCTTTTAAGGAGGTTTTCTTGGATCGATCTGAGCAAGAGGATGTTCCCACGTTGATTGATCGGAAGGTGCAATCACATCCTCTGGATGGAATTTTTCTGTCAAGTTACTGTGCATGTGCCATACACGTTAGCATAGTATTGTGGGCATGTAGCATGTTTATAACAGTTTTCCAATCTTTATCCCAGGATAATGTTTTTATCATATCAAACCCAAAGTCAAAATACCCTGTGCTGCAGCTGGACCTTAGGTATGCTACTCAGTATTCAGTCATTCGAAGTGTTGAATGAAAATATCTTTTTTGCATGGAAACTTACCTGTTGAATGTATATTATTGTAGATTGATATCTGATCTTGTAGTTGTTATCGTGTCTGCTACATGTGGTGGAATCGCCTTTGCTTGCCTTGGGCAACCTGTGAGTACCTGTAATTTTATTTCTTCTAATTCCTGTATCATTATAAACAGCTGGAAACATAATTTGTCTATTCAAAATCTTGTATTTTTAAGGTTAAGCTACGTGAACCTACAATTGAAAGTATATTGCAGGTGATTACAGGTTATCTACTTGCAGGATCTATAATTGGGCCTGGAGGTTTTAGCTTTGTCAATGAAATGGTGCAAGTAAGGTGCTTCCACCTGTGTGGGTTGCTTTTTCTAACGCTTAATCTTTATGGCTTCCATGTTTGAAATGGATACACATGCACTTGAAAACCTTTATACAAGAGAACTGGCATGCCATCATATTTCTAACTTCTAACATGATGTTGTGACACAATTCTTCTATATGTATTTATATATCTACAACATGGCTTAGTTCATTTTCTACCTGGATAGCTTTGTTCCACTATTTCATACATTCTAAAATTAGTTGTCCTTGCAATTATCTTGCTTATGAGTTTCCACCTACTACTGTTTTCTGTTATTCTGTGCTGCCTACTATGCAATGGCAATGTCAATAAGATGTACATAAGTACTCCATGTTTTTTATTTATGGCATTTTCTTAGATTCAACTATTTCTTTTCCAGGTTGAAACAGTAGCCCAGTTTGGTGTGATATTTCTCCTGTTTGCATTGGGACTTGAGTTTTCTACTGCAAAAGTATTCTACTTACATTTCTTCCCCCATTCAGTTGGTAACATCATTTGTGATCTGAAGTTAACATAGTGCTGTTTTTACATTGCCTCAGCTTCGAGTTGTTCGTGCTGTTGCTGTTCTCGGAGGATTGCTCCAAATTATGCTGTTCATGTTTCTTTGTGGTATTTTGGCTACAGTGAGTTTCGTTTCTGCTAACATCAAATAATTAAATTGTTTCATAAAACATTGATCAGAATCACAAGATCTGATGCATGCTTAACTCATTCGAATATACGGCCAATAAAAATGATTAGATGGAATTATGCAGTAGAAGTAACCAAGTCAGCTTCCTGGAGCTGGACCTGCCAGTATTTTTGTGAAAATTATTTGATGCATTTTGTCCATGCTAGCTATTTTTCTGTTTCTAGGTTGTATGGCCTTGGTTTTTCAATTCTTGATTCTTAAGAGCATGGTTGACAGATCTTTTGTAATGTTTAATGCAGCTATGTGGAGGCAAAACAAAAGAAGGGATTTTCGTTGGTGTTCTTCTCTCCATGTCTTCAACGGCTGTGGTAAGTATCTGGTCAAGGTCAACAGCAGGCAACCTATGAGAGAAATCAATGTTTTCTGTGTCAATAACTCTAGGCACTATTGTCATTATTTGGTCCAGTAGCCTGGCTCTCTTCTTGCCTCTCTATGTTGCTCACACACACGCATGCACACAAAATGCTTGGTGCTGCATTTTGTGATTGAAATTATTTTGAGGCAAGTGAATGCCTGACTACATAGTTGTTTGTGAATGTCGTACTGTGTTTTCTCACAATTGCATGCACCTTTTGTTTTACACGAACCCATTTTGGTTTCTGTAAACAACCTTTTAATTCTTTGAAAAAATATAAAAAAATACCAGCAGGGGCCTCAGCTGCTGTTCATATATATGAAAATGTCTGTACCACAAATGGAGTCGGTACATCTTGATTTAGAAATTTGGCATATGATTATGATGTTTGAACCCTGTAAGTAATATGCTTGGATGTTTTGTCACTTGCAACTGCAATAGGCTCATTCTTTACATCATTGTGTTGTTATTCTTGATGCTGCCGGTGTGCCACTTGGTTATCTGTTTATTCAATAATGGTAAGTTTTGTACATGAAGGTTTTAAAGTTTCTGATGGAAAGAAATAGTATCAATGCTCTTCATGGCCAAGTTACAGTCGGGACGCTTATCTTGCAGGTCTGTCCACTTTCTTCATCCTTTGTGTGTAAGATGAATCTGTGCACACACATCTAGTGTCTGCCGTTGTTAAGAAAAAGTTTATCCAAGGCAATTTATTTTTCCTTTTTAAAAATTTTAAAAATATATCTCAGTTATGTGACATCCTATATCTCTCCCCCTCAGGATTGTGCTGTTGGCCTGCTGTTTGCACTTCTTCCAATTTTGAGTGGTACATCTGGCCTTCTTCACGGAGTTGCATCAATGACGAAGTCGTAAGTGCACCATTTCCTTCCCCCTTTTGCCCTGAAATACTTTGGTTACCTTTATATTTGCAATTTTTCTTTTACAATGAATTGACTGTTTTGTCGGCTTATCCACTTGATGCAATTCTTGTACAGAAAGTAAGTGTTTTGTTGACATGTTGGCAGGTCCAGTTGAGATAACATTGCTAACCCCAAACTCACCTTAATAGTTTATGATCTCTTTATTATCTTGCATTTAATATTACTAATTGTATTATACATTTATATTTTGTCTGCTAGCCCGTAAAAATATTCTAGGACATCGTCAGTTGTGGAATTAATTCTTTGATACAAAACTTCTCAGGTTGGTGGTATTGATATCATTCCTGACCATTCTCTCTATCCTCTCCCGCACCGGCGTTCCTTGGTTTCTTAAACTGATGATAAGTCTGTCATCACAGGTAAAGTTTGATTGGGGACGAAAGCAGTACATTTTTTTGAGCAATTTGAGTTTTGATCTTGTAGAACATTCTTATCAACAATCTTATGTTGTGGTTGCTCTGCATGTCACACAGACAAATGAACTATACCAGCTGGCATCAGTTGCATTCTGCTTGTTATTTGCTTGGGTGAGTTTCTACTGCTCATAGATTGATATTTTGTGAAAAATGTACAGTAGCATAGAAAAATTATTTTACTTTTGTACACTGCAAGTGCTTACATGCACTAAAACCTGCCTAAAAGTTATATTTTAAATGGATCAGTAGAGGAGTATTGCAAATGCTTACTTCATACATAAGATAGATATAAAGGAACACAGTACTTATTTTCCTAAAGTTATCTTTACCGATTGCACTTCTTTAGATTTTGATTTGGCTTATGGATTTGTTTGTTTATCCCTAGCTTATATAAGCTCAAATGTTAAACAAACAGCACAGCTTATTTTGTGGCTTATATAAGCTAGGACTCCAGGTTACGAATTATGAATTATGATAAGCCTGTAAGCTGCCCAAGCTCCAAGGGGGAACTTAATTTGGTTTGTTTGTGGCTTTTTACCAAACTACCCATCCCACTTGGAGGATTTGCTGTCATTTGCTATACACACGATACAAACCGCACAATCAACTACTGAGGGCATTTGTGCCTTTTGCCATCCACAACTACCATCTGTTTTCTTTTCTCGAGCACACAGAAGAATTGCCATCCATAAGCTGCCTTTTGTTATCCACAACTTCCTATAAGCCAGCTTACAGGCTGCCAAACAGCCCTACGGCTTATTTCCCTCAAAATTATTATAAGCCAGCTTATAGAAGCTAACACTTTAGCAAAGTATACTGTTGTGCACTAGTTAGTTTCAACTCAGTTCCTTTTTTTTTGTTGCCTTGTCGGTTTATTCACATATATCTGTCATTTCTTTACTTTATAATCAAAACTGTATTTGCTAAAGGTATGCAGTTCTTAAATTTCTTGTTATTCTGATGTGTCCATCCTTCTATGATGCAGTGTAGTGATAAGTTGGGCCTGAGTCTCGAGTTGGGTTCATTTGCAGCTGGAGTGATGATATCAACAACAGACCTTGCACAACATACTCTTGAACAAGTAATTTATTACCTGTAACTTGCACGTTCTTTCTGTTCCCTTTTCAGAAAAAAGGGAAATTACTATCTCGAGCCCCTCTAGTTCAAATTGTAGGTCACTTTAGCTGTGTTCTAAGTCATACAGCTTTGACTTTGTCCAAATATTAAAAAATATAGTAACATATACAAGTTCAAATAAATGCACAAGACACATTTCATGGATAATTTAACGAAATGAAATCAATTTGATGTTGGAACATTTTTCTATAAACCTTGTTAAAGTTAGAGAAGTTTGACTTATGACATTTCTAAAGTGATCTATAATTTGGACTTTTGGAGTGAAGTATTTAGTTTGATCTTCATTTTATGCTTGAGTGAAATTCATAGCTAGACTCTTGTAGTTAGTAATTCATTATATTGTTCTCTTATTTCAGGTTTGTTCTTTCTGCAGATCGAACCTATCCGCAACTTTTTTGCTGCTCTTTTCCTTGCCAGCATTGGGATGCTAATTAATGTCCATTTCTTGTGGAACCATGTGGATATACTCCTTGCAGCGGTAATTTTAGTGATCACTGTAAAGACCTTTATTGTTGCTGTTGTGGTAAAAGGGTTTGGATATAGCAACAAAACATCTCTTCTTGTAAGTTTTCTTTCATATATCTTTCTAAATGTACTCATATCTGCCGCTGCTCATAAAATCACATTAACCGTGTTTTTCCCCCATAGGTCGGCATGTCTCTTGCACAAATAGGAGAGTTTGCTTTTGTTCTCCTAAGCCGTGCTTCAAGTATCCATCTCATCGAGGTTATTTTCTTGATATTGTGTTCCATTTTTTTGTGTTATGCCACAGGCAAGAAACATGGTTATCCATTTGTAAATTTGTAGCACTAGCTTCTCTGGTAGCCAACCTTTGCTGACAACTTAAAGCTATGGGGACCTTGTTATTCTTCATGATAAAGTACATGTAAATGCATACATAAATCTTTCAGTGATGCTGTCTTGTTATTCTTGTGAAGACTGATGTACCATAAATTAACTTAAGATAGCAAAGTGTAACTTCAGCATGTCTAGCAAAGCATGCAAATTTGATGCTATATCAGTATTAACTACCTATTATATCGGTACTAGTTCCCCTTTTTAGTTGCCCAAAATCTTAGCACTACTATTTTCAATTTTATTGGTATTTGTGACATCTGATAGCTTGTATTTGGTTTTTACAGGGCAAGCTATACCTGCTTCTTCTTGGAACCACTGCACTTAGTTTGGTATTTGCCTCCATTCCTTTTAAGCTATTCATTTTATGTAGAAAGAATTACCATTCAAAATTCTAGTGCAAATGATATTAGTTTTTTTCTCTATTTGTAATGAAATTTCCATTCAAGAGAGTTTTTTATTTTTGTGTAAAATATTATGCTAAAGCTTCAATTTCATATAGGCAAGAGGAAAGTACCTCAGAAATGACAATTTATTTTGACATTATACTTCGGCACTAGAAATTCCACGAAGTTGATCGAATCCTATGTGATGAAATTCCAATTATAGTTTCATTTCTGGTTTTAGTATGTTTTATATCCTAAAAATAAATTTTAGCCTTGTCTGTCAATCAATTCACTAATGTTTGGTTCGAGCCAAATGGTGCAGAAGAGTAAGTGATGGAAAAAAAAAACTCCAGTCCTAACACAGTTGGCTTCAGAATTGATAACTCTATAGACCCAACTATTACAAACCTTAACGGATGGTTATAAGCACATCAACCTGGTCCAAGCAACATGAATGAGGGCATGAGGCAAACTGATCCACAGGGGCTTATCAGTCATCTCATTGTCCCATGGGTTGGGGGTCACAAAATGGCTGAACAACCATAAAAGAAAACTAAGCAGAAACTAAGGTCATTTTGAAATAGTTTCATCACATGTCCAATTGACAATTTGTGAATAGCAACCCTTAGTGGTGTTGCCTAAAATTTCTCGAGACCATTGTCTTGTCATTGCTTCACCCATGCATTCTGCTCATTTGATGACCATGTTTCATGAAATTAATATGGCTACTCACTCTTTGTGTGTACCTCTGCAGGTGACGACCCCTCTGCTATTCAAAATGATCCCAGCAGTGGTCCACCTCGGGGTTCTTTTGAGATGGTTTTCTGTCGATACCAATCAGGTGGAGGTACATGATCATACCAATTGACTTCATTGATCGATTGTTTTCCTAAATGTTTGCCAATCAATTCATCGGATCTTCCTTTTCAGTTGGGCCTGAAAAATGATGTCCTCCGCATGGATAGCGGCAAGCGCATAAATCTGATAGTCCAAGGCTCACATGACTCATGACACATTTGGCACACTGCAAGCTAGTTTTTGTATGGCTTAAGTTTACATGCTCTGTAAATTGTTTTTACCTGTATTGAAGAGTTTGTAGCAGATATACAAGGGTGGAGGGAAGAGAACTCAACTCAGATCTTGCTCATAGGGCGAGATCAATCCTCCCCCATCATGGGGACTGCAAGGGCAATTGGTTTTGCCGTTTTTGAGAGCAGGGTGTCTTGGATGATTGGTGCAGTGAGTGGTTGCCGACCCCAAATGAGGGTCTCGTGTAACATAAGAATGTATGGTGATCAATTGATTGGATTAGCATGATAGGATCTAGGCCTGACCGTTATGCCATTGTATTCTTTCAGAAAAATTGTGTATCCTCACAACACGAAAGTGTGTACCATCAGATCACGAATTTTGTTATGTAGCCATATATGTCGGTTCCTTGTCTGAGTTCATGATGTTTTCGCACGGGAGGCTTGTAACCTTTGTCCTGATATATCACTATGTTGGATTCAGAGTTCAGGATCACAATGATCGGTGTGCTTCAATGGATTCATTCAGTCCATTTTATTATACATGTTGCATGGTCGCCTCTTGTATGGTGAATTGCCGTCCTTGAGAAACTGCTACTTGATTGGATAGCATTTGACACGTGGCCACGTGGTATGATTGGTTAATGAGGTGATAAAGTATACAATGTCACCTGATCAAGATAACGACTGTAGTGCATGCGTGCTTACGATTCACCCATGTATTAACATCTTTGTACACATTGTTATGTCACAGTATTAACATCCCTGTTTGCTTAGAATTTATCAGCTTATCAGCTATGGCATGGTGTTTTTTTTTTTTTTTTGCAACAAAACAACATATCAGTCATCAGCTGCAGAAACCATCAATCCACAACCTGTGGTGAATGCTGGCGCCGAGCGGCCAGGGCTAGCAGAACTGCAGAAGTAGCAGCTAGCCACCGAGCTGCTGCCCAGCCCGGGGCTGGCCGCTGCTCTGCCGCACAAAGGCTGTGTTGCTGGGGCTACCACCGAGCGGATGTTAAGCTAACGTGATGGCATAACAGTTTCAAATATTGACAAGAAAACTTTCTATATATTATGTTGTAGTACTCTTTTTTTTTTTCACTCGAGTTGCTCTGAGCTTCAATGTGATAACCATGGAATAGGAAGAGGACCTGAAATTGGTATATATATGATGTAGCCTCCCCTTTACCTGTTTTGTTACAAACCAAGCAGATTTGATTGCATGGAATGTAAGCAATATTCTGCTCATGCTCATACATCGTTCCATTTGCGTATGAGCGGAAGTGATCGGTCAATGGTGGAGCTACCAGATACGAAGGGTTACGAGGGTGCTACGCTAGCTAGAAAACAAAACTTTTCGATCTCATAAATCAGGATCTACTGCTAGTTATAGGTTACGGGATTACCACTAGACGCGCAGGTGCAGCGGAAGATGACTCGATGTAGTCATACGCGTCGCAGCAGGCAGTGAAGTTGTGTGGTCGTCCGTCACCTCAATCCTCTCGTGCGGTTCGTCCCAGTGCTCCAGATGCAGCACCTCCGAGGAATCCCACACGTGCGGAGAAGAAGCGATGCGCCTCCAAACTGCTAGGTCCGCGAGGAGCAGAAGGCGCGAGCGTGGGGAGGGCGACGGCGGCTGCCAAAGGCGTGTGTGTAACCGTGACCGCGCCCCTACCCCTTGCTTATATAGGCGTCCCCAATGAGCTCACGAGTTGGAGGCCCATTAGTAACCCTAAGCCTTGTCTAATTCGGATCCAACCCGAATTAAGCTTACCCTATGGGTTCACGCATACATTGACATAGGCCGAGTACTCCTACTCGCCTAATAGTTGACAACGGCTTCTAGCAAGGCGTGACAACTCCTATGTATACACAAAGATCATATCAGACGAACCACTATGACCACATACAAGTTATTTCTTTTGCCACTCGATATATAATTGAACTCGTAGGTTAGCACTTAACCCAAGCACAGCCATGCATTTGTTGATCCGATCACTTGAGTGATCCAGTGATATCTCTCTCGCGTTGAGAGGGGCAAATTCCATCTTGATTGTCTATGTCTCATAGCATGCTTTCTGACCACCCGAAGACCACCTTTATAACTACCCAGTTACGGAGCAGCGTTTGATAGTCCCTAAGTAGGCTGTTTCACATCTTGAGTACATACCATAATCTTATGTCTAAGGACATAACGTACATGACGTGAATAGAGACTTTCTCATGTCGGGTCAGTCCAGCCTACATGTCTTACATGTGTCCACATTATTAATTTGACATCTCTATATCCATGACTTGTGAAACATAGCCATCAACTAATACATGTGCTGGTCTAATATTCAAGTGTGTTCTCACAAGAACGCCGACCAGGGACAACTTTAGAATAACCATTCAAGTAATTGAGTTCCACAAACAATTCACATAATCGCCAATCAATATAAGTTGTCTATAATGAATATTCAATAAATACTTTATTAATTATGAATACAATCAAAATATCATCATGTACATGATTAGCTCTAGGACATATTCCCAAGAGTTCGGTCATATACTTTGGGTAGGGCTGTCCACCCTTTTGGTAGTGGATGCAAGTCTGAGTAAACGGTTGATGAAATTTGAAAGAAATGTTGAGATGGAAGGTGATGTGATGGCGAATGAACTTGTCGAGTGGTAGCGGAGGTCTTGGTCAATGGACGCTGGCGTGCAATCATGGGTTTGCTAGTGGAGCATGGGCTCCTACAGCGCTTCATTTTTCTCCCGAGATTAGGGGACTCGAGAAGTTCTTCACTCTTTTTCTAGGCTACTTTTATTTAATTAATTTTATAATAAAATCAAAAAAAATAAGATTTGTTTTAAATATTATTACTCGAATTATAAGTTATTTTAATCTTTTTAGGTACATTTATTTTACTATGTGAATATAATATAATATAATATAATATAATATAATATAATATAATATAGTATAGTATAGTATAGTATAGTATAGTATAGTATAGTATAGTATAGTATAGTATAGTATAGTATAGTATAGTATAGTATAGTATAGTATACAATACAATACAATACAATACAATACAATACAATACAATACAATACAATACAATACAATACAATACAATACAATACAATACAATACAATACAATACAATACAATACAATACAATACAATACAATATATAGTAAAATGGATGAAAAGTTAAAGCAACATATAATTTAATTTAGAACTAAGATAGTATCTCCTACCGAGTATTCACGGTATCTGAGGGAGTACCTCCTACCGAGTATTCATATAGTACTATAGTATATCTCAACTAACTATTAGCTATTAGTAAATCCAAATAGCACCTCCAATAGATTGAGCTCGATGAACATGACGCCTACCAGTAAAATAATATCTCCATCAAATCAAATCTTAAAATAAAGTCTAAAAAACATATATAAGTTCATACCAAGTCACGAGTTCACATCAGGCGGAAACGTTTTACCATAGTGTAGACAACGACTTAAAAGTATACCACCTCCCATCAAATAAACTTGATGTTTCGTAAACAATATCTAAGACGTCATATTAAATTTGGCTTGTTTGGAATGCATAATACATTACATGTCGTTTTAAGTCTTCCTCAGCCTAAAACTATTACTCATATGTTTGAGAGGTGACCTTAAGGCCAATTACGTCAGTTCCATGTCTGACAACGCCTCAAAACAAAAACTATTACTCTCCGTGATTGATGTACACATTGATGATGACATACCATCTCCATTTCGAATAGAAGCTAATTATAGCATAGTATCAAATAAACAATTAATTTAACCATTGTTGCATATAAAATATCAATATTTATAATATAAAATAAGTATAATTAGATCCATAGATAATATACAAATATCCATATTTTTTATAATTTTAATTAATTTTAGATAGGTTTATTAAGGATACAATTAAAATTAAAATTACGCACTTCCTCTGTTCCTTCGTTTGTGTCATTTTACCTTCGTAACATATAGATAGAGATTATGTGAACTTGGATGTTCGATGTGTCAACATGCATGACACATGCTGTAAATGCAGACATTCAAATACACGGCCACAACGACAGTGGTAACGTGAAAAAGGGAGTATATATATGATAGAGATAGCAGATTCTTGTCGTTTACTCTTTCACCATTAACAATGAATCTTTGGGCTCACACTCAAGAGTGTCCATGCATCAATACAAGAGTTTGTCCTTCCAATCTACTTTGAAAAGCAAGCTAAGTTCTTTGGACAAATCAACGGTTTTTAACCGTGGAGCCTTTAGTTTCTTGTACTTATCCTGTTATTATCTCCCCGACTAGAAAAAAAAAATCCAGTTAGACAAGAGGAACTTGGCAAGCTCCTTTTTTTTGCTTGTCATTCGGGCACTGACAGCGGGTGAAAAATTCGTAGTATACCAACCAACTATTGACCGTTTCAATTGGGATTGGAACAAGCAAATGATTAGCCAATGTAAATAACAAGTGTAAAGACGAGAAAGGTACTTCTCACGGCAGTCTTCATGGACGACGGCGGCGTGCCGGCATCGTTCTCGCGGTGTATACGACTCTTTGCGAATGGGGGAATGTATGCTTGCTGTTCAGGGTCAAACCGTGCTCTCACTATCGACAAAAAAATGTTTGGTACGGAACTGTAACCACGAAACGTGCCGAGCACATTTTCACACATTTTTTTTACAGCAACCAAAGCATCGAGCAGCAGCAGCATAGACAAACCGCCACATAACTAGAAAGGAAAACAAGACGCTCAGAAAGAAGAAGCAATCGATCTTGAACCTTAGAGGCTAGAACTTTATTCCCTGATGTCTAAAAAGAATCACTTTTCTAAAAAAATCTAAAAAGAATCAATCAAGCAACCAAGCCACCCGGTGACATGATTGAACATTTGAACGGGAAGAATTGTTGATCAATGTTGTTTTCCGGCCAAAACTCTGTTCCATACACGGAGGGAGGCATCCCTATCCTGAGTTGGCCGGACCCCTGGACAACACGATACACATCGATCACGCTCATATTAAATGCTGCGACATGCTGATCCGAGCAGATGAAAAACGTCCATGTGCTACTGTTGGAGATTTTGATGTACTGATGACCAGAGATTCAGAGGACGATGTAGCATGCAGGCGGTGTGGATTTTCCTTTTTCAGGTTTGAAGCCAGGTAGTAGTCTCACCTTTCATTTTCAATGCGTCGCTAGCTGGCGGCGTGTGCGTATATGAGATCTTGAATAATTGGATGGGTTCGCCATTTGCCAAATTTCGGGGTTACATTTGGCGAGGTTCTCGATCTCTCGTCTCGATGATTTTGCATGGGACGCTTGGCAAATGGCAAGAACTAGCGTACTACTTCCTTGGTCTACCAAATAACGTAATTCTCGTGTTTCGAGGAGTCAAAAAATTTTAAATTTTAATTAAATTTGTCTTAGAAAATTAAAATATTCATGATACAAAATATGTATAATTAGATTTGTTAAGAATATATATTTATAATAAATATATTCAAAGAATAAATATTATAAACTTGATTAAATTCGAAGTATTTAACAAATATAGATCACATAGTTGTATTCTTTCATGAACAGAGTAAGTATTAGATATCAGAATTGTTGACGTATCCAATAATACAATATTCAAACGGAATTAGATATACCAGTGGCAGTGTTGATCTCTACTCCGTATTATGCTGCCGATCCACAATGTAGAGAATGCTTATGGAGTTAGATGCCCTTTGCTTCTACTACAACAACAAAAATAATGCAATAGTACACATTGGCCACGCTGACAACGTACGTCTGTACTTCCTATCATTGAGTTTGGCAGTGTGACCATATCACGTTATTTACTGACTTAGATCCGCATTTGTGACTCAACAAAGACATGTAACCGAAAATAGAATGTCGTCGAGAAGTGACTCGTAGTTTAACGGTAGGACGGTCTAGTGAGACGCTATTTACCGGGGTTTAAATTCTGATACTCGCATCTTTTTCTATTATTTTCTTAAGATTTACCGGCGTTATGCGTAAATTAGTAAGTGATATTCCCCTCGACAACGAGGCGCCAATGGTGGTGCCAATAGTGACTTCGGTAATCTCCGATTTACTGACGTTATGCGTTAAGTGGTAAGCGACGTTTTCCTCAATAACGAGACGTCAGTGGTGACTTCATGAATCTTCAGATCTGTCGTGAGTCCTTCGAAAGTGCTCATAAAAGTAGGAGTAGATTTGCGTACGTGTGTTTATAGAGATGAGTATGTGTGCATATTATGATGGTCTATATTATACCGTGTAAGTTGATTGATCAATAATGTACACCAGTCCAAACCGTTTCTGACACCATGCAAATGCAAAATATATTCGGCTGCAACTCTTTTACATAGTTCTAAATAGCGCATCTAAAGCTCGTTTATAGCTTCTCAATAGAGCCTAACGCTACAATATTGCCAATTCTTCTGCTACTCAGCTGCAGCTCCGCTACACACCGTTGCTTTATTTAGCCACAATACTTTTAGCACCATTAATCCTAAATGAGACCAGTATTCGTTCCTTGCTCGACGGTATTAACCTTTATTCTTTTCCATTGCACCATTATTTAATAAATTATGCCATGAACTATCGAATATTGTATGTCGACACTTATTCACTGGTTAAAAGCTAGTCGACACTTACAAAAAAATATTGTATTTGTATTTATATATTTTCTGATTGGAATCAGTTGAGTGCTTATAACGGAGTACGTAATTAATTGCTAGGATGCAGAAAAACGGGAACCCTGCGTCCCGTACGTTCTCCGTCAGGACGGGCGGACTCCGACATGCATGTGCGCAGCCCTTTTTTACTGTTAATACATGTATATGCTGATCAAAGAGTGCAGTGATAAAAAAAACATCTCGTCTCTGCCTGCTCCTTTTTAGAGACCTAGATCTGCTGCTATTTTTATGTGTAATTGGTCTATTCTGGTTTGATTTGTTTCGACATATGTTTCTAGATTATTTCAACATATGTTTCTTTATTTTTCGCAATAAGTTTTTCTCGGTTGTTTCAATATATGTTTCAGGGCCGTTTCAATATATGTTTCTGGGTTTTTTTGATGAATATTCCAGGGGTGTTTTTTTAATTAATTTTTTTTGTTGTTACAATATTTTTTTGGGTTGTTTCAACATAAGTTTTTGGTTATTTCAACAAATATCCTGGGGTATTTCAACAAATGATTTTTGAGTTGTTGCAATAGGTATTTCTGCGTTGTTTCAGCACATGTTTTCGGGTTGTTTCAAGATACATTTTTTTAGGTTGTTTCAAAACTAGATCTACAACCAGATGAGATAAATATTTTTTTAAAAAAAATACCAAAATATATCCATGTGAGGTATTGTTTTGAAGAGCTTATCACGATAAACACGATGATACAATCATATTTAGTTATAATATTTGATTTATAAGAGATGACTTTTTAAGTATATAAACACGACTTAAACTTTTCTACCCCTGTTTGTGATTTTATCCTT
>CM041644.1:26882868-26895760 GCA_023333625.1 Bothriochloa decipiens
CAGGGATAAATTCACAAAGACTAAGGGCCAAATCGCATTGACTTGCTAGCAGTGAACGGTAAAATCATAAAGTAAATAACAGGGTAAAATTATTATTGGATTTTAGAGTAAGGGCAGAAACACCGAAATCCGCGTAGACACATCGCATGCGCCGGCGCCCGACATCTGGACGCATCGCTTTGTGCCGGACGTCCCGGCGCTAGCGTGACTGGTAGAAAAAGGCAACCATTACTATGTCAGGTTTCAGACAACTTATTATTTTTCGGCCAAAAAGGACAATCCTGACCCAGGTCAGGTGTCTTGAACACATGAATAGGCTGTTGGCACCTTCCGGCAAGTAGAAAATAAACAGACTCGTACAGTAAGTCAGATGATTAGTTGCACCTAATCTCTGATAGGGAACTAGCTAGCTAGACGACTAAGTGCAGATGCAGATGAATGAATATACGTATATATAATCTCTAGTCCAAGATGCACCAGATCATATATATATATATATATATATATGTATGTATGTATGTATGTATATATATATATGTATATATATCGCTTGTGTCAAGAACAAATAAAAGCAGCCTGTGATATATGCTGCGATCCCGGATCGGATCAAGATCTGGGTTTGCCACGGCACGAGATCCGAACTATACCAAGATATTGTTGTCTTTGTCAACCGGGAATTTGCCACAGCGATGTCCGGTCCGTCAGTAAAAGAAAAGTTTTTAATAGCCAGCCCACCGGTTGGCGATCGAGGTGTGCCACACGATCCACGATGCTGCCGCGTACACGAGACATCTGTGTGAACGCTGCTTTTCTGAGTCGGCCCAGCGCGTAATGATCAGCCGCAGCAACCAGGTGCTGCATCCATATCATCGCAATGACCAATGAGAGAGTCGAAGTCCCCAACCTCTGCATTCGCAAAGGCAAAGAATCATTGTACATGTAGTAGACTCTGCAGGGGCGCTGGCTCCATGTCTTGCACCGTGATGGATGGCATCCCAGCGTCTGGCATGGAGCCAAATGGAGCTGCGCTTTGAAGACCGGCGACCGGGCAGCGAGCACGCGGCACGGTGAGCAGGGAAGGCCCTCGCCCGCCGACGAGGAACGTCACATCGATCCCGACATGGTGTGGTCCAACACGAGGCGCGCCGAGCGAGATGGAGACGCATTTCAGACGGTAGCGGCCGGCGCACCGGCGACGTCGTCGTCCAAAGCAATGATGACGCTGCGCCGCGCGCTCGCATGGACGTGGCCATGCAACGACGACATCTCCTCGTGTGTGATGCACGACGAGGTAGTCGTAGACGGCCAGTACTGAGGAAAAGAGCCCCGGACTATGAAGTACATGGAGACGAGCCACCAAAGTACGTGGAGACAAGTCAAAAAAAAACGTGGAGACGTGCCCCAGCACGTGTGATGTGAGTGCGTGCTATAGCGGGGCAACTGCACGGCTACCGCGAAGCTGAGGCGTGAGCGCTGCAAATAGGAGAGCACCGGAAAGCTCACCGACTAGGCTCTCGGTCCCCGACCTTTCCTCATGCTACGGTAAAAGGCGACCGGGAAGGCGAACTCCTATCCGGCGTCGATTCCGCCGGTTCCTCTGCACTCCGGGGGGCTTCATCGGCGTCGGAGAGGATGGGGAACCGGGGAAATCGACGTCTGATACTGTACCCCAAGCTATTAGGCTAGTCTTAGGTAGGTTAGGGTTAGGTTTCTTCCATGTCGACTGTGCGGCATAGTTGTCCTGTTTTCCTCCGTCGCCATGGCTCCGGCGGACGACGGCGTGGGTGTGGGGAGGAGGTCTCCATGGTGGTCTTCTTCTTCGACATCTTCGTCGGCTTCCCTTGGTGCTGGAGGATTAGGTTTCCTGGTGGCTGCGGCTGCTGGGAATCACCTCGCAAGTTTGCCGCGCGGGGTCTCTATCCTCGGTGGCTTGCTGTTCTTGGCGGCGTCGGCGAGGTGGTGACGTCGACGGCGCAGGGGAATAAACTTTCCCGACCTCTTCATCGTCCCGGTGATGCGGTCTTCCGGCGTCAATCGGCGAGGTCGTGGAGTTCAGGTTAGGGTCTTTTGCTTGACGTCGGTGGCTGATGGTGCTGCTCAGTCTTCACCGCTCTGTGGGCTTCCCTTCTGGCCGCTGGTGCTGCTGGCATCTTCTTGCCGGTGTTGTGCTTCCTCTCCGGAGAGCAAGGTCGGTAGTCGGTAGCTCGGGCGCTTCTGATGCGGCAGCGGATGGTGCGGCATCGTGAAGACCGGCGATGTTCCTGAAAGGCAGAGGAGTTTGCATCTGGGTCCTTCGTGGCCTTGTTTGTATTTTCTTTTGTTTTCAGGGGCTATATGTAAAAGGGTCAGTGTTCCTCGTTTAGGTTTAGATTTTTCTGAGCCTCTGCTTCTCACGCGTGGTACCACAAGGGAAGTGCGACGTGCCCATCGCCTACGGAGTCCGTGGATTCCGGTGATCTCACGAAGGACGCGGTCTTCGGTCTGTGTATAGATGTAGGTCTGTTTGTACACGTTTGGCGTGTGTATGAGCAGATACCACAGCGGTATCCAGACGAGAGGCTTAAAACAAATAGGAGAGCACCGCTGCCGGTCCGACTGCTGCTGCTGGCATATTATGTGTAGCCTAGCTGACCTCGTATACTACTAATAGTCTGTACTAATAGCCAGCATGGGGCGCGGACTGAAAATGGTGGCAGCCACGTGTACAAAACCGGCATTTCAAAACCGGTTTTGGACCTCCGATGATACATGCATACAAGTTTAATTATAGAGATACTAAAATCGGCATTTGATAATGCAAGAGACTTTTCAAGGAGTCAAGGACCCCCATGAATTTCATTGATATTGCAAAAGATTCTCGATCACAAAATGTATTGTTTTAGAATGAATACTTGTAAATTATATTTTCATATAATTTGTTCGGCCAAGTGTCCCTTGTAGACGACGTCGCATAGACTGAGCACTAACAGAGGCACATTACTTTGCACTGTTTGGCATGCCTATGCGTGTACAATGGTAAAATGTGTGGTAGAAACCACGCCTACTATTTGTTCAGTTTTTTTAATCCGGTACATTTATGTTGCAATACAAAGTTAAGATATAAACTCAGACGAGAAAGAATCATACGAAAATTGAAAATGAGGTTCATGTACACTAAAAGACAGAACCTAAGATTTTTTTTTTCTTCTAGTGCACAAAAACCGAAAATTTGTCATTTTTATATAAAATTTTCAAGCATGAGTTTGAATTTCAGCTTTTTACATGTGTTTGTGAGTACAAACGTGTATCCACTATGAATGCGCCAAGATTCAAAATTCTTGAACAACTAAAATGTATATTTTGAATTGGTTTCCATATTTTCACCTAGTAAATGCACAATTGGCTGCCAGTTTGAATAACTAGACTCTTTCTAACAGACTCCAAAGCAAACGAACTAAATCTTTTTTTGAACTAAAAAAATTAGTAAAGTGCATGCATGTCGATCGTAGCTATAAATAAGAGCCTTAAAAATCACAAGAATTCACACGTGACCAGCTGAGCAGCTGAAATTCTAATGGCACAGGATCAGACACGAAGGAGGCTTTTTTTTAAAATATAAAAAGTCACGAGCTTTCCATGTGAACCATATTCAAAGAAATATATACGCCCTGACGAGTGACGACCCACGAAATGAATGCCTCCATCTTGGTGGTTGCAAACCTGTTATGCTTTTTTTTTTCCTGGGGGGGGTGGGGGGGGGGGGGTGGGGGTTTGTGCACTGGAATGACAGGAACATTCAGTCTCAGCTTTAATGAAGCACGCCAGATCCGGTACTGAGTAACATCCAGTATGCTGTTCGATCTGAATCGATGCTATGGATAAGAGCGTACGTATTTCAGTCTCTGTCTCTGAACGAACGGCCGGGACGTGTTAGTGTTTGCAACATGTCCCTTGGAAAATATTTTGTGTAAACCGCCCTTTTTGATGTAATCGTAAAAAACCTTTCAACAACCATATTTAAGTATTTTCAAAAATTATAAAACGATGCATATTCATAGTTCATATATACATATACGTTATAGCAAAAGTTTGGAGGCAAACTTATTGTGTACAAATCCACACAAAAAATAACAAAATTCAGGTGCGAGTGCACTAGAAGACAAATTTTTAAAAATTTTGTCTTCTAGTGTAAATGCATATGAAATTTGTCATTTTCATATGAATTTTTCTAGATTGACTTTGTTTCCCAACTTTTGCTATAACATATATCTATAGATGAACTATGAATAAGTATCATTTCATAATTTTTGAAAACTTCTAAGTATCGTTTTTGAAAGAGTTTTCATGATTCCATCGAGAGGATGGATTGCACCCAATATTTTCCCTTCTATCACTACTATGTTCTATGTTATAGAAAATTTTGTGCTGACAATTTTGCAATGAGAAATATAGTTTCTTAGTACGATGTCTTGTGCTATAGAAACTACTAATAGTTAATGGATCGCCTTATCATAAAACACGCGTTATTGCAGCGATGATAGACTGAAGATGGCAGAACACGAGATGGTGGGGGCTCACGCCTTGTGGCTGCTGGCATAAATGTTAGCATCGACATCGGCGGGTGCTCAGTTGGCGACGGCAGCCGGTGACAGCTTCGATGTGCGGCAGGGAGATGCGCACGACGGAGTGAGGCCGATTTATGGCATGTGGTCTGGTCGGCGAGAGTGACTAACGCAGCTATTCAACTGTTGTGCGTAGTTGACACGCTGATGCACCTCTAGCGAGGCTTCTGCAGGATGGCTAACAGCGACGGTGGTGGCGGAATGGGATCCGGCATATGGTACGACGTGAGTGTTAGGGTGCCTTGGACGAAAGCCTGACGACGGCAACGCCTGTGGCGCTACTTTCCCTGTTGGGGGCATCGTGTCCCCAGCTTTCTCCACGGTGAAAACCCAATTCATTCTTAGACGAGCGACAGCGACGCATTGTAACCTTTTGAAGGCGTCGCTATGAAATTCAATTCGTGCGGAATGTCTCGTGGCAGGACATGAGGCCATGGTAAGTCGGAGCTACTCTTGCTCATGCTTGAGCTAGACAACGATGACTTATTATGGCCTCTGCTCTGGGAACTCCGGTCTCGTATCTTTGTTGGGTCGTCGTTTGCTCTGTTGTGTGTTGTGTGGGTGAGCTTCGTGGTGGTTCACGCCATATTTAGCAGGCTTGTACATAAATTTGTCCTCTACTCATCGATCAAAGCCAATAACATATATTTTATTTTTTAAAAAAAAGACTGACGACAAACATGTGGTCGAGTAAAAGACATAAAAGTAACGATGGATGATCCTGCTCGCTTACTCCTGTGTATACTCCTTCCGTGTTTTAGATTTTTCGTTCATTTGATCATTCGTTTTATTCAAAAAAGTTTTATAAATATTATTTATTTTGTTATGATTTATTTATTATTAGAGATATTTTAATACTGATTTATTTATTTTATAATACTTAAAAAATTTGAATAAAACGAAATGATCAAACACGATATCTAGAAGTTAAAAATGACACTCTTTTAAGGACAGAGAGAGTATATAGACAGAAATGTCGAAGCATCATTTTATATTCAGCGCATGATCCACGAGTTAGGTTTTGACAAGGAGTGCATACAGGACAGACCGATCGGACAGGGAGCCTGCAAATTAATTCGTCCCTAAAATTTTGACACATCTTGTCAGCATAGCCCTCACGTACTGTACACTTCCAAGTTCCAACGAACACCATCAGTGAATACTGTTATCGGTTGTTGGCACAAAATTCTGGTACCATCCAATCATTTCCGTCCTTATTTCGTGTACAAACCTCAGCATCTCAAAAATACTCAAAATAATATAATCCTTTCTTTGATGCAGATCAAATCCTTTTATATTTAACTAAATACGTATCAAACCATACTAATATGTTTCCTCTGTCCTACTTCCTACTTCCTAAATTGTAAGTCGTTTAATTTTTATGGCACAAATTTTGACCACTCGTTTTATTAAAAAAATCATGCAAAGATAGTCAAATTTAAATAATTTTTGAAGAATTTTTATTAATAAAGTAAACCACGACAAAAGAAATGATATTGCGTATAAAACTTTAAATAAGATAAGTAGTCAAACTTTGTATAAAAAGTCAAATGACTTACAATTTGGAACGGAGGAAATATATCCCAATAATTTAGTCTAACCAAATATATGCTATAAATGTGTTTTAATATTATATCTATTTGGAACCATAAGTATTGACTTCGACTTTGATCAAATTAGAATTTCATTCGGAGATGGCCCTGCTTACATCTTTTTTAGAATCTGTCCGAATCCAACTAACAATTGGTTACTAAAAATTAGCTGAAATCATTTGTTTCGTATGTTAGCTAAAATGTCTTATCTACTATCCACTTAACAATTAGCTATTAGCGCATCTGAGTTTGTTATATTTTTTTGCCAACTTTTTAAACAATATGCCAAGTAAAAAAAGAGTCTTTCTCCAAAAATTTGGCATAATTCGTCCTAAAAAACCTTAATTTACATGAAGGATAAAATAAAAACATTTTACACTGAGGACCTTGTATTTTCACTAATTAACTAATCCCAGATCTAAAAATTCCTCTCTCTAGCAAACTTGCATTAGGAACCCTGAAAGCGAAGTAAAATTATGTTTTTGTCCTTATTCTACCTCTTCTCGTCGGTAAGGAGGATGGAGGTGGTCCACGCGCGAGATGGCAATCCATGTAGTGTCGCAGCAGCTCTTCCTTGCCGAGCGTGAGGGGAGGCGGACGACGACCAGGACCAGGCAGAGCTTGATGACGCCACGGGAACTATCTACGACATCGTCCAAGGCTCCATCTCGTTCGTGTAGCCGTCTCAGCCCGCAATTAGATTGAGCAACACACCGTCGCGCTCGACGACGTCCCAACGTCTAACATCATGGTCCACCTTAAGGAGCTCTTCTAGGTCCGCACCGACGGGAGGAGGAAACACGCGAAGGCTTCACGCACGCGGGAGAAGAGGTGACGGTGCTAGAATTCGCGATGCCAAGTGAAGTCGCGCGTATATTTGCACGTGTGAGGCTGACTGATGCCAAGTTGCCAAAATATCAAGTTGATTTGCCAAACTATTGGAGGCCAATTTTTCTTATTTTGCTAAATTTACATGAATGCCAAGTAGTTTTGCAAAACTCTTAGAGATGTTCTAGTTTCTCCTAGCTAGCACAACAAACAATTAGCTCGATAGATCCAAACAAACCTTAGTATTCTAATTTTTTGGCACTTGCTAGCTAGCAAGTTGTACCTTGCTAAAAACTTACTAGTAGACAACACACCTCTTAATATTTAATGAAGCAATCCTAGTTAATTCTACTTCAGTTTTAAATTGTAATTCATTCTGGCTTCTTTAATACATATGTAGGTGCATATCATAAGCATAGTATCTACATTAGTGTTTTGGATTTTTAGATACTATATAGATTTTACTATATATCTGGATACTCCCTCGTTCCTAATTATAAGTTATTTTAATTTTCTTTATACATTAAATTTCTATAACATAGGTATAAATCAGGGGTGCACCCACAGAGTATGTAGGGTGGGCCACTGCATACATGGTAAATACACCGTAAATTCAATGTACCAAAAAAACTAAAAGTGACTTGTAATTTGAAATAGAGAGAATATATTATTGATAATTAGAAAATATATGTATCGAACGACTGTAAATATATAATAATAATGATGATGATGATGATGATGATGATGATGATGATGATGCTGCTGCTGCTGCTCCTGCTTCTCTTGAGTTCTGCATCAAGACATTCGGATACGGCTCTCCTCTTACGATCTCTGACTCTGGGCAGCCAGATCCAGCGTTGCCGCCGCTTACTTGCCACGTCATGCCATACGCATTCACTCAAATGACAAGGCCGAGACCGCTCTAGCGGCACGAGGGGCAAGCAGCGGGCAGCAGCTAAGCCGCTAATGACAACAACCCCGCGCGCACGTCCGCACCCCGTTTCTTTGTCTCTGGTTGTTTCCCCCATGGAATGAAAAGATCACAAGAATAGTAGACGAAAGTGACAGCGGACGAGTCCGAGTTTTGCAGTGCATTCAGTCCACTGGAACGAGGCCACACGAGGTCAGCATACCTGCCTGGTGGCTTGCAGTGGCACCCTCCATGCGTAATAGACCACAGCGCGCAAGCTAACAGCAGTGAAAACCAATCAAGAAGTAGCTACTGCCTCGTCCCCCTCCCGGCCTCGTCCGTCCAGAAATAGGCCGGAGAAGGAGAGACGCCTCGGCCTCTCGTTGCCGGGCGCCGTGCTACATGTCAGCGGCCGCAATGGCCGATAACGGCGATCCAGCCATGGCTGTTGTTCTTGGTAAGAACAAAAACTAGGGAGAGGAGACGGCCCAACCTTTTAATTGCTCGTGTAAATCCTTACTGTTTCTTGCTTCCGTGTCGCTAGCTAGATCGTAGTTACTGATTGGATCAATGGTTTCCCTTACATGCTGATATTTACGAACTGCTTGCTTTGCTTGGTTGCACCCATGGCCGCAGGCTGGCCGTCGTCATCTTGGATCTGCGGGGGAGATGAGGAGGACGGCGGGCGGCTCACCGTCGCGTCCCGGTGCGTGCAGAGGACCCTCATAGACTGCGTCAATGTCGTCCTCCTCGTCGCGTACGTCTCCACGCTGGTGGCCGCCTGCGTCAGGCGGCGGCAGTGCGCTGCAGCAAGTACTGCGAGCCGGAGGAACCGGTGGGTGCTGCTCGCCGTCTCCACGTGCTGCGTCGCGGCTGCCGTGGCGTACGGCGTCACCGGTCTCCAGGACGCCGCCTCCGACGTCAAGGCGGCGGTTCCTTACTTCGTCAGGGGAGTCGTCTGGATCGCGCTGGCGGCGTCGCTGCACGCCCAGCCGACGAGGCCGGCGAGGGCCGTGGCTGTGCTCTGGTGGGCGCTCTCCTCGCTGCTGGTCACCGCGTACAATGCGGAGATCCTTGCCGGTGGCCACAGCCTCGGCCTCGCGGAGGCGATCGCGTGGTCGGTGAGCCTCGTCCTGCTGCTCTGCGCCCTCGGCTCCCTGCTGCCGCGGAGCCACCGAGAGGCATCCAACGACGGCGGCAGCGGCCTGTCGGAGCCTCTGATAGGCAAAGACGGGACCGTGCCAACCTCGGAGCTGTACCGCGCTGGCCTGTTCGGGCAGCTTGCCTTCTCGTGGCTGAACCCTCTGCTCCGTGTCGGGCGCTCCAAGGCGCTGGACCTCGACGACATCCCACTCATCGCCGGCGAGGACACGGCGCACCACACGTCGCAGAAGTTCGCCGAGGCCTGGAGCCGCCACGTGAGTGACAAGGCCAGGAGCCGCCGGGGCGTGGGCAGCAACAGCCTCGCCCTCGTCCTGTGCAAGTGCTTCCTCGGCGAGATCCTGCTCACCGGCTTCTACGCCTTCCTGAGAACGCTGTCCATAGCAGTTGCCCCCTTGCTGCTCTTCGCGTTCGTGTGGTACAGCAACCAGGAGGAGGAGCGACACCTCCGGGTCGGCCTGGCCCTTGTCGGCTGCCTGATGCTCACCAAGCTCGTCGAGTCTCTGTCACAGCGGCATTGGTTCTTTGCCTCGAGGAGGACCGGGATGCGTATCCGGTCAGCGCTGATGGCGGTCATCTTCCAGAAGCAGCTCAGGCTGTCCAGTCAGGGGAGGAAGAACCACTCCACCGGAGAGATCGTCAACTACATTGCCGTCGATGCGTACCGGCTTGGTGACGCCATCAGCTGGCTGCACATGGGGTGGAGCTCGCCACTTCTGCTGATCTTTGCAGTTGCCACGCTCTTCTGGGCACTCAAGCTAGGGGCTCTTCCTGGTCTGGTCCCCCTAGTCATCTTTGGCTTACTCAACGTGCCATTCGCGAAAATGCTGCAAGGGTACCAGGCGAAGTTCATGGTTGCACAGGACGAGAGGCTCCGGTCCACGTCGGAGATACTTAATAGCATGAAGATCATCAAGCTGCAGTCATGGGAAGAGAGGTTCCGCCAAATGATCGAGTCACTCAGAGACGGGGAGTTCAAATGGCTGAGGGAGACCCAGATGAAGAAGGCCTATGGTGCAGTCATGTACTGGATGTCCCCGACGGTCGTCTCTGCTGTCATGTACACAGCTACGGCCATCATCGGGAGTGCGCCCCTGAATGCTAGCACACTCTTCACGGTCTTGGCCACCCTGAGGGTAATGGCTGAGCCAGTGAGGTTCCTTCCTGAGATCCTCACAATGATGATCCAGTACAAGGTGTCATTAGATCGAATTGAGAGGTTTCTTCTCGAAGAAGAGATCAGAGAGGAGGACGTGAAAAGAGTACCTTCAGATAACTCTGATGTCAGAGTTCAAGTCCAAGATGGAAATTTCAGCTGGAAGGCAAGCGGAGCTGATTTGTCACTGAGGAATGTTAACCTTAGCATAAATAGAGGAGAGAAGGTAGCCGTATGCGGCCCAGTTGGCTCAGGGAAATCTTCACTCCTGTATGCATTACTTGGGGAGATACCAAGACTATCAGGATCGGTAAGTGACTGGGAGCTGAATTCTTTTTTACGCAATATAAAAGATTTCAATCATATATGATATAATAACTGAGAATACAACAAAATTGTATTTTGCAGGTTGCGGTATTTGGTTCAGTGGCATATGTTTCACAGAGCTCGTGGATACAGAGTGGGACTGTTCGTGACAATATACTCTTTGGGAAGCCTTTCAACAAGGAACTGTATGATAAGACAATCAAATCTTGTGCTCTGGACAAGGATATCGAAAACTTTGATCATGGAGACCTCACAGAGATTGGTCAGAGAGGACTGAACATGAGTGGAGGTCAGAAGCAAAGGATTCAGCTGGCTAGAGCTGTCTACAATGACTCAGATGTTTATCTACTGGATGACCCATTCAGTGCAGTTGATGCGCACACTGGTGCGGTTCTTTTTTATGTAAGCTGCAGATAAACTCCTAGATCTGTATCCATAAAATGGAATGCTTTCTCCTTCACACGGTTCTAAGGGCAATGTTCATGCAGGAATGTGTAATGACAGCACTTGCAGAGAAGACTGTGGTTCTTGTGACCCACCAGGTTGAATTTCTGACCGAAGCTGATAGAATTCTGGTAAGTCGATACTCTGAACACAATTGCTTCTGATTCTTTATGTCCGAGGTCCTCGTTTCATAATCTACAAGTTATTCAACAGGTAATGGAAGGTGGTCAAGTTAGTCAACAAGGGGAATATTCAGAACTTTTGGGATCTGGGACAGCATTTGAGAAGCTGGTTTCTGCTCACCAGTCTTCGATCACAGCATTGGATACTAGTGCTAGCCAACAGAACCAAGTTCAAGGGAAACAAGTGTCTGATGAATACATAACTCCGAGTGCACTGCAGGTCATAAGGCAGACCAGCGACATAGAAGTCACCGCAAAGGGCCCTTCAGCAGCAATACAGCTTACAGAAGAGGAAGAGAAGGGCATTGGAGACCTAGGATGGAAGCCATACAAAGACTACATAAATGTACCCAAGGCGGCTTTCCAATTCTCTGGCATGTGTACTTCTCAGGTGCTGTTCACGTGCTTCCAGATAGCATCCACATACTGGTTGGCGGTGGCTGTTCAGATGGGTAGCGTCAGCGCTGCACTTCTTGTTGGGGCATATTCTGGACTCTCTATCTTCAGCTGCTGCTTTGCCTACTTTAGAAGCCTTTTTGCGGCTAATCTGGGTCTCAAGGCCTCCAAAGCATTCTTCGGCGGGCTAATGGATTCTGTATTCAAGGCTCCCATGTCATTTTTTGACTCAACACCAGTTGGAAGAATTTTAACAAGGGTATGGATTTTATTTTATTTTACCATAGTTTGTACAGATAAGATCAAAACAAGACAGTACTAAATTTTTAAAAAAGGAGAATTTAAAATTCAAGTGTTGGTCTATGCAGGCATCTTCAGACTTAAGCATTCTGGACTTCGACATACCTTACTCCATGGCTTTTGTGGCGACGGGCAGTATTGAGGTTGTTACCACAATACTGGTCATGGGTACAGTAACTTGGCAAGTCTTGGTTGTAGCGATCCCAGTTACGATCACCATGATATATGTTCAGGTCAGTACACATTGCTGCAAGAATAACTCTAGTTAGTTAATGTATCTAGTGAGTTTTTGAGCTAACACAGTTTTCAATCAAAACATGAAGAGGTACTACGTTTCCTCAGCTAGGGAGCTAGTAAGAATCAATGGAACAACAAAGGCACCTGTAATGAACTATGCATCAGAATCAATTTTTGGTGTGGTGACAATCAGGGCATTTGCAGCAACTGAGAGGTTTATCTACAGCAACATGCAGCTCATTGACATTGATGCGACAATATTCTTACATACCATTGCAGCACAAGAGTGGGTGCTCATAAGAGTAGAGGCACTGCAGTCCTTGACAATAATCACAGCAGCATTGTTCCTTGTTCTGGTTCCTCCAGGAGCCATTTCATCAGGTAGCCACATTACCATTATAACTAGATCTTCCTTCCCAATTGTATCTTTGGACTGATGAAATGTTACAAATATGATCTTATTTCAGGCTTTGCAGGACTTTGTCTCTCCTATGCTTTGACGCTTACTTCAGCACAAGTTTTCTTGACAAGGTTCTATTCATACTTGGAAAATTACATCATATCTGTTGAACGAATTAAGCAGTACATGCACCTCCCAGTGGAGCCACCTGCCATTATACCAGAAAATAGACCTCCAACTTCATGGCCACAGGAGGGAAGGATAGACCTGCAAGATTTGAAGGTAAATAATAAGATGATTGCTTTCTACAATCTCATAGAAGCTTTCTGATAAATTGATTGTCTTCTACTAAATGAGC
>CM041644.1:26900760-26928360 GCA_023333625.1 Bothriochloa decipiens
GGTGTGGCCGGCGCGGCCGCTGCCGGTTCGACCGGCGCGGCCGGTGTGGGGCCCGGCGCGGCCGGCGCGGTGGGGGCTTTCCCTTTCCCTGCCCCACCGCCTCTGCACCTCCACACTGTGGCCCCCGACTCCTCCCTCGCTGCCGCCCTCGTCGCTGCCCGGGCGGCGGCTGCGGAAGGTGAGGCCCGTGTTCGTGCCGCCGCTCTCGCTTGGGAGCGCGAGCGCAAGGCGGCCGACGCACTGGCACGCAAGATCGCCGAGGCCGAGCAGCTCCTCGCCCCTCCTGCCTCGTACGACTCTGGGGCCATCTTCTCCGGCACACCGGCCCATCGGGTGTCCCACACCGCGATGCTCTGGCACGACCCAGCTGACCCGCTCGTGGCGCAGCTCCACTACCAGGCCGGGGGTGTCCAGAACATCTGCCTCCTCGTCCCGGTCGTCCTCGAGCCGGAGTCGCCCGCCTACGCCCGTTGGCGGGACCTGGTCCTCCTCACCCTCCGCCGCTACGCCCTCGACGACCACGTCCTCACCGACGCCTCGGTCGCGGTCCAGACCCCAGCATGGTACCGTTTCGACAGTATCGTGCTCTCCTGGATCATCGGGACGATCTCCCTCGACCTACACGACCTCGTCCGCAACTCCGTCGACGCTCGCCGGGCCTGGCTCACCCTCGAGGGCCAGTTTCTGGGCAACGCCGAGGCACAGGCTCTGCGTCTCGACGCGAGCTTCCGTACCTTCGTCCAGGGCGACCTCTCCGTCGGCGAGTTCTGCCGTCGGATGAAGGGGATGGCCGACTCCCTCGGCGACCTTGGCTGGCCCGTGGAGGACCGCATCCTGGTCCTCAACGTCCTCCGCGGGCTCAGCGACCGCTACGCCCACCTCCGCACGTGGATCACCCGGCAGCGGCCCTTCCCCACCTTCCTGCAGGTCCGTGACGACCTTGTCATGGAGGAGCTCACTCAGGGCATCCATGGCCGGGGTCCTCGACTGCCTTTGCGGCCACTCCTCCGCCGCGCCCGTCTGCTCCGCCGCAGTCGTCTCGTCTTGGTCCTCCTTCCCCCAGGCCGAGCGGGGGTGGGGGGGCCGTGGTGGCCACCGTCGTCGCGCGGGGAGGCGTGGTGCGGGTGCCGGCCGTGGGAGCAACCCGGCGCCCGCGCCTCCACGGGGTACACCCTGGCCCTCCTTCAACAACCCGTGGGCAGGGCGCATCTCCATGTGGCCCTTCCAGACTCCCGGTGGTGAGTCTCGCCCGCCGACGGCTATGCTTGCTAGTGCTCCGGGGTTTCACTCAGCGGCTCCGTGGGCCCCACCTCTCGGCACTTCGCCCGGACCGTCGCTGACACCTCCCGGCGCCTCACCTGGGCCCGTCAGTTGGGACCCGGCAGCCTTGGCGTCCACGTTCAGCACCATGGCCCTGACTCCTGCTGGCCCAACTTGGGTTGCTGACTTGGGTGCTACCTACCACACTACTTCCGACTCGGGTATACTCTCCTCTGTGCACCCTCCTTCTCCTTCCCATCCTTCGTCCATCATGGTCGCAAATGGGTCGTGTCTTCCTGTCACATCCGTGGGTGCCGCCGGCGTTTCTGGCTCTTTTCGTCTTCCTGACGTTCTTGTTGCACCTTCTATGGTTCACAACCTTCTTTCTATTCGTCGTTTTACAGCTGACAATTCCTGTTCTGTTGAATTTGACTCTTCTGGTCTTACTGTGAAGGATTTGACTTTCCGGCGTCCGCTCCTCCGATGTGACAGCTCGGGGCCCCTTTACACCCTTCGGTTTCCGGCGTCTTCTTCCTCTTCTTCGCCGGCTCCTTTGTCAGCTGCTTTCGCCGCCACGCCTTCCTCCACTACTTGGCACCGCCGGCTCGGCCATCCTGGACGTGATGCTCTGATGCAACTTAGTCGTAGCTCCGACATTCGTTGTACTCGAGCTCACGATGAGCACTTGTGTCATGCGTGCCAGCTGGGCCGCCATGTTCGCCTTCCTTTTTACTCTTCTTCTTCACATGCAGTTCATATTTTTGACCTTGTACATTGCGACCTATGGACGTCTCCTGTCATGAGTATTTCTGGGTATAAATACTATTTGGTGGTGGTTGATGATTTCTCTCATTATTCATGGACTTTTCCCTTGCGTGCAAAATCCGAGGCATTCCCCACTATTTCTCACTTTTTCGCTTGGGTGTCCACTCAGTTCAGCCTTACCATCAAGGCCGTACAGTGTGACAATGGCCGTGAGTTTGATAACTCTACCTCCCGCGCCTTCTTCCTCTCTCACGGTGTCCAGTTGCGCATGTCCTGTCCGTATACCTCCTCCCAAAATGGCAAGGCGGAGCGCATGATTCGGACCACGAATGACACCATGCGCACCCTTCTGCTCCAGGCGTCGCTTCCTACTCGTTTCTGGGCAGAGAGTCTGCACACCTCCACCTATCTTCTTAACCGTCTTCCTTCCGCTGCCTGCCCAGCTCCCACACCGCATCATGCTCTTTTCGGTACCCCTCCTCGGTATGACCACCTTCGTGTCTTCGGGTGTGCGTGTTACCCTAACACCATTGCCACCACTCCCCATAAGCTGGCTCCCCGTTCCACTCTGTGTGTTTTCCTTGGGTACTCCCCGGATCACAAGGGTTACCGGTGTTTTGACCTCACTTCTCGTCAGGTCCTCATCTCTCGCCATGTGGTGTTTGATGAGTCTGTCTTCCCCTACTCCACCACCGCCACACCATCCTCCACCCCTGACCCTGACCTCACCTCTCTGTTTCCCACTGACATGGTGGTCCAGCCACCTTTGCCGTTTTCTCCTGCAGGTACTGCTCCTCCGTCGCGCACCAGTGCTGCTCCTGACCCTGTGCCCTGCACGGGTCCGGTAGCATCACCCTCCGGTACAGCCCCGGCTCCTCCGCCTGACTCGGGGTCGGGGACGCCGGTTCCTGCGGCCCCGGCGCGGTTTGCCCAGCCGGCGCTTGTCTACCAGCGCCGGGTGCGGGTAGACCCGGCCCCCGCTGCTCCTGGCCCTGTGCCCTGCACGGATCCGGTAGCGTCGCTCTCCGGTGCGGCCCCGGCTCCTCCACCTGCCACCGGGCCGGGGACGCCGGTTCCTGCACCCCCGGCGCGGTTCGCTCAGCCGGTGCTTGTCTACCAGCGCTTGCACGGGCGGTCCCGACGCCTCCGTCGCCACCAGGGGCATCCCCTCCACCGGCGGCGCGGCCGCTGCCGGTGGCCTCTACACCGCGGATGACACCTACACCACCGCCACCGCCTTCGGCAGCCCATATCGTGCCGCCGGTGTACCACCCACCGCTCCTTCACCGCCACCCGCGGCATGTTCACCCTATGGTGACGCGGCACGCGGCGGGTACCCTGCGATCCCGGGCTCTTGCGGCGATGCCCGGCGACACGCAGGTCTCTCCTGTACCCTCTTCCGTTCGCGACGCCTTGTCGGACCCTCACTGGCGCCGCGCGATGGAAGAGGAGTACGCAGCTCTCCTCGCCAACCAAACGTGGGATCTGGTGCCCCGTCCGCCCGGCTCCAATGTTGTCACTGGCAAGTGGATCTGGACGCACAAGCGGCGGGCTGATGGTACCCTGGAGCGGTACAAGGCTCGCTGGGTTCTTCGGGGTTTCACTCAGCGCCCTGGAGTCGACTACGATGAGACTTTCAGCCTGGTGGTGAAGCCGGCCACCGTCCGCACGGTGCTCTCACTGGCCCTTGCTCGCTCCTGGCCAGTGCATCAGCTGGATGTCAAGAATGCGTTGCTGCACGGGACTCTCACTGAGATAGTGTACTGCAGCCAGCCAGCGGGGTTTGTTGACTCTTCACGTCCAGACATGGTCTGTCGGCTCAACAGGTCTCTCTACGGCCTCAAGCAGGCCCCTGGGGCGTGGCACTCCTAGTTTGCTGCCTTCCTGGTGACCATGGGGTTTGTGGAGGCCAAGTCAGATACGTCTCTGTTTATATATCACCGTGGAGCTGAGACTGCTTACCTGCTGCTTTACGTTGATGACATTGTCCTCACAGCCTCCAGTTCGTCACTACTCAGCCGCATCATCAGCTCTCTTCAGCAGGAGTTCCCTGTGAAGGATCTCGGTGTGCTCCACCATTTCCTCGGGGTGACTGTTGAGCCTCGTCCTGCCGGCCTTCTTCTTCACCAGCGGCAGTACACTCTTGATATCCTGGAGCGGGTTGGGATGACTAACTGCAAGCCCTGCTCCACTCCAGTTGACACTCAGGGCAAGCTGTCAGAGGCCGAGGGCCCCTCAGTGGACGACCCCACGGCATACCGGAGTCTCGCAGGTGCACTTCAGTACCTTACCTTCACCAGGCCAGACATCACCTATGCAGTGCAGTAGATTTGTCTTCACATGCATGATCCCCGAGAGCCCCACCTCACTGCTCGCAAGCGCCTCCTCCGCTACCTCCACGGCACTGTCGACTACGGCTTGCTCCTTCACCAGTCTTCCTCCTCCGAGCTCGTCGTTTACACTGACGCTGACTGGGCCGGGTGCCCGGACACTCGGCGCTCCACCTCCGGCTACGCCGTCTTTCTAGGCAGCAACCTGGTGTCCTGGTCGTCCAAGCGCCAGCCGGTCGTCTCCCGCTCCAGTGCCGAGGCGGAGTACCGCACTGTCGCTAACGGCGTGGTTGAGGCTTCCTGGCTCCGGCAGCTTCTCGTCGAGCTTCACAGCCCTCTCTCCCGGAGCACGCTGGTCTACTGCGACAATGTCAGTGCAGTGTACCTCTCCACCAACCCTGTGCAGCACCAGCGGACCAAGCATGTGGAGATCGATCTCCACTTCATCCGGGATCGGGTCGCCATTGGCGATGTCCGGGTTCTCCACGTCCCAACCACCTCCCAGTTCGCCGACATCTTCACCAAAGGTCTCCCGTCCTCGACCTTCGCCGAGTTCCGCTCTAGCCTCAACATCACAGGTGGCTAGTTGCGACTGTGGGGGGGGGGGCTCGTGTGTTTTTCTTGCTTCTCTTCATTCATGTCCAGTCTGTAAACTCCGCTGCGCCGGTAGTTCAGACTGCGGGGGCGTGTTGGAGCATATGAGGTTTAGGCCCATGAGGCCCATGTATGTCTATATAGCTACCCTCCCTAGGGTTAGCCCAATAATGGAAAATCATTCACTCTAACAGTAAATAAGAAATCAACAGAAATTTAATTTTGGTAGTGGAAGCAATTTTTGGGGTCAGGGTTGATGGACTCCAGCTGGTTTGATTGAACCTATGGGATTCAATGCAAAATGAAATGGCAGATCCACTTATAGCATCAACAATGTAATTATTCGTACATAAGCCTTTTTGAATTAGAAGAGAAGCAAAGTACTATGTCGTGGATTTATATGGCAGCCAGATATTTTGTATGATAGTTTATCTTGAAGAATATTGTAGCCTGCAATCCCCTGATTCTCATAGCTGGAAGTGTTCAGAAACTAGATAAGTATATATCTCCAGCGGCTACTACATGTACATTTCTAGTTTCTGTAACCAGTATGTTCATGATTCCTAAAAACAGTAAATAAAATGATAAAAATTAAGTAACAGATCCCTTTAAGTAACAGGGATACAGGGAAAAGACTCAGATTGAAGCTACATTCCATCCAGTGGAAACTGTGAACACAGTATATTTCAAAAAGTGCAATTTACATTGCCAATCTGTTCCCCAGTTTATGAAAAATGTATAAGAGCACACAGATTACATAGACAACCAAGCAGAATCATGAACTGATGCCCAAGAAACAGTAGTTCATAAGTCTCGTTAACAAAAATTCAATGTTGCAATTGTTATGTCAGACAATAGCTAAATAACTGTATGAACATCATGACGGCCATGGCAGAGCCCAAGGGGACAATGGATGTGGCCCAACGTCCTCTCCCAATTAATTGGAAAAGAAACTGTAACAACCTATTTTTTTCTGTGTAGATGACTTAAAAGATGCTCATTAACAGCCAGTCTGTGTCATCTGTTTGCCAAGGCACCCTGCATTCTTTGGCACAATTTCTCCAATAATAACTACTGGAATTTAAATTCAAAACATATTGAAATGTTGCAAACTTGCAATTACTGTATTGTTACTGAACCAAACATAAGTACTCTACTTACGGTGGCTGGAAACAGTGATTAATCTGTTGATAATACTGCCACTGTTTTAGGACAAATGTTAAGTAACAGCAATCATGACTCCAATGTCCAAAACAAATAATTTGATTAGACACTAACCTGCACGAGAATCCCAGTAATCTACAGTGAAGAAACCAGGTCCCCTGCTCCTTCAACCAAGTGTCAGAAAATTATAGCGATCAGGGACCCATGTGACACAATCAATCAGTCTGCCAGCCAAAGTGGAGTAAACAACTGAACACGTTCAGTTACAGAGCTCTGGCCTGGCACATCATTTCTCCCTAGTCAACCAACCAAATTGGCATTTCTGAAAATTTATCCATCTCAGCGGCTTGCTCGACCAAACTAGCACAAGGACTTTAGTCACAGTCTCACACTCTCACAGAGCACAGCAAGCACCTCGATTCAAAATAAATCACGCTGAAGCCTGAAGCCTAGTTCCCCGATTCACTATTGGGTGCCACAAACCTCCTGCGCAGCCTGCTTGGCCACTAGGGTATTCCAAATCCCCTGCGATCGCTATAATGACGCCAAAAAAAAAAACAATGCCTAGAACGCAAAAGGAACAGGTCTTCCTGCCAATCCACGATGGTTAGGGATCTATGAGCCGGATTGGCGGGTGCAACTGCAAGTTTTTCACACATAGGAATCAAAAGGTGCAAGGAAATTAGAGACGTGGGTTACCAATTCGCTTCGAAGCCCAGGAATCTGGGGATACTGCGACCGTCGTTGGTGCCTGGGATGCGCGGCGCGGAGGAATCGCACTAGAGGCGGGCGGGCACGGAGAGGAAAATCTGCGCTTTCCACCATCGCGTTTGCGAGACGGATTGCAGCAGGCCAGCTCTGGAGAGATTGTTCATTGGGCCGGCCCAAGTTACGGCTTTCCCTTTTTTTTAATTAACCCTTTTAAAAATGTTTCTCAGAAAAACTTTTAAAAATTCCCTCCAAAACCCTTTTTAAAATTATATATTTTAATATTAACACACCACCGTTTTTTCAAACTTTTGCACACCAATAGAACTTCCATATTTAAGTCAGACTTTCTGCAATAGCATTACGCAAAACAATTCGGTATGCTAAATAATAATAATAATTATTATTATTATTATTATTATTATTAAATGTATTTTTAGGGATTTATTAAAAGTATTAATCAGTTTTGACCAAATTATGGACGTGCAGTGACTATTTGAGTAAAATGCACCCAGAATACTCAAACTATTAGCCTCCTCCCATCTAGGTACTCGAACTATGAAATCGACTATCTTGGTCCCTGATCTATTGTCCATGCATACTAAAAGTCCAAAATCTGTCAGGGCCAACTTTGCAAAAAAAGATCCTATCTCTTTTCTCTTTCTTACTCATAACTCCTTCCTCTTCTTGTAACCGTCGGCGAATCCCCTGCCCTCCGCGTCGACGGGACGGGCGGTGCCGAGCAGAGGTCTTGCAGTCATTGCTGGTGGTGGTGAAGGCAGGGGAGGAGGTAGTCGAGGGCAAGGCGGAACGACAGCCGCGTTGAGCGCCGTGATGGTGGCCGGGGCGGGGTGCCGGGCTGGGGGCAGGGGCGCTCACGGCTTGGGGCAGCGGATGGGCCAAGGTGAAGCAGCCCGCGGCGAGGCGCGTGACAGAGGGCAGGGGCTGGGCGCGCGGCCGGCGGTGAGGCGTGCGGCGGAGGGTAGGGGATGCGTCGCGCGGTTACAGGGAACAAGAGGAAGAGTTATGAGTAAGAAAGGGAAAAGGTATAAGGTCTTTTTTTTACAAAGTTGACCCTGACATGGTAGATTTTAGACTTTTAGTGTGCGTGAACAATAAATCAGAGATCCAGATGGTCGGTTTTATAGTTCGAGTAGAGAGGAGGCCAAAAGTTTGAGTACCCTGGGTGCATTCTACTCTGACTATTTTGCCCCTGACCAAAAAACATTATCCTCTCTCACCAAGAAATACCACAGCTCACGAGCACAAGGGGAATAAACGAAGTGGATAAATCAGCACTAAACCAGCAACACAAGTTCCAGACTGAAACTAAAATTGGCTTGTCAACTGAAGACCACCGGTGCAGGTTCAGACTGCCTAGTTCACTGAAACCTTGCACCCTGGAACAGACAAACTTTTGTGCTGGACCTGGACAACTCTGACACTAAGGCATGCCCGGCTATGAGCTGAGCGGCGGCATGGAGGCGGCGGCTAGGTGGCGGCGGACCGGCGGTGCTGTTTATGCAAGTCACGATGCTGCTACTTCTGTTCTTCATAATCATTTTTCATAAAAAAATCTTTTATTAGATAACCAATTACCAATCAAACTGAGCAAATTTAGCTAATGCAACAATCGGTAGCATTGAACAGCCCAAATAAGTATGTGCAGTACACGATAGAATCCAGACCCTACACTACTAGTCTACTACAGTAACTATAATACTTTAACACTCCTCAAATGCAAGGTGTATGCAGTTGCGTTGACGCAGAGTCGTAGAGAGCATAGTAGCGAACACTCAGGTAAGGGAGGAGCCACACAAGGCGGTACGAGAGGTCAACACAAAACTTCATATCGGCTAGAAAATATATATATATCATTGTTGATAAGGTCAGTCTCAACATAAGTTTTATGACGATGTCATGTATATTAAATAAGCTGTCACATTAACAGATCTAATCTTCTTGTATAAAACTCTGAGAAGAGAGAAGGAATTTGTTTCATCCCCGCGACACGACGTCGGCGACGTTTCCACGACGGTGAAACGAGATTGAAACTCGCACTGAGGCCCTCCACGCGTTTCATCGGGACGAAACCGGACGCGGGCGCGGGAGGGCCTCGTCGTTGCGCGCCTCCACCTCGCTCCCTCGCCTCGTCGTCGCGCCGTGAGGCCGTCCTCCCCACCGCCGGCGCCTCCAGTTGCAGCTCCGATGCTGGCCATGGGCAAGCGAACTCCGCCGCCGCGGGCGTGGGCTCGGGCACCGCTGGCCGCCACGGGCTATGGGCGCGTGGGCTGCGCTGCAGCTGGATGCGCAGGCGCGGGCGCTTCGCCAGGCATAGGGGAGTGACCCGCCGCCACGGGAGGTCGCCGGGTGCGGGGGATCGGGCTCCGCGGGCGCGGGCGCGAGCGCGCGTGACGCCGCCGCCGCCGTTGGCTGCGCCAGTGCGTGCGCTTCGCCGGGCGTAGGGGAGCGGCCCACTGCCGAGGGAGGTCGTCGGGCGCGGGGAGCGGGCTTCGCCGCCGCCACAGGCTGCGCAAGCGCGAGGACTTCGCCGCGGGCGGCGCGGGTGCGCGGGCTCTGGCCACCGCGTGCGTGGGCTCAGGCGCAGGCACCGCTGCCTCACTGGGCGTGGGCACCGGCCATGGGCGCGTGGGCCCCGCACGGCGGCGCGAGCACGAGCCGCCCAAGCGCGGCCGCAGCTCCACAGGCGACGCGCGAGCGCCACGGCATGAGCTGCTGGTTCACGCGGCTTCCGTGGGAAAGGAGAGAGAAAGAGAGAACGTGGGACCCATGACCTATATGAACATGTGTGCATTGAGAGTGAGACCAATTTCATGTCAAATTTCATTGTCTTGGAAACAGAGACATGAAATATAGCATTGTGACTGGCCTAAGTATAAGTTTATTAAGAGAACATAACGCAAGTATCGAGAAAAGTGAGAACGATTTAAAACTACAATGGATAGAGTATAATGACTACAATAATACCCTTCGAAAAGCACATAAAAAGTCAGTTTATACGGGCCTTGTTTAGATGCCTTCAAAGTTCTAAATTTTTTCACTCTTTTCATCACATCAATTTTTAGTTACTTATATGAAGTATTAAATGTAGATAAAAAATAACTAATTACACAGTTTGATTGTAAATCAGAAGACAAATTTTTTAAGTCTAGTTAGTCCATGATTAAATAATAATTATCAAAAATAACAAAAATGCTACGGTCAGAATTGAAAAAATTTATCCATGTAAACATAACTATATTGTATACAGGTACGTTGTCTTGTACCGCAGAAAAGGTCTCCATGCGGCGCGGCTGCAGCGCAGGTGCAGCCGTCAGCTAGCGCTGCTAGTCGGCAGCGGACGGTGCCAAACTCGGCGACGGCGCGCCGGGAAGAGAACACGAGGTGGTGGCGCGTCGCGGCGCGTTTCGTAGCTTGCTCCCAGGCCCCGGCGGCACGACACCGCGGCCGCGACGCGCATGTGCTGACGCAGAGCCACGCGCGCCTCCTTTATCTCCTACGGAGGAGACCAAGGAAGACCAGATCAGCCTATCACCCTTGACATTTCGCCGTTGGATCCCATTTCCCGGCCGGAGACGACCAAGGAGCGCCGCCTCTGCACCAGCAGGGAGCCGTGGCTCGAGGTCGTGGGCGCCTTGTGATGGCATCACAAGTGGCGGCTGCGCGTGGAGCTTTGGGAACCAGATTTCGGCGCGGCCACGGGGCCATCAGCGAGCCGCGTGCGGCGTTGGAAATTGGCTTTGGCTGAGCATGCGTCTCGACCACTCGCAGCTCAGTATTCTCGAGTGGTCGATTCATATGATTGCACGATGTACTGAGCTAGGCATGGAAAATGAAAATGAATAGAGTTATCTGATATATGTATCCGCTAAAACTTATAATATGGATATCCATATCCGTATCCGTCTGATACTAAATGGCTGTATCTGTATTTGTTTTTGAATGTTTTTTTCTATTCGATTCTAGAGTCAGATTTCAACAATATCGACGGTAGCTGTATCCACAAAGAAAACAAGGTATTATGAATATTTTAAATCTCCATAACGAGTGACTAATTATTTAGTTTTACTTTTATTAATGATGCAGTAAAACCATTTAATTTAATGGTATATCTATAAATATCTTTAGTATTATTCTAAATTATTAATAATACATAAGAATAAATTAATTTTAGTATTTTCTAATTTGGTTTGAATCTAATATATTTGTTGTGGTAAATTATTTTAATAATTTAGTTTATTTATATATTTGTGTAGATTATTTTTATACAATTTATAATTTCATGATAAATATTTTTATAAATATAATTCTACTTTATGATTAATTTTTATTGATAACTATGAGCTATCTTTTTCTATGTTACATGGAGTAGCAAATATCTGATCCAAATCTGAAACATCTGTTCTGTATCCATATACAAAAAATCAGAACCTATACTTGTGTTCCAACTAAAATGTGGCCAAAGGTGATATCCGGATCCAATTCTATGTGAATCCAATCCATTTATATCCCTGCTCTGAGCCACAACGAAATCAGAGTGTTGGTGGCGTAATGTGGATAGTTAATTGTTATATGGTCAACCAATTTATTTTAGTTCATGGTGATTAAAACCAAGTTCCATTTATCCCAATTTATCCCATTTTGTATATTTATCTTGCTCATTTTTCTCCTTTATCACCATCTCTCAAACAAGATGAAAAATTTAAAAGTAAAATAAAGGCCGAATAAAACATGGTTTAGTATTATTTTAGACTTTTTGTATTGTCACTTGTTTCTGGGGATTGCATGATTTATTATTGTCTTGCTAGCTTTATTAGTTTGAGTGCTAAATTGTGTCTATTTGTCTGTGACTGATTGGGGACCGTGCGTCTTTAGTTGGATAGTTGGACTTCGTGTTTTAGCTTTACGTGACCGTGATTGGTGAAGTATGTGCATGTAGTTTAACAATTTAATGCCTATTTGGTTTCTCATTCGACATGGTACATTGGGGTTTGTTCTGGGTTGTCTAATTACGTTATGTTATTGTCTTTATATGGTGGCTGATTTTTTTTTAGAAAGGGACTAACTGTTATTAAATTAAAACCCCTTTTATGACTGAGACCTCAATATAAAATAAAATTACATTAAAGCACACCACTAGGTCTTGAAACTTTATCTTCCTCGCGTCCGACGGCGTACTCTTCAGTAAACTCTATGGAAGTACCCCAGATCTACACCCGAGAGCCACAGTCTCTACCAACAAAAGACTCCACGAACATAAAGACCGCATAAGAGGTGCAGTATGTTCAACCATTATAGGGAGTAAAGGGCGCCGAGAGCACATTTGTTATATCTTCTAAAGGTTGAACTGAACATAGGATCCGACGTTGCTAGCCTCACCACCAGCAACCGAAAGGGCAGATCTGCTGCCATTAGTAGCACCGGTGGTCGGAAAAACGATCTCGCAGATGAGGAAAAATAGATCTAATCCCTCCTCGAGAAGAATTATTCCAACATACCTCGATCTCAGGAACATGCCATCACCGGAGATGACGACGCATCCACCAACGATCTGGTACGAAGGCGAGGGGAACGGGGGTTCAAGCGACGGCGGCGGCGGAACTCGCCCTGGGCGAGTAGGGCTTGGGAGGCTGCGGCTGGCTGGCTTGACGCAAACCTGATGTAAGTTACTAGTCCTAGTAGTTAAGCATTATATGATGGCTGATTGGGTTGTCACTTGAAGACATGATTCCTAGTTCCACCGGTTGCAAGTGACACTGCGACAATTAGACCAGTTGGTTTGGTTATGTGCTTTGCACCTTGTTTAGCTATTTTGTAAAATAGAAAACTTCTCGAAGAACAAGTCCACAACAGCCTTACTATTCTGCAAAGTCAGGTAGCAAACCCCATGGTTAGCTATATATGGCCACCGAAAATCAAGGGATACTCAACTTTCTTATTTTACAAAATCAGATAGCATATTTGTTGGAGACTATTTTTTTTACTATACAAATTCTAAAATGGCCTCCACAACAAGAATAGTTTTTTAGGGGGAGGGGGTGGGGGTGGACAACAAGGATAGCTAAAGCTGTTGGAGTTGCTGGTAGCACCTATTTCCATTCATATGTTGATTCATTTTCATCCTTTAGTGAATCTTTTGTTGTTTTCAGTTCCATATGCCTTCATTTTCGAGACAAAATATAAAGTTAAAGTGCCGAGGGTTTTTGTCAGTTCACCTCTACTAGCATGAAGTCTGTGTTCTCGAAATAGCATGAGGTTGATATAAAAGGGATAATGTGTCCTCGAACAATACATTGACAGAAGGAAAATGGTGACATCCTAAATGCATACGCTGCTTTTGACGAGAGACACAAAACTCTGCATACCTTTATGTATAGATGGCTTGTCTCAGTCATCTACCCATGTTATTGTGCATTATTCATCCCTTCATCCGCGTACTTTTATGCATTATTTCTCTTACTCACTTCGTTGTTTTCTTCACGCAATGCATACTACCCCTGAAGTCGTAAATGCTCTTTCGATTCACTGTCCAACATATATAATCCTGTTGCAGCTTTTTAGCTTGAAAATTGTAGGCCAAATTACAGGCAAAAGCTTCTTAACAGTTGTTTTGAGCTAGATAGATGTATAGTGCATGATCTACCAAAACCACAAACAATTTACCGAGTCCTTGCTGGAAATGTTGGTGCTCGTCAGCTTCCTTGTAGAACATAGAACATGATTCTGCACTCGGGCCCTCGGCACTCGGCACTCGGCACTCGGCACCTTGGTCCGGTGCTAGCAGGCACAGTATATAACAATAATAATAATAACCACCACAAAGCGCAAGCCCATCCCCGCACACACACAGAGAGAGGGAGGGGCAGCGGCAGAAAGGGAGAGACGAGACCAAGAGACAGAGAGAGCATGGAGGCGCACGTGGTGCGGGCGCTGCGTGCGACGCTGGCAGAGGCGGAGGTGCGCACGCTGGAGCCCGCCGTGCGCGAGCACCACACGTTCCCGGGGACGACGACGACGTGCACGTCGCTGGTAGCGCAGCGCGTGTCGGCGCCCGTGCGCGCGGTGTGGCCCATCGTGCGCAGCTTCGGCAACCCGCAGCGGTACAAGCACTTCGTGCGCACCTGCGCGCTGGCGGCCGGCGACGGCGCCAGCGTCGGCAGCGTGCGCGAGGTCACCGTGGTGTCGGGCCTCCCGGCGTCCAGCAGCACGGAGCGGCTCGAGGTGCTGGACGACGACCGCCACATCCTCAGCTTCCGCGTCGTCGGCGGCGACCACCGCCTCCGCAACTACCGCTCCGTCACCTCCGTCACCGAGTTCCAGCCCGGACCGTACTGCGTCGTCGTCGAGTCGTACGTCGTGGACGTGCCCGAGGGCAACACCGCGGAGGACACCCGGATGTTCACCGACACCGTCGTCAGGCTCAACCTACAGAAGCTCGCCGCCGTCGCCGAGGAGTCCGCGGCGGCCGCCGCCACCGGCAACAGGCGCTAGCTACGTTCACCGTCCCGCTTGTGGTGGGCGCGCCCGCGCCGCACGGGGGCTGACTTCTCACTTCCGTTGTTACTCTACTTGTCTTTTCTGTTCTTTTCCTTATCACTTTTTTTTCGTTTTTTTCTGGTCTTCTTTATTTCCCGCCTTTTACTCTCGTGCATAAAGAGCCTCTGTTGCGGCGTAGGAACATCTCCAACGGTTAAGCATTTGAAGTTTGCATTCTTGTAATTTGCTAAAATTCTCAAAATGAGGTATTCAACAATTAGACATTTAGGTTTTGCAATTTAGGCAACTTAGCAAATGACAGAGGAAACTGCGCATAATTGCCAAGCCGCAGACCGCTTGGCAAAGCGCGATCGGGCGCTCCTCCCGCGCTACTCCCGCACCTGTAGGACTCTTCGCGCCATATAGTCCGTCTGGGCCTCGTCGCGACAGAAAGAAACTCGATCGCGCCGCCATCGTTCTGTGCCGCAAGAGATCGCGGCGCCGCTCTTTGCCGAACTCGATCGCGCCGCCGTCGTGAGAGAACTGCGCCTCACGCCGCGAGTAGATCAAGGCTGCCCTCCGTCGTCCTCCCACGACGGCCTCCAAGCTCGCGCCCGCGAGTAGATCAAGCCTGGTATGTCTTTTCATGCCTCTGCTGGTTCGTATCTTTTTGCTGGTTCGTATCTTTTTCTCCTTGGCCGCTGTGGGCAGTCATGGTAATTCCCTTGATGGGGTAGTGAAGGTAGGGTTCATTTGATCCAGTACTAGTCATCTAGGGATCATGATGGGTCAAAGTCTGTATTGTTTTCGTAGTGCCCTGATCTGTTTTCGTAGCATGGTTCAAGTACCTGCAGATTGTTTTAATTTAGTTCATCCGTACCTTTATTCAGTCAACAGAAGTACAATGACATCCATATTTTAATTTGCTTTGATGTATTGTCAAGGTGTGTATGTTCAGATGTGTACGCAATGTCCTTTGATCTTTTTTTTCCAATAGGTGTGAATACTGTTGGTTTTTATTTCAAACACAATTACATATATTGTTCTTTGCTTCTATAGATTCGTTTGAATGGAGAATGTTGGATTCTATACGGGCATACTCACATCAAGTAATCCTAATGATCATGGCTTGGATGACTTGAACTTTTCGTTGACGCAAGGCACTCCGTTCACTGGTAATGTTGTTTCTACTGAATTGCAAGATGATGTTGTGAAATCGTAGGCAGCTGAAGTTATTGCTGGTGGCCGTCGTGCTAAAAAGGGTGCGTCACGTAGGAAAAAAAATTTGACATAGAGGAAGACAAAGTCATATGCTCAGCTTGGTTGAATGTTAGCAAAGATCCCATTAACGGGGCCAATCAATCTCGTTTAACATTTTGGGTATAATTCGTGCATTCTTTGATGAACACAAGGATAAAACTACAGCTGTCAGTGTCAGGACAGAGAATTCTATTATGCATAGGTGGCTCACTATTCAGAGGATGTGAACAAGTTCTGTGCATGCTACGAGAAAATTAAGCGTAGGAATTTCATAGCTGGTTCTTTCATTTGTTTTCCGCCAGGTTGTCGAATAGTGGAGACCGGTGAAGGACGTTGATATCATTATGAGAACCAGGCATCCCAAAATGTGCATGCCAACACCAAAGGTCATGAGACGCACAACTTCTAAAATGATAGTTGGCTTGTTCACATGCCCCTTGTACGGCCCCTGTGATTGAACTGGATAATTCTTCCATTCCCAATACATACAATCCATGGACCCTAACATGCCTGAGAAACCTCTTTTCTCATTGACCGCCAGCAAGCGTGCTACGTCAGTCTCAGTGGGATGTCTCAGGTATTCCGCTTCAAATAATTCTACAACTGCAGCAACAAACCTACATAGGCTCTCAAGTGCAGTGCTTTCGCCAATGCGAATATACTCATCTGTAGCATCAACAGAAACCCCATATGTGAGCATACGAAGAGCGACAGTGACTTTTTGGAAACAACTCAATCCAAGTGTCCCTGCACAATTCCTTGTTTGCACGAAGTAATCATCGTGTGCTTCAACGGTATTCATGATGCATAGGAAAAGATGTCTATTCATTCTGAATCTGAAGAAAAGAAACAAAAGTTCAACACCTCATATAAAAACTAAACAAATACTATGAATTAATCTGAGGTGGAAGAACAACAACCTCCGATGGAATAAATTTGGACCATACGTCGGATTGTCCACCAAATAATCTCGATACATCCTCCGATGGCCGCCTTCTCTATCGCGATAAATAACAACATGGCCAGGGACCGACCCCCCAGGTCTTCGTTTTTTATTTGAAAACATTTTTACAAGTCGAGCAGCTGTGAAGATGAAGTAATCATCGTCGTCTGAAGAATCATCATCCAATTGTTTCCGAAGACGTGATCTACAAGCCCTCATCTGCTGTATGTGCAGATGAGAACATGAAACTCATGACTACGACCTAGGAGCAGCAATGATCGGTGTTGGGTCTGTGGAATGGACCTCGAGCAGGGACGTGGATCAGCAGGGACAATCAGGGACATACTTGCCGACGGGGACTTGGAGCGGGGCATCGGGAGGGCAACTAGCAGGGACTTGCCGGCAGGGACTTGGATCAGGCGAATAACAATCGGCAGGAGACCGATCTCCAGGGCAGCATCAGCGACTGGCGGCGCAGTTCTTCCCGCGCGCGTAGAAGACCGCGAAGAGAAGCCCACGACTGGATGGAGACTGCGCGCGCTGCGAAATTCCCGCGCCAATACATTTTTGGGCCCACAATTTGGTAAACGCAAAGTCAATTTTGTAAAACTCTTGGAGAAGGCTTTTTTTTCTCCTTCCCATTTTGTTTTGGGAGTTGGCAAACTCCAACAAATGACAAAAAAATGCCAAACTGTTAGAGATGCTCTAACATGGCCTACTTTTGTTTTGGCATCTCCCTCTCATCGTTGTTTTGTTGAAATAATTCTAAGTTTCTGATTGCAACCCATACAGGCCACACTGCAGCATACTCTCTTTGTCCTGGATTAAAGTGCATTCTGATTATTCTTAGACAAAATAGGAAAAATGACAATAGATGCACGTATCTCTCACTAAACTTCCTAATGTAATTAAATCTAATCTGATTTCGTATGATTAAAGAGAGCAATCTAAGTTCCCTTATACAAAATAATAAGGAAATAACAATCAACTAGCCAATCATGCACTATTTTTATTAAGGAGAAAATATCCTTATATTTCCTAAATGCACTATATTTAGAGACACCAACCAAAAGCCAGAATGCACTTTAATCCAGGACTGAGGGAGTAGCTAGGCTACACAAAGGATCTCGTGCGTGATGGCGTTTCGCTCTTATAATCCTGTAGTATTTTACATCACATCTTATCTTTATCATCATTTGCCTTGAAGAAAATGACAATGATGAATCTCGATCTAGTAAGTATGATCATTGTAGCCACAACCCATGTTGGACGCTAATGGACCATCATCACTGATAGCTGCCACTGGAAATAGTCCTCTTTACTTTAGAGTAAGCCAGAAAAAACAACCAAACGCTTTGAGTTCTGAAAATGCGGCTTCTCCAGAGAACAAAATGAACCAATATATTTCCAAAAGAAATGCCCATTTTAGGGCTCCTAGTTAACTTATCTGCTTGTTAAAGAATCCTCTTTCTTATGTGGTTGAAACATAAACATATCAGTTGCAAACCAAGCTCTCCGTGCAACCGTGTAAACTTCTAATATTTTATTGATCCAAGGGGGCACTTGGAGGAGTGAGAGGAGAGATTTGTAAAAAGTGTAATTAGAAGCAGACGATTAAGCGCAAAATTATCTAATCCCCTAGACCCCTCGATCAACTTCATGTGATCACATTCAAAGTTTTCAATTTTACATAGGTGGTCCGGTTTTCACCTAATATGGTGCCAAACAAAAAAGCCATGCATTATGCCTTTCCGAAATTCTTCAGTTAGTTGATTCCCAAAATTCTGAATGGGCAAGTTTTTTCTTTCTTTCTAGGTGAGCGAATTCTGACTAATGGAACTGATAAAAAGAGTTATTGCAAAAGCAGTGGCCGCAATTGCTTGGCAAACCAAAGCAGAGCACTAGCTACTTATCCAAAAGCAACAAGATCCAGCGGTACACGTTATGGCATACTGTATGTCAGTGCACGATCGTGTAAGAAAATCATCAAGCCTCGCTCCTGTCATAAAATAGGGGAAAAAAGTCAGCACGCAGTATACTCTAAAGGGAAAAAGGCACCAATAGTTAGCAGCTGACTTGCTGCTAAATTATTGGGTGAGTCTCAGCTGCGGAGCTGCCTGTTTGCGGTCACTATCTAATACAGTGACTGACTGCATGATGGCTTCATGGGTCTCACACTTTTGTTTCAAAAAAGAGGGGGAAAAAGTATTTCCAAAGGCAACACGAGAATCAATAACGCCCACAGGAACTAAAGTTGCAACGAACAACATATATTCTCTTTGTTCTAAATTATAGGTTGATTTAATTTTTCTATAAATCAATTTTGTTATTATGCATTTAGATATAACATATATTAAAACGACTTATAATTTTGAATGGAAGAAATAAATTGGCACGTCCGATCCCAATATACCTATCTTCTGGTGCGGTGAGTATGTCGTGGCTAGGGAACGTATATGATGGAAATCATAACCTTCGTGAAAATTCATGCAAACCACGACAAAAAAGTCATCTAAATTCATCAAAGAAATCACATATGTAGATAATATGACAATACACAACTTTGTAAAATATTTTGTCCACACTCAACTTCGTTTGTGAGATATAAAAATAATAAATTTCTAACAAATCATCTGGACAGCTTTCTGGTTTGAAATTTGTTGTTCTTATATCTCACAAACGAAGCCGAGTTTGAACAAGATATTTTATAAGATTGTGTATCATCATATCATCTATATGTGTGATTTTTTGATGAATTTAGACGACTTTTTTTGCCATGGTTTACATGAGTTTTTACGAAGATTGTGCTTTGCAGATACGTCCCCGCCTATCCATGCAGGGTCCCGTGGGCGCCAACAGCATTGCTGTGCCACAACAGAAGTCAAAGCACCACACTTACAGGTCGCGAGATATGGTCTGATGAAAAAGAGATATTCTAGGTTTGGCAGATAAGTAGATCCATGGGGGTATTGCGAGATTTATGTTATCTGTCCTCCAATTGTCTCGCAAAAAGTGAAGTCTATTTGATCGGCATACACAGTATTGCTGGTATTTTGATGGGTTGGGACTTGGGAATGGGACGGCATCAGGGCAGTTTTTGATAAGAATTAAGGTTGTGTTTGGGTAATGAGCACACATCGCCAATCTTTGCCAAATAGTTGGCAACAATTTATGCGCTACACCTTAGAGCAACTCCAAGAAATGTTGTATTTCTGTTATGACGGCTATTTTAAAATTTCTACTGTAAAAAAATAAATTCCAACAGATATGCTATGTGGATTTGTAAAAATGAGAAGCAGGCTATAAATCCGTGATTTCTCATTGACCACAGATAGCAAACGTCGTGCACTCGCCATCTGCCAAATTCCCTCGCGAGTTTGCCTCCCAGCGGTAGCGCACGCGATCCCTTCCCGCGCACTAGGCAGATCATTCACGTTCACGTTCATGCTAGCAGAGTAGCAGCACTGCAGCAGGACGCCACCCATGGACTGGAGACTTAGGAACTAAACGCCCCCTTAGCTTGTTTCACACGAAGCCAGGCACAGCCGATTCTATCCACTCCAACTCTCAAATCCTCCAGGACGCCAACGATCCTATTCACATGAAGCCGCCATGCCGCTGCCATCGACCTTCTGAGCACATGATTAACACTAAATGATGCTGATACTGTGATACCACAGCTTCCAAGCAAGAACACGGTACAGCTCACTCTTGGTTTCTACATTAGCCAAAACAAAATTTAAAACGAGAGGATAAAGTTCATCCCGAATAGAGGTACTGGTACAGTTAGCTACAGCAAACTATTTATCCTGCGACCCCTACTTTCTTGCGAAATATGAAAGCAACGATGCCTGCCCATCCGGAGCTGGTTTTACCTCTTTTTGCTTCTTGGTAGGCTGAGAGGGCTTCATGTCAGCTTCAACTTCAATATCCTTGTTCTTTCTCTTGAATCCCAAATCACCTTGTTCTTTCACAGTAGCGTCAGTTGGAGTTATAGTATCTTCATGCTTGATACTCCACGGTTTCTCGAGAACTTGTGGTTCCAAGGTGACAGGTTCATCCTTCACAGTACTATTATTAGTAGTTTGCTTCTCTCGGGACTGTTGGTGGTTGACGTCCTCTGGTTGATTTTCTACTGATTCATTACCTTCGGCTTTTGCTGCTTTGTAAGCAAGTGTTCCTGCAAGCTCCCGTGACATCTTCTCATGCTTCCCTGATTGGCCATAGGCAGTTGATTTTTTGGCGAAGAATTCTGAAATAGGCTTCTCAGTAGGTCCAATGTGTACCTGAAAAAAATTGACGGGATGTCAAAAGCAGGTAATAGCATATACAGGTACTGTTCTCAAAGCCTAACAACTGAGAGGCAATGTATACTAGCAATGATAGCAGGACAAGTACAACAGCATAATCTCAACTTAAATGTTCAAACATAAGAATACCAACTGTTGTATTTTCAGGTGTTAAATATAGTTAGAAAACAAAACCAGGAGTTTCGGCAATATCAGTTTGGAAGGGAGCAACCTCAACAGCATCAGGGGAACAGACAGACCCAGACTGCAGCAGAACATGCCCTAAGGGGAGGTACAGAAAGGGCTGTCCACGGAAAAGGGAAGGAAACAGAAAAGGAAGCTGAAAACCAATTAATTCAGAAAAATTAGTGGAGAACGTTGACAATTCAGTGCCAGTGATATGCTATAACTGTGTTGACGCTGGTCATTGGGGAGTGTTTGGTAGGGTGGCTTACTTCTTGTCCAGACTTAGATAATGCAACTTTTGTCTGTTTGGATGCCTGACTAGGTTCTAAGCCAGGCTTGAGCAAGCCAAAAAAGAATGCTGGTGCCTGCATTGCTGGAAATGCTCAGGGTCCACGTTTCCACAATGCTAGGCCTGAATAAGCACAGTAGCCCACATGTCAGGATTCGGCACACCTCCTTGTGCTCCTCCGCCAAGGGTGATACACCTTCCAACCCAACCGTGACAAGTGCCACAAGTGTGGCAACACCGGGCACTGGGCTCGGGATTGCAAGAATCCAAAGCGCAAGGAGCAAGCCCACCTTGCACAAGGCGGGGACAACGACAAGTCGATGATGGGCCGGCATTGCTGATGGCACAAGTTTGTGCACTCAACGATGCCACAGAGGAACCTCCCCGCGCACAGCTGTCACTCAATGAGATGCGTGTAACACCCTGGTGTTAAGCAAGCATAATCATTTGCATTCTTAAGCATAAGCATCATTATGCATAGCATTAATGAAAAGAGTGATTGTCATTTCATGTATCATGCTTGATTATTCGAATTTTGCTTGCCTTTCACATGAAGTGCATATGTGGTATGAGTGTTTGGTGTTGGATGACCCCTAAGGTAACCTAGACATGTTTAGGACACCAAATGAACCTAGGTTTATGTTCATGGTTTTGGCTAATTAAGCTTCGTTGTCATGGTTGACCAAGGTGGACCATTAAAGTAGTTTTGTTTGACTGAATTGGAAGTGGTAGCTAGAGTGCTTGCATGTGTGTGCACCCTAAATGAAGTTTGTAGAGAATTTTATAAGGAACAAAAGTTGTTTTTACCACTTTTCATGAAAATGCTTGGAAGGTGTTCAAAAATGTGGAAAAATGGCAAAATTGGGGGCTGATTTTCCATTTTGGGAATTTTTAAAAGGTATTTTATTTGGATTTTTGTAATTCAAAATCTAGGCAGAATCTGGTAAAACTTCTTTAAGATGAAATGTTCTACTCTTCAAAAGCTACATTTCATCTATTTTGAGTTTTTGCTAATTCGGCTTAGTTTAAGAGTTATTAAGCAGCAAAGTTTGTTTTATATTCATGAAAACAGCTTTTCGGTGACGGTTGGTTCCTGGCCGTCAGGGAAATCCCCGACCAGGAAAGCGTCGTGGCCGCCCGCGGCAGCATGCGTCGGCCGCGTGGCGCTCGGGGTCTGCCGAGGCCGGGCTGTTTTGGCCGCGTGGGGCGTCGTCCGAACGCGCTCACTCCTTCACTCGCCCGAGCCCTCACTCTCTCTCCCTCACCCCCGCACATTTCTTCTCTGCTCGCCGCCGCGTCGCCCGAGCTCGTCTCGCCGCCGCCCGAAAAATTCGCCACCGTCAGCCGTGCATTCTCTCGATTGACCCCGCAATCGAGTGCGCCCGAGTCCGCTCCACCTTCCTCCACCCTAGCCTCGGCCGGTTGCGTCAAGGTTCGCCCGAATCGCTTCATTTTCTCCCCGGCCGCCATTGCCGCACCTCGGCTTCACCGTGGTCCCGCCGCTCTGGCCATCCTCCCTCGCCATTAGGGTGCAAATCAGACGCGTCGTGGTAGATAGCTGCTAGGACGATGGTCAATGGCATCGATTAGGGTTTCATGGGGTCGGATTTCCGTCGGGCCGCCGCTCGGAGTGCCGCCGCTCCGCCGCGCTCGAGCTTCGACCGCCTCCAGCCGCTCCCTCCCATCTTGAGTACCCTCGATAGATGCGCGCTGCTCTCCTCTCTCTTCTCCGCCGGTTGGTGACGCCGGAGCGCCGCCGGGACGGCCGGCCGAGCCTCACCGCCGACGAGGACCTTCGGGTTAGAATTTAGGAAACCCTAAGGTTCTCGGTGTAAAGTTGCCAGACACAGGGATTTACCGGTTAGGGCTCGGTTAGTTTCTGAAAATCTCAGGGTCCCCGATGTAAAGTCCTTTTTCCTTTTTCTTTTCCAGAATAGATTTCAGATTTTGTTTAAAGCTTTGAAAATTCATAACTTGCTCATTTTTCATCCAAATGAGTTGGTTCAACTTGCAGTATTTTTCTTATGGGATGATCTATGCATGAAAAATATGAAATGTGGAATTTGTGAAACTTTTCTGTATAGCTTTATTTATCTCTATTAATTGTATTTATCTTAGGAAATGCATAACTAATTCTCTGTTGCTCAGAAAAATGTGAGACCAAGTTTGTTAGTCTTCTTATGTCATGCTCTATCTGTGAAAAATGTTATGAAGTTATGTCATGTGGAAAGTTTGCTCTGTCTAGTTATGGTGCCTATTTTTATGTGAGGATAAATAATTCATAATAAATAATGTATAAGGAATTTGTGCATGAAACTTTTTGGAAAGTGTTTTTATATCAATCTAGAGCTAATTATGTTCTGAGATCTGTTGTTTGATATACTTTTATGTACAAAGTATTTTATGCCCCTGGAATTGTGCTGCCTTGTCATTTTTGTGCAGGATAAAGTACTTACTTTTTTGACTTGAAATTTTTATGGTAGTCTTTATTTGGTATGATTAAGCTTCTGTAATTTTTACAGAATTTTCTGAGTAGTCTAAAGTCATGTTGTAGTTATACCCTGATTTCTTTCGTTTATAAATAATGCTTTAGAGTTATCATTTCATGTGTGTAAAAATGCTTTTTATGCTATTCATGAGATGTATGATCTGCTATTGGTTGTGGTTCAGTAGAGTGTAGAGTGCAAAACAATGGTTGTTTATAATTCCTTATAGTGTGCGAGTAAATTTTAATGCGAGGCCTATTTGGAGATTTATCGGTAGAAGAGAATGCAGATGACATGTGCTTATCATACATGTTTTCAAATATCATATCATTCATCTTAGCTGAGCATTCATTTACCATCACCATCAGCATTGTATTTATATGTATGCACGGTATTCATACGCACTATGCATCATACAGGATCGTCAGAGCTCGCGACGGTAGTTCCCGGAGCACCAGGAGAGGAAGGCCAACAGGAAGCTTTGGTTCGGGAAGCAGCAGCAGAAGAGGATCCCGAAGCTGATCTTCCGGAGTGTCCCGACCACCAGCCAAGTGCTTTCCTGAAAGGCAAGCCCCGGAGCATTCTCCCTGTGGTTTGCAAAATATCTAACTTGAGTCCTTTACTTGTTTGCTGCATTAAGTTATAGGTGTTGTTTTATACCGTTGCTGCATTACTTATATTCCTTGCCACTGTTTATACTTCAACCCTGTTAGGTTTAGGTACGATTATTTGCTTAGCCCTGCTTTAACTAGATCGGTAGAAGTCGGGTGATTTCCTGTCATCCACGAGTTATAGGTGGTAACTCGGAATGGTTGAATACATTGTTATCTTGGATAACCATGTGGAGATAATAAATCGAGACCGGACGGGATTGGAGTTGAGAATGAACTGGAGGTTCAATGTGGTTTATCCCGTCTGTGTCGAACTAGGACCCCGTCCGTTGTACGTCCTCAAGTCATATTGAATTTATGCCTCACATTTAGCTGGAAGGATAAGTCGTTCCGACCGCGAAGCCTAATTTTGATTTGGGCCGGGAGTCGACCTGCTGTACGCATCGCATTGGTGAAGATGGGGGACCACGGGTTACGCGGTTGTAAGGCCTGAATATAGCATGGTGCGCCCTGCTGGCAGCCGGACGGTGCCCGGATGTGATGGTACCTGTTGATCTCGCGTTTTTCCTGAATTGGGTGTCGGTGACCTGTAGCTCACCGTGGCTGGTGAGTGTGGTTTGTGTGAGGAGTACCCGCCAGCTGGTTAGTAATCGATTATAATCGCCATCGTTCCTGGACAGTGAACACTTGACTTGAGCAGCGGCATCGTAGTAAGAATTTGAACAAGAGATGAGATGGTTGAGCTGTTGAGACTGAAAGATACTCAACCGGAAATGGTTACTTGCTGTTGAATAATTATTACCATGCTTGTTTAGTACAGGTGCTAATGTAGCATGATAAGGATAATCAGATTAAAATACATTGCTAGAAGGTTCTTATTAATTGTTCCTTAATGCAAGCTTTTTCGCAATTAAATGAGTCAGCTATCCTACTTATACAGCCTTGCATACTCCTTGGAGTCTTTTATTTTAGTTTATGACGGGTAAGTCTAGCTGAGTACGTCCTCGTACTCAGAGTTTTATTTCCCATGTTTTTGCAGATGGTGAGATGCTTTATGGCTATTGTCAGAACTGTTTCTATCCCGCCTTGGGAGATGATTAGACCTTGGGCATGGTCACTCTTCTCTACTTGATGCTTTTGCTGGATGTGGACCAAGGACCTGGCACTGTATTTGAACTAAATGCGTGTGTGGCTTTAAACTAAATCGCTTCCGCTTTTATTTGAATTTGAACTTGGTTTGTAATAACTCTATTTCGTACTCCGATGACGTTTTAAACTATGTGCGAACTGTGTACTTGTGAATAGAATCGCTAAACTATTACGATCTTGGTCGTGCCGCAAAAGTTTGAAATCCTTCGAGATTTCACGGACTACCGGGTTTATTAGGTCTCAATCATATGATTTGCTGAATTAGTGGCGAATTGTGTGCTTGTGCTCTAATAAATTGGTCGGTTCTGTCACAATGCGCATCCAAGTCAACCTCGGTTGCGAAGGCAGCAACGAGGGGAAGATGGGTCGATGAATTTTGGAGATGGGTCACATGTGGAAATTTGCGATAGAGGCAGGTTGTTGTTCAAGTTATGGCAGGCTGACATCATGTGTGTGTTGCCGTGTTCATCTATTGCAGGCTGACATCTGCAATTGTCAGATGACAGTAGCCTCCATAAAATACCTATTATCATATTATGGCTGAGTAATTTTACCTCTTTGATGCACTCAGGTCCATCAAACGATGTTTTACCCATTGCCAATGTCACTGGATACCAAACCTACAAAAAGATAAATCAATAATAAAAAACTATTATAATACTAGAGTTTTTAACATAAACATAAATGTGCTACTAGCATGATATACCGACGATAGATGTAAAGAGAAAAGTTTACATTATGCTTGAAAATGTAGTTTTCTCAGGGTAATAGAACAAATTGTCAAATTATTGAATGAGCATTCCATAGAAGATATTATGCTTTAGTGAAAACTAGTGTTGATTATGAATGTACAGATGATCATTGACAACTGCTCCTTTAAGTGATCATCATGCCTTCTGGCACGTATTCACTTGACTTTGTTACAGGACCCTTCTGCTGCTCCGTCGGTTGCGCCATCATTGGATGTCGACGACCTGGCCATCATCATGGCTGGCCCTGCTGTTCAGCCCACTCGACCTCTCACCCCGGATGTTGCTCCGGGTGTGTCTGGTCGCTTCGACATCATCTACCAGTGCCGTCCACTGGAACCGGTGCACCCGGTGTCTACTGCTGCAGCCCCCGCCCATCGCTATGGCACGGTGTAGCAGTCTATGCATCCGTGATCCTCCCGCTATGACTGTCGGGGGTGTTCAATATTTATATATTTAAGGGTCTAATTGTAAACATAATGACGGCCTTGTGGCTATATACAATTATATACATGAAAGTCACCTCTCCCTAATGGGTGTGAGGTGTTCTCCTAATTCCTTTCTACAATATGCATAGCATGGACTTACCAGATCAGCTCCTTCATAGGGTGCAGTAATTTCTTCAAGTTTTACAGAAGCATCATTTAACCAAGCATTTACAGAGTCCTTACTGCCTAAGATAACAGGCATTCTATCTGCCAGAAAAAATATGACACTCAATTACTTGCTACCCAATTAAAATATAAACATAAAGGTAGACTTGCTGCATGAGCCAGTTGCACAAAAGCATTATCTGTAAAAAATATAATTTATGACAAGACATAGACAATTGTATTTCCAATTCAAACTCAAGTAAATTCAAGTTATCAAAACAGCTACAATTGTACTACAACCCATGCTGCAAAAAGGATGACTAGAAAGAAAAAGGATAATGCATTGATGACACGCATAGTATTAGCACTGTTCAGAAGAATGAAAAAAATGTGTAGAACAGCAAATATAGTATAAATAAATGTTGGTGAACAAAAGAAATTAGGCTTCTTAACGCATACTTTGAGCAGTTGTATTCAGCGTGCTTGTTATTGACAACGTACCTACCCATTTTCCTGTTCTCTTGAAAAATATGCATGAGTGTTTGATGGACAATGCAATTTGTACAGCCATAAAGAAGCAACATCACTAATCAGGAAACAGCTACTGCCATGAGATTTAACTGAAAGCTGAAATCTCTTTCCATGTGCCAAACAATATTTTTAAAAAAGGAGCATGGAAATAGCAGGATTAAAGCATTTACAAATTATAATCCACTAATCCCACTAA
>CM041644.1:26949691-27041867 GCA_023333625.1 Bothriochloa decipiens
CTGACTACTAGAATAAATAATGGGCTTGGCCCAGTTATCCTAACAATATCCAGATCTCCGTGGAAGGAAGAAACAGGAAGGAAGGAGAAGGACGAGTGGAAGGCCAACAACGATACGGGTTGACGAATGGATAAGGTTTGAGCAAATTAATAAACAAGTCCATGTATTTATAGCTTTTTTTATCAGCCAAAATTTGTATCACTTAAAATAAAAGCAAAATTACATCAAGCTAATTACTCTATAAGCATGAGTCCAGTCGGCTGAGAGCACCCTACGTATGTTAGGAGATCGTTAAATTAGATGTGCTTCTTATACTTGGATAATCCATCTATATTTATATATGCTGCTTTGATTCCTCTGTTTTCATTTCTGCGTTCCAAATACCTCTTTCAACTCTTTCCTGTATTTTTTATTTCTCTGTTTTGCCGTTTCACTCCTACCTGTTTCCTGTATTTTCTTTTTTCTCGAACGCGACTTCACGTGTCATTTCATTAAGAAGAAAGAAGCCCGAAAGAACGACAATTACAACACGACACGACAACAGACACCACAGAAGCAGTGATAGAACAAACACAAAAACAACAACAACAGAGAGAGAAGAAGCCCAACACCACACCCAACAATGGATCAGAGTTCATGCTACGCAGGCACAACAGACCGGCAAGGGCAGGGCGTGACGTCGAATGGGGGCATCGAGGGTGCAACAACAGAGCCTTCATGAAGGAAATAACGCCCGCGGACGCCAACTTCGTTTAAAGCGCACCCTAGGGAGCTTTCACCCCCGGTCCGGCTCCCCAGCAGCGGTCGACGAGCATAGAAAGTGTAACACCTCTGGTGTTATGGTAACTAAAATCTGTCATGTCATCATATGTACTGCAAAGCATTCATGTTTAGGTCAACCTTGATGTGCATCAACTAAAACAAGTTTATATTTCATAGGTTGTTTGTGTTTATGAAATGTTATGTCACATGAAATCATAAAACCCTACTTTTGGATGTCATCTCAAATACTTAGTTTATATTCTATGTACTTGAGGTGTAAACTGTGTTTACACTAGTGTCAAGCATAGTATATGAATCTCAGTACAACTCCTAAAAATGATTTTCATATTTGAAGTTAAATTTGGATTTCAAAGCTTATTCCCAAGTTTTGCAATTCAAATTTAAATTCAAATTGGAAAGCTATAAAAATATTTTTCAAAAGTCAACTTGGTCAACCAAGGGCGTCATTGGGTCATTGACCTAAAACTATCCATGGATGATGTTTGTGATCACTAATGACCAACCAATTAAATTAGAAACCAAATCGAGTTTGAGTTCGGTTTCAAAAACCCTTTATTTCAAAATCTTGTTTTATCCCCTTTTCTATTATTTAAAATATATAAAGAATTTGGAGATACTTTCAAAATATGGTTTGTAGATCTTGACAAGATCTACAATTTAAGTTTCCAAAAAGAATTTCAAATGAATTTGAAAATACAGTTTTCTAATATTTATTTCTTTTTGATTTTAAAAGCATAATTCAAAATTTATTCACATTTTGGGAAAACTTTGTATATGAAAAATATTTGGCTTGAAAAGTTAAGCATTCCATAGTTTTAGAGATTTTCAAGTTTTATTTAAAAATCAAAAGTAATTTCAAATATTTTTTTCTAGGGTTTTATTCCTTTTTTGAATTTGAATTCATATTTCAAAATCTATGCAGAATTTAAAAATATTTGTTAAATGCTAAGTGTAGATCTTGAAAATTTATGCAAACTTTATTTTTGGATATTTTCAAGTTCCTATGTAATTTTTGGAGTAATTTGTAAAATCCCAAAGTGACATCACTTGCTACAGCAGTGATGACGTCAACATCGTCTTCCTCTCCCTCTGTTCACCGCCGTCGCCGTGGCCACCTTGCCCATGCCGGCGTGCTGCGGCCGCCAGCTTGCACCCCGCGTCGGAGAGTTCCATTGCCTGTGTGTCGGCCACCCAGACCTCCCCTTCGTGCTATATATACAGGAGGACGGCCGCCGTTTTTCTTCTTCCTCTTCCTCGCCACGGCCGATGACCTCCCTCTGTTGTCTAAATTCGCCGCCGTTGCTCCACCACACGCTGTCCCATCTTTTCACCAGCTCTGCCTCATCCTTGAGATCGTGTAGAGCCAAGAAATGCAAGCTCTCATCGCCCGTAGCATCTCCTAGCCGTCGTCTTCCCCAGGTCCGGCAACCTGCCGCCGCGAGCCGCCTCACCGTCGCCAGGTCGGTATGGTGAGCCCTAGGTTGCTTTTCTTCACTTTCTAGCCTCGCATCGATATCGTGGTCATGATCGTCTCATTGATTTCTACAGTCGAAGCCCAGACGCGCCGTAGCGCCATCGTCCTCGCCGGAGCACGCCGCCATAGCCGCCCGTACCGACGGCTTAGTCCCTCCACTCTGCCTCCGGCCTCATCAACCCACGTAATAGCCCCGTGGTGAGCTCCTGGTGCTAACCGCACTACCCTTTGCGCTTAATTCGTGTCGTCGCGATCGTTTTGCCGCTCGCCGCGCTGCCATGGTTGCCATCGCCGCCTGCGAGCATGCCACCATGCCTCTGCCGCTGCATTAACTACCTCAGCGTGTTCGCCTAGCTGCGTAGAGCACGTAGGTGCCAAGCTCGTCGCCGGAGACCTCACCGTCGGCAAGCTCTCGCCGGTCAAAATCGCCACCGCCGCCAGTCAACGTCGGGGAGAAAATGATTTTTTTATTTTCAGAAAATGATTTAAATGTTGTTTTCTTTAGAAAATTATAGTAATTCATGTATAGCTCCAAAAATTCTAAAAATTTATGTGTATATTCTTTATGATGTTCTATATCTAGGAAAAAATATAATATACCAATTTTGAATACTTTTTGCATAAGTTAAAATTAGCTCTTTTAATTGAAAAATACACCTTCAATGATTTTTAATAAATAAAATAATTATCTTTTATTTCTGAAAATTGTTTTGCCATCTAATTAGACCAAGATCTATCCCAAATAAAATTTTGAGCTCAATTAGACAAACTTAATTTTTTTGCCTTTATTTTTATGTTTTTTAATTAATTAATTAACCTCTTTAATCTTACTTAATCATTATAGGGTTGTTTGACTTTGGGTTTGATTGATGACCTTGGGTCATTAACCTTAATGATCCTTAGCACTTTAATTAATTGTTTGCGCTTACCTGGATCATGTCATTAGGGTTTAATCAATGTTATTTTATGTGATTAATGAACTTCATTAATGAAGTAGTTAACCTTAATGAACTTAGTAAGTTTTGTTGGCTTGCAACTTTATTATGAAGGAAAGTTATACCCAAGTTCTTAATCTGGTTATGCATTCATGAAGCGTCATGTTTATTATTCCATCATGTTGAAACATATCATGTTATCGTGTAGCTTCCGTTAACGAAGAGTTGAACATTGTCGAACCAGATCCCAAGGAAGAGCAGATTCAGGAGTTGGGTGTTGATCCAGAGCTCGAGACCGTCTACCCCGAATACCAAGGCAAGCCCCGGATGCATTCCAACCCTACCCTTATTTTATAAAAGTTTTATCGCTTAAGTTATGAAATGTTGTATTAAGTAATAGGAGTTGAGTGATAACCCACCAATTGCATTACCTGTTTTATTTCCATATTCCTTGTTACCTGTTTTGGAAAATGCTTAGTTATGCTTAGCCCTGCTTAATTAGTAGGTTTTAAAAAAAAAGAATGAAAAAGATGAGGATGGCTTTTCTTGATGGAATCATTATGGTAGTTAATAAATCAAGTCCGGACGGATAACTTGCATTAGGAAAGGAGTCCCTCTGTAGTGTTTTCGTCTGTTGATGCCCTAGGTCCCGTGTCGATGGTGAACTCATATTTATCGAGAACTAGAAATCCACATGCATGAAGTGATATACTAAGGGTTGGAGCACAGGTATGTCATGGAGTGATATATAGTGGGCCAGAGTCCACACATATGTCATAGTGTGTTATACTGTGGGTTTAAGTTCCCACGTATATTGGTACACTGGGTCAAAGTGCTCACGTGTATCATGTGGTGATATATGACTGCGGTTGTTATCCCGGTATATCTGTGATCTGGTATGCATCGGAGTTAAAGTCTTCGGTATCCCAGTGATCTAGGTCCCAGCTAGGTATGAAAATGGATTCGAATCGCCATTGCTTCTCGGAGAAGAAGACCCGATCGATGTTCATCATCATAGTAACAACTTGAATGATGATAAGGTATCTAAATGAAGTTGTTTGGTAATGTTGAGCTAGAGCAAGAGAAACTTTATTTTCTGTTATAACTCATGATGAGTTAAAACTTATCCACAAGATCTTTTCTGCAAAAATTCCTACGAGCTTTACCTTGCCCCTCTAGCCTGCATTTTTGAGTCTTCACCCCTTTTTTCGTCGGGTCAGTCTTGTTGAGTACTTTTGTACTCAGGGTTTGTTGAACCCTTGTTGCAGGTGAGCCCCATGCGCAGGATTGCTTTGCACCCTGCTGCATGACAGTCGTTGCGGAGAGTGACGACGAATAGGCTATCTCGCTCTTGGGCAGAGCGTATCATCAAGGTTTTGTAATAAGTTATATTGCTACTCCACTACTCCTATGGTTGTAATAATTAAAAACATATGGTTTGTAAGTTTAAAACTAAATGTTTGTAAACTTATGTTATCGTAATCCTTCCACTATTTTACTCTGATATATCTTATTTGTATAAAACTGTTGTAATACTACAATGTCTCTTTGTAATGATTGATCCTGCTCGGAGAATCGTGGATGGTTCGAGATTTACCCGACAGACCTTCTAAGTCTTATGGAATACATTTATGGTTATTAGAAGTCTGTTTAGACAATAATAATGCATGTGGGCCATAAGATTTAGAAGGTTCTGCCACAGAAAGTGATGACGCCTTCAAGAAGGTGATGACGCTAGCGCGCCACCGTCGTCGGTCCCAGCCGCGAGGCTCGGGAATGGGTTTTCACCCGTGCTGCTATGGACCGCCTGCTGACGGGGGGCCGGCCGTCACCACACCGGGGCGGAGCCTACCTGCGGCTTCGACGCCTCAGCGAGAGCGACGGATGCGACCATCCTGGTGACGCCGTCTGATGTCTTCGTGTTGCTCGCTGACCAAGCCGAGCTGAGCGACGTTCCGGAGGGGGAAGGGTGAAGACGGCCCGTAAGAGCCCGGATCGAACCCATCAACCCGCTGATCGCCGAGGCAGCAGTGACGAGGCAAGGGCGCCAGCGAGGGCCCATCGTCGGGGCAGGGGCTCACCGCCCACCGCAGTTATAGTGGGGGAGCCAAACCCGCCACCGGCAGCCGTCTTGCCACCCGGCAAGACCGGCCCTACGCCAGCCGCAGCCGTCACAAGGTGTGGAGGTAGGTCGCGCGCACGCCGGCATAGGGGGAGGCACCGGCGCGGCGGGCCTGGCCCCCAGGTCCTGGCGGCGATGAGCCGGCTAGGGTCGCTGGATCCGCACCGGCCGGGGCACCTCGTGCCACCAAGCCGCTGGATCCGTGGCCACCCAGGTGGGGGAGGCGGTGGCGCTGGCGATGAGCCCAGGCCGCCAGGGGGCGCCACGGGCAGCAGCTCCGTGGCCGAGGTGCCTCGCACCTCAAGGTCAGGAGCCAACCGCCGCCGACAGCCAAAACCATAGTCGCCGCCGTCGGAGGGGCGCGGGAGCCGCGGACAGCTGCTCCCTGGCCAAGGTGCCTCGCACCTCAAGGCCGGGAGCCAGCCGTCGCCAACGGCCAAAGCCACCGGAGGGGCGCGGGCGCCGCGGGTAGCTGCTCACCGACCGAGGTGCCTCGCACCTCAAGGTCGGGAGCCAAAACCCACCGGCGGCCGAAACCCTCGCCACCGTCGCCGGAGGGGCATGGCCGGCCGGGCCACCCAGGCACCCGATCCGGACGCGGAGGGGCCGGATCCGACCAACGTGGGGCCAGATCCGCCACCTCGCCGACCAGCGGCCACCGGCGCCGAAGGAGAGAGGGGAGGGGACGGGAGAGGGGAGGAGACGGGGGTGCACGAGCCGAGGAGAAGCGGGGAGGCGCCGCCTTGGGCCCTCCCCGGTGGCCGCCGCCGGCGAGGAGGAGCGGCGGCGGCGGCGGCCTGCCGGTGGTGGAGATGGAGGGTGGTTGGGACGGCGGCGGGGCCCCCTCGAGTCGCCCCCAGGGGAGAGCGACGCGAGGGAGAGGATTGGCGGGCCTTTCCCCTCGTACTAGTCCTGTGCTGGTCCAGGAGCTCACTCTTTCCTGTGCTTCCTTCATTTTCTCTGTTTTTCATTCTTTCGTTCCAAACAGACCTTAAAGTCGAGGCTTCCAACGGGTTTGTCTCCCTCACATATCACTACTCCCAAAACAGTGCCCGCCTCCTAACGTAACACTGTTCATGTAACAGTAAACTCGTGTACAACAGTACGGGTTTAGTGAACAGTACAAACCTGATGCGAAACAGTAACAAACTCAGTAAGAAACAGTTTGAACCCGTTAGCAAACAACATTCAATCTTCATTGGCCGATTACAAACAGTAACAACCCGCTAATAAATAGTCAAACACGCTAAGAAATAGTGCCACCCAGTACTGGATTTTCAACCCGCTACAAACCGTTCTCACCCATTAATAAACCTAACCATATATATCTACTAAAGCACCAACAGTGTGAAACGCGCAAACAATACATTTCGAACCCGTTAAGGCTAAAAGTGGAACCTATAAACAATATGTGCCCGTTGATAACAACAGTCCATAGGAACAAACAACAAGAGAAAACAAACCCGTGCAACGCACGGGTCCCTGCCAGTAGCCTAGGATTCCTAATACAAAATTGTTTTCCTATCTTTTAGTGACTTGCAAAACTCATTAATTTACCCTTAGTTTTTTAAACTACTCTATTATAGATCCTCTTAGAGCAACTCCAACAGTTTTGTAAATGGACTTTGTATTTTTGTTTTTGTAAAAAAGTTTACAAAACTTATATCTAACAGTTTTATCAATGAGTTTTGCATTTTTGTTAACTTGGCAAAATCCTAAAATGAATTGGCATATATGCAAGCTCACGATCGGCTTAGTATTCCGTCTCGCACACTACTTCAGCGCGCGCTCTTCCCTCCCGCGCCGTCGGATTTTTTTTCGATTTTGGCAATTCAATTTTACCAAATAGTTGGAGATAATATTTTTTCTCCTCCCATATTGATTTGAGAGTTGACAAACTTCGTGTTTTGCCAGATAAAAAATACAAAACTGTTCGAGTTACTCTTAAATGGCAAGCTTTTAACAAATTTCCTTTGTATAAAATCCCATCGAAAAGAAAGATGCGGGCTTTTCTTGTTATTATTAATCGAAATGGTGCACGTAAGGAATCAGTTTCCGGACATTTGGAGTACTCAGGTCTCCCAACTTACGGATGGACATACAGCGAAGCATTAGCCAAACATCTCATGATGCGCGGCAGAAGAATTCCGTGAACCACTTGGGAAGCGTGAGTGCAATATTGATTAGTAGCAGTAGAATGCACAAGATCCAATCAGCAACAGCGGCATGCTTGTACTTGCGGGCACTTCAAGTCTTTCCAAACCTTTCACTGTTACCAGCAATCATGTGGCGGTGTAACTGTAATGCCGTTCCATCGCCTGAACGCTGACTGAGATATGACTGCAAGCATAACAGCGAATGTTGGTTCTCGCTGGACTTTACATCGGCATTTTTTCCTTTTTTTTTTCACTTTGGTGTGTGAAAGTTTGAAGTTCAGTTGGCGTACAAGGTATCCAGTAATGTTCCTTGCCGAATCCATCTGTTTTCATACTGTATTTGTTATGCATCCAAGAAAGAGTCTACTCCCTCCGTCTCATTGAGTTTGTCACCCTGGTTTTCGTGTCATCTTATTCGATCATTCGTCTTATTTAAAAAAATTTATAAATATAATTTATTTTGTTATAAGTTCTTTTGTCAATAAAGATACTTAAATATTGATTAATTTATTTTATTATTTATATAAATATTTTAAATAAGACGCATAGTCAACCATGAAGTCCAAAAATCAAAAACGTCAAACTCTATGAGACAGAGGAAGTATCTCCATGCTAACTGAGTTTCTGCATTTTTGTAAGTCAAAATGTTTATAATAAGATGTGAGTCATCTTACGTGGATTCAAATTGCTGAAGAAAATTCAGTTCACTCGACCAACAGCGAGCGCAAAATGAACTGGCGATCTGGCTTTACCTGCATGGGATTCAGACCTCCCTTTCCAGCATTCAGAGATCCAAGAGATCGGAAGGAAATGTGGCAGCAAGGAGGACCTACGGTACAAGTTGCAGGTTCCGACAGTTCTATATATACGCCAAGGCGATTACAAGGTTATTATATTCATAGATCACAGGGTGGCAGCAATTCTTGTGTAAAGCAACGCTGCAATTACACAACTCCATTCCATCCTGGATGTGGGGAAATCACCATCTTATATAGTAGCTTTAAACACTGCATCCCTGCTGCTCACTTTTTCAGGCAATCATCACACACCCTCCATTCCTCCGGAGGCCTTCTTGAGATCCTCGTACATCTCCTCTATCATCGGCTTCCACAGCCGAACGCGGGCGTTGATGAACCAGTTGGAGACCTGCCAATGCAAGTATGCAACAAAGGCATTACTGGTGTCTATATATATATATATATATTTTTTTTCTTGATACTTGGTAGCTAGAGCTGCTGAGATCTGGAGTGAAGTTGCAAACAGGCTGAAAAGGTGAAAAGCATGAAACTGTACCTGACTCCTGCTCAGGCCGCTCCTAGCTGCTAACATCTCCTTCTCGTTGTCTTTCGGGTACCTGAATGATAAGACATGGATTAATTAGTTTTTGCATGGTATTACAGTACGAGGTTATCTCCCATTTGCATGTGGAAAGAGACTGATGCTGAAAGCAATCCTAAAAATTTCTCTGAATGTGAGCCAGAGACGGAGAGACTGACGGGCGGAGGAAGTTCTCGAACATCCAGGCCTTGAGCACGGCCACGGACTTCTCCGGCAGGCCGCGCTGTGGACGCCACGACTGCTGGTCGCCGCACCGGAGCTGCCGCAGCGCCCAGTGCTTCTGGATGAAGGCCGACTCCCAGCTGCGCTGCCTGTCGGCCAGCGACAACGACAGCGACGACGACGACGACGGCTGGTCACCACCGCCTCTCCGCGTGGCCGCCGCGATCTCGCCTGTGATCCGCGCCCTGAGCCTCCGGTGCATCGCGGACACCGCGCCGAGCGCGAACGGCCCCGAGAGCGCGACGCCGCCGCCCGGGCGCACCAGGCTGCCGTACTTGGACGCCGCGCTCTCGATCTCGTCCATGCATTGCTTGCACCGTTGGTCCATCTGCACCGAGCAGAGTACTTATTTATTTATTACCATCAAATCGAAGTGATGTTATTCTAATCTTGCACAACAAAAATAAGACTTCGGACTCACTATCTGTAACAGTTTCTGGAGATCGTTCTTGAGCTTATGGTTGTGCTTCTCCGAACCAAGATACACCGACGGGTTCGGGTTGGATGACGTCGTCTTGGAGCAGCTCGACGACGGCAGCGGGCAGATCGCCTCCTCACCGCCACCGGCCAAGCCGGCGAACCCGACCACGTCTTGCAGCAGGCAGCCGACGAACTCGTCCAGCGCCTGCTGCGCGATGTCCGCGTACGCGGACCACCTCGACAGGACCTGCGAGAAGTGCATGGCGCCCGGACGCGCCAACTGTCCGGCGCCGGGCTGGAACACGCCGGGGCCGGCGCCGGCGCTGCTGCTCCCGTATGTCAAGCCGGAGCAGCTCACCTCCGAGGACTGGTCCGGCAGGCTCATCGCGCTCACAGCACCTGCCGTCGTCGGCGAGGACCCAGCGCGCAGCCTGAGCGACAAGTACTCGCTCGCCGCCGTCCCGACGAACGGGTCCAGGTCCCGGAAGGCGGCGTCGCCGGAGAACCACGTCGTCGGGCAGTAGTAGTACGAAGGCTCGTGGATCCCGCCGCCTTCCGCCGGCTGTCCAGCGATAACGAGCTGCTTGGCCTCCATCTTGGGCGCGTGGTGAGCCACGGTGACGTCCCAGGGCGACGGTCCGTACGAGTACGACCCGCCGCCGGTGACGCCGTAGGCGGCACCACCACCACCGTGCGTCGTCTCCTCCGGCGACATGCTCTGCAGCGCGGTGGCACGGAGCAGGTGGCCGGCGAGCAGCACCGAGCCGCCGTCCGCCGAGAAGCTCGAGGCGGCGACCACGTCCGCTGTTGGTTTGGCGCCAACAAGCCCAAAGCCGCTGCTACTGCTGATGCCGCCGTGAGGCGTGTACTCTGGGACGACGTGGAAGAGAGGTGCGGCGTCGGCGGCGCTGATAACGCTGCTATCGCCGCTGACGAAGCAGCTGGTCATCATGGCGTCGACTCCGAGGCCGAGCTGGTGCTGATAAGACGCGTTGCTGCTGCCGGTCATCTTGAGGCTGAAGGTGTCAGACGTCGCAGATACCGAATTAAGAAAAAAAAATACCTGAAACTGAATGCAGAGCGTGGGTGGAATAAAATGAATGAATAAATGGTGGCGACATGAACACCGCTGGTCTCGTCGTACAACAAGAAGAAATGCAAAGGTAACCTGGCAGCAGCAATCAGGCCGGGATGGACATTGCAACAGAGATGCACATGAGAGGGTCTAGGGCCGTAGGCGGCGTTGTTCTCATCCTAGTCCTAGAGAATAAACTACGTAGACCAAGGGGGGAAGTTTATCCTACTATTATTAGGTAGGCTGTGTATCTTGAAAGTACTCTGTTCTACTCGTTTAAAGCACACACAAAACAGCAAAACAGGATGTTGGTCAACACTAAGAAATGTGAGCCGCAATTTTTTAAATCAAAGGAGAAAAGGCTGGAAGTATCAGTGTTACTGGTACTGCCGTAGGAATTCTCAAAAAAAAAAAAAAAAAAAAACTACTGAATGACAACAAGACACCGATGAATCACTAATAAAATAGGCTTAGCCGACATGCATGGCAACAGCTACAGCTAAGCATATCTAGGAGTAGATGGCTTCTTGGAAGCAAAGCAAGCATATATTAGAGGCTCAAGATCAGTGAGTGAGGGCCCAATGCAAACCTTATCAAATCATGCAGAGAAACGCGGACAGGCTACTGAAACGCCAACCACCAGAAACCTGAACGAAGGAACAAAGGGTCCAGCAAAGAAAGATATAGTATATATGCTTGACAGCAAGAAGCACAACACAGATCGATATCTGAAAGTAGTCTCAGCTAGCGCTCACATACAAAGAGAGATGCAGTGATCAGCAAGAAGCAGTGAGAGCTTTTGCAGGTGCTGGCCGGCTGCTACTAAACTAAAACGGAAAGGGGAGCGTTTACTAATAAAACGGCTGCAGGGAGAAGAGATGGAACGAATGGCGTGCGTGTGCCTGTGTGTGGTCGTTTGCTTTGCTTTGAAATCCCCCGGCCCCGGCTGATCGAGAAAGGAGGAGGAGGAGGAGCAGCAGGGAAACAAGGCGGTGAGGGAGAGGTTTTATCAGGCAGGGGCAGGGGCCGGCGGGCGGCGCCATGATCAAAAGCAAAGCACGAGAGAAAGAGAGGACGAAATCATGCATGCATGCATGCACATGTCAACAAGCCAAATGGTAGCCCACTTGGAAAGAAAGCCGGCCGGTGGCGGCCCCCGCGCCCCCGCGCCTCCTACCAAGAGCCAAGGGCCAAAGGCCAAGGGGATGAAGAAACATGCTCATGGCCTCTATCTAGGCGGCGGCGGCAGCAGCAGCAGCAGCGTATGCCCATGGGGGAGGAAGTGGTCCTGTGGATCATACAGTATATATCAATCAATATATGCATGGCCACTGTGCATCTGTGTGTGGAACGTGTCTGAGTCTCTGACTTTAAGAGAAAGGGTTTGGAGAAGATACAGAACGGAACGGGGGAACGAGCTGCTTTAATTTATGGGACTTATCACCTCATGATTGCCCCGCCCCCATCCTCCTCTGCCTCCCTCTTGTAGCAGCTAGTTTTATTAGGACAAAACATGCATGAGGCTTGCACCATACTGTCGGATCGATCGAGTAGATAGGTGGAGTAAACAGTTACTATTTGCATGACCTCATGCATGCTTAGGAGTAGTAGCTGTTATTGCTAACCAGCAGCAGCAATCATGGCTCCATTCCATCGCGTGATCCCAACCCAGGCAAGGCAGGCACTGTCGTGGATCTATGTGATGTGAGGATGCGGACCGACATGTAGATCTACATACAATTGTGGGAAAGAAACAAGGGCTCTTTCAGGACAAAGGCGCGCGGGGCCTGCACACGTACTCTACCAGCGCGCTTTCCACTCGCCCCAGCAAATGCGAGAGAGAGAGCGAGAGCATGCACCTCTTTATGTCAGCTTGGTTTTGCACACATGCATCCGGCGTCCTCTCCTGCCGCGCTCTGTCAAGGCAAGGGTGATCAGGGCGGCCAAAAGATCTGGAATCTGTGTGCAGTCTGCCTACTGCTACGGTTGCCGGGCTGTGTGTAGCCTGTCAGCCTCTCAGGTCAGTTGGCCCCGGCCGGAATTGGCATGCCACGTCAAATCAGCGCACCCGTACTATTTTATTTATATGACTAATTAGATTTAAAATATTTATCTCATAAAATATAATAAAACTGTACAATTAGTTTTTAATTTTATACTCCATACATACGTTAGCATTTTGATGTGACACGAAATATGAATTATGCATAGTAAATTTAGTGGTAAATTTTAGGATCTAAACGAGGAGTAGGCTGGACATGTACCTTCCAACAAACGAGTACTGCTCCACTGTCCTACTATTTATTACTCACCGAAGCGTATATTTTTTCCCTTGACAGAGAACCAATATTGATTAAGCTGTTAGAACCGTTGCGGAGAGAGAGTTGTATAATGGGCATGGGCAGGAGTGTTTCTTGATGACTGCACTCCAAAATGTTACTCACCGCAACATTGTATGATGATGCCATGACCAATCAGATTTGGGGTGGCAAATTCAGGATTACGATCCTGCAATGATTGTTTCCACTCCGTGACAAAATATAACAGTCAACTTATTAGGCTTTATCTAGGTCTAGATTGTTTCCATGTCGCTTACGGAGTACAACCTTGTCTCGGTGGTATTTCAACATGTGCCGGCCTAGCCTAGTAGTAGTAGCATTTTAACTTGTGCTACAGTGCTCAGTCGCGTAGGATAGAATGTGGAACACATTTTGGTAGGACATGGTATTTCGAGACTGATAGCACATCGATCTGGTACAGTAGTAGTATATTACAAATACTGTTTGTACGCTACACTCACTTAGCACACGGAATTTTCGTTCTGAAAATACTACTGAAGTGCGTTACTAATACCCATGACAATTATATCCATTTCTTTCTCAAATATATATGTAGCAGAATTCTGTACTTTCTTTATTTCAAATTATAGTTTTAGTTTAAATTTATCTTAAATCAAACCCTATAGTTCTATTGAAGTTTGTAGAAAACTTTATCATCCCCTACTATATCATTCGCTAAATTATTTATAAACCTTGAGAGCGCATTTGTTCAAACTTTTATATATCAATATGTTTTTTCCCCTAAAAACCATGGTTGAAATTAGGAAAGTTTGGTTTCTATAATAAAGCCAAAATGACTGTAATTTAGAATAGAGAAAGTATAATCATATTGCGTCAAGGAGAGAAAAAAAAATTAACTAAAGCACAAAAAACACAAAAACCCAGTTAAAATTCACTTGTGCGTACATGGACTTCCATGAAAAAAGGAATGGGTAATGGGTTCCTTTCTCTGCAACAGTGGAACTGTTTGAGCACGTTGTGGACGGAATTGGGGTCAGCAAATCTAGATGTGTAGATATCTGACGGTGTAATATATGGGTCCACGATGCAGCAAAGAGTAAGCAGGTTTTTCAAGGGGTTTTCTTACAGCTCAGCTCATGGTGGGTGCATTCACATCAATCCTAGCTACTGTTATTAGCTAGAAAAGTCATGATTCTCATCAACAACAGGTTTACCTTCTGAACTTCCATACAAGCTTCCACATGTATAAGCACATGCTAGTGAATTTGAAGCTGATGGCTTTGAGAAATACACGACGTCTAAGCATGGCCACATCATAGTTTAGTTGTTTAGGTTGATATTTACGGCTAATTTGGTAGGACGTTTTTATTCTTCTAATCCTTAAGCTTCACTTCTTGATTCTGTGATAGATTGATTTCAGTGTACAACGGGGTGGGAAGTAGGTGAGAATAATTTTAGTGATTATATAAGTGATTAAATGTAGATGTAGAGAGTGTGGTTTTGTAACCTCGAGCTATTAGTGTAAACAAAACAAGTATTTAGTTGTATTTTTTTTGATATATAGGTTTCACAAAATCCTTTAAGCTAGAATTGATTTGTACACATTAACTTTTGTTTACACTAATAGCTCCATCCAACGGCACAAGAAAAAACATGCAGTTTCAGTTTATGCCACAACCGGATATTGATTAAGACATGACATTAGTTGAATTTCTCTACGACATAGCAACCACCGATCAATCCTTCTTGGTCGCGCGCGGAGGACACAAATAAATGTAAGCCCTTGAACTTCGTGGACTTCGACTGAACTTATCAGTCGCTTATTAACCATGGTATAATGTTTTTTCTCGTAACAAAACAACATCAGCCGGCTTATCAACAGTAGAAATCACCAGCGACCAACGATCAATCCTTCTAGATCTATCCTTGGTTATCCTATAAAAATGCGTTATTTTACCAATCCAATACTCTATCCAATACTACTATCCTAAGTTATTTTTATTTTTTTCAAAACTTAATTATTTTAAAAAAATTAGTATATAGTACTATAAAAATGCGTTATTTTACCAATCCAATACTCTATCCTAAGTTGTTTTTATTTTTTTTTCTACTTGCATAGTTTTTTTATGCACTAATACGATGCTGTAATCATTGGAATATCACTGTGCCAAGATGGGTGAAAAGAGGAACTTTGAAGCCGTATGATATGAGCTCCAAAATCAAGGAAGCCGTTTGCCCTTTTCTCCTTGGGAAGAGCGTGTGGACAGATTGCGGGCGCGGGGGCATGGCGCTCCCGTTCAGGTCTGCAGTATGCAGCTACGGTAGTGTTCTCCCATTCTCTCTCACTTCACCAGTCCCCTTCCTCAAACAAAAACAGGCGCCATGCAGCCGGCTCAAGCTCAACTCATGGTAAAACATTTTTGCACTACTGCCAATGGAAATGTAACCTGAAAAATTGCTGTTCGAAACGGAGTTAACTATAGCTAACTTACCCAACAATCATAGCTAACTTACCTAACAATCATGGTGCAATTTCAGATTACCTATCTCAATCTCTACTAGGAGCATGAGCATTTGAATGTTTCTTTGCGAGAGAGAGATGTTACCTGCGGTAAATTTGGAAATGAACTATTCGTAAACAGCGATAACTATTCATAAATAGTTGAAGAGCATGCAAGTGCATGCGTGTACTGGTGTCTGGTGCGTGCATGTGCATGGATGGCATTGCAATGCCAGTACATGGAGGTAATAATCCACTGCAGGAAGGCGAATTACCTGTTTGGCACTAGCCTACGGATCCTAGCCTGTTCTCCCCAGTCTGTGCAGAGATTTGAGGGGCCTGGGGCTCTGTGCCAAATTATTGCCTTCTTGTTCATCAGCCACCGTAAATTCTCGCTGTAAAATTTGTTGATGCCAGAATTTGGCTAGAGAATATGATCGGTCAAATTACAGAGGTCACTGATAATTAATCAAAATTAGCTAACATGCTACAGGTCAAGAATATGGAGGTCGGACGCCAGATTGATGCATCCTGGAGTGCACAGTGTGAGAAAAGAAACCAATGAAGAAATTGGAAGGAGATCAAGGAAATATTTTGCCCAGATTAATTTTCTAGCCGGAGGAGTTCTGTTCAGATTGGACTTGTGGACAATAACGTGTGATATGCCCATGGTTCAACCGTGCAGAGCCAATGAAGCACGGAGGTTTTTAGGAAATAGATTTTATTTGATGTAAATGTAATACGTATTTGTCAAGAGTCCTAAAACTTCACGGCAAAGTCCAACCGCCTATTTAAAAGGTCACGGCCGATTGCAAAATCCATCTAGCCAATCGAATTAATCAATCTATTATTTCCAGCATTACGTTTTGTTCTTCTACCTTTAGACAGTAGTGCATGCCGAACCCTAATCTCCATTAGGGGTTGGTAACCTTTGCCGTTTTGCGCTGGAAAACGGTCGGCTCTCCTCCACGAAAGCGGGGAACCCCTTTGCTAGTATCACTCGTCGTTATGAAAGTACGATAGTTAACGTGTTGTTGCGTGGATCAATTTCGTGCACCAACAAAATTTTCAAAAAAAAACATCGTTGTATTTTGGTGCACAGATAGTAAAACTACTGCTTAAACTTGTAGTGGTATCAATGTATTTTTTGTCGCAACATAACAACCTCGGGCGGTTTATCGGCCGTGCATACCGGGTGGTGGTAGAAAACATTAGCTGAACAGAACATGCAGTTATCTCAATTTAGCCTTTAGAGTTTAGGAATCCTGTGGAAACCTACAAGAAGTGAAAGCAGTACATTCCTACACGGATAAATTAAGATAACCGCTGTTATCAACATAATCTCCATATACTATATTAGCATAGAAAGCAGAAACCTTAGAAAGGCCAAAAATAGAATAATACAAAGTGGTGGTGGTGGTGATAAAAATAATGAAATAATCAAACTTTTCTTTGCATTTATTTTTGGAGGAATAATGCACCAAAATGCACGCCAATTTTGGTAGCCGACCAAGTAGGCCCAACGACTTCAACAAAATTTCTATGTTTTCCAATGCTCAGTTTTCTTCTATTCCTATATGGGTTCAAAAGGGAGCCTCAGTTTCCTCCAAATGTATATAACCTTCAAATGTACCGAGGAAGCAAAACAATGAGGTTGGAGTAATTTATCTAGTACATATATTCCTTTCAAATATCCCAAAATATGTATTGCGCGCCATTTGCGGGATAAATGATACGAACAATCAAATCCACCATGTAATATAAGTGCATACTTTATAATTTTGAGTTGTTTTTGTGAACCATTAATTTTGAATTTAATTAATTATCGAGAACTATATTGTTCATTATGCACTGAATTATGTTTGAAATTTCTGCAGCAATGCAGAGGTTACGAGGAATTTCGGATTCAAGCCAGGCGGCACACTCACAGACACCGAAACTGGGAAAGCACGAGGTGGGCTCGAAGCGATAGGGCCATAGGGGGCCGAGAAAGAGAGAGGGTAAGCACAAGGTAGGCTCGAATCGATGGGATGGGCCGAATGTGAGGATTTTGGAGCAAGAGGAGAAAAAGCACGGAATTGGGGGCAACCCTTTCACACTCCGCTTCTCCATCCACAGCTCCACGACGCCACCTGCCCGCATCGGCGCCGCCACCGTCTCGCCCGCCTCCTGGCGCGAGCGGCACCGCGCTAGCGGCAGCCATGGCGCTCGCCTTCGACGATTTCGGGCGCCCCTTCATCATCCTCAGGGAGCAGGAGAAGAAGACGCGCCTGCGCGGGCTCGACGCGCAGAAGGCCAACGTCGCCGCCGGCAAGGCCGTCGCGCGCATCCTCCGCACCTCGCTGGGACCCAAGGGCATGGACAAGATGCTCCAGTCCCCCGACGGAGACGTCACCATCAGTACGCATCCGCTTCCCTTCTTCTCCATTGGATCGATCATTGTGTGCGCTGGTCGTGGTGTTGCATGTGTAATGGACGGGACGGGATGGGGCGATCTGAGAGGGAACGACCCGCCGCCCTTGGATCATATCCGCTCAGGTGGCGCTGGTGAAGTGGTAGTCCTCTGAGAACCAGAGTTTTTGAGTGGCGGGTAGATGTCTTGAGATCTAGCTTATTGCCGGACAGTTGCTCAAGCGAGGTTCGCGGCATTTTGTGCAATGTTTCGGTTTTGGGTATTACTTCGCCAAATCCAGTTTTGTTTTACAAGTTCATTTTGCAGTTATACACGCAATACAAGCCATCTCGCTGTTTGTTGATTCTTGTATTACTTTGTTTATATTTGACTGAAAGTTCTGCCTTATGATATGCCAGCAAATGACGGGGCCACGATTCTGGAGCAGATGGATGTTGACAACCAGATTGCAAAGCTGATGGTGGAGCTGTCCCGCAGCCAAGACTATGAGATCGGGGATGGTACCACTGGGGTGGTGGTCATGGCAGGGGCACTCCTAGAGCAGGCTGAGAAACTTCTGGAGCGTGGTATTCATCCAATACGGGTTGCCGAAGGTTATGAGATGGCATCAAGGGTAGCTTTTGAACACCTTGAGCGCATTTCCCAAAAGTTTGAGTTCAGTGCAGACGATATAGAGCCCCTGGTTCAGACCTGCATGACTACTCTGTCGTCAAAGATGTAAGTTACAATACAGGATCTTCAAGTTCATACCATTAACTTTATGATGCAATGGTATTGTTTAGTAATTTCTAGTCTGAATTGGTTCTTAGGGCATCATGAATTTTAACTTGTTTATTTTTTCCCTGTATGGCTCATGTGTCATTTATTTTATTCTGAAGTAAAAAACTTGTGTCTGCCGAGGATGTGACATGGTCACATGAAACCTTTTCCTGGTTTTATTCCTTTTATCTGTGTTGACCTAACAGATATAGGATAGCAGATTGCATTTGTTTGCACGCCCAGCCATTCGGTGATTCATATATACAGCAATGATTTTTCTTTTGTTCTTTACATTATCAACTCTGTAGTTCTGTTCCTTGTATGATCTTTATTGCAGGTAATTCTCATATACCAGAAGATATATTTTTCTACTCCTTTATAATACTTTATTTGTTGGTAGATTTTTGTAGAACAGAATGTCTGATGGTATCTATTCCTCTTCTACAGTGTTCACCGTTGCAAGCGGGCGCTGGCAGAGATTGCTGTCAAAGCAGTCCTTGCGGTTGCTGATTTGGACAGGAAGGATGTTAACATGGATTTAATCAAAGTAGAAGGCAAGGTCGGTGGGAAGCTGGAGGACACTGAGCTAATATATGGAATTGTCGTTGACAAAGATATGAGCCACCCCCAAATGCCAAAGAGAATTGAGGATGCTAAGATAGCCATCCTGACCTGCCCATTTGAGCCCCCGAAACCTAAGACAAAGCATAAGGTTGATATTGATACTGTAGAGAAATTCCAGACGCTTCGTGAGCAAGAGCAGAAGTACTTTGATGAAATGGTTCAGAAATGCAAGGTAAGCACTAAACTGTCTGTTTAGTTGTGAATATCCTAGTTTTATGGTACCTGGCTGATAATGATCTTCATATTGGTCTAGATGCGAGATCCTCAATTTAAATAATTTATATTGTTACATTACATTGCCCAGATTTCATTTGTCGACAATTGTTCTCTAGTAAATATTTCAAAAACTTTTAAATATTTTCCTTTACTATTACAAAGTAAGGTATATGCGTGTATCAATCGTATTTGTGTTATTCAGCGTGTTTGCTTTGCTCAGTAACTATTCGCATATATTCTCTAGGATGTTGGTGCAACCCTGGTTATTTGTCAATGGGGTTTTGATGATGAAGCCAATCATCTATTGATGCACAGAAATCTGCCAGCCGTCAGATGGGTTGGTGGTGTTGAATTGGAATTGATTGCCATTGCTACAGGTCCACATGCTCCTATATCTCATTCAGATTATAACTGACCTGTGAATGCAATACCTGATATTTGAAAACTGACTGTAGGAGGACGGATTGTTCCAAGATTTCAAGAGCTGAGTCCAGAAAAGCTTGGGAAGGTATCATCTTCTGCACACATTTTATTTCAGTCATATGGAACCTGCGTAGTTGACCATATCTGGATGATGTGGTGTCCAATTTGCAATTATAGTGCCCAAACTAGAGTGAACAGATCATCCTTGGGGACAGGGCATTGCATTATTTTTTTTCTGTGTATAATAAGCAACTCCTTTACTGTTTCTGACAGGAAACATGATGAGCAATTTCATCTGTTGGATAAAAGTACTTGTTTATTGTTGAGTTGATAGGATATTTACTGTTTTTTAACTGGATTCTGAGTTTATGAAGGTGATTTAATTATCAGAGGTCAATAAATTGAATACTTGACTTCAATGTGGTCAACTGTAATGGTACTCTTAGTAGCTTCGCAGTTTGGTTTAGCCTTTTTATCAAATTGTGTTGATCCCATCTGGATGCGTACAATACAGTACATAAAAAATCTGCAGGCATCTTTATGTATTGCAAATAGCTATGTGAAGCATCATTTTGATTTTTCCTGCTTGAAACAGGCTGGATTAGTAAGAGAGAAGTCATTTGGAACAACCAAGGACCGGATGCTTTACATTGAGCAGTGTGCCAATTCCAGAGCTGTAACTATTTTCATTCGTGGTGGTGTGTTCTGATGTTTGTATCCTTTTTCTTGCTTTCATATAACATCTATATATATGCCCACCTCCTTTTATCAGACATCATAGTTTCATATGATTTGGAAACACTCCACAGCTATTCTGAATAAAGTGAATATCATCTAACAGAGTGGATGCTATCCTAAAAATTGATTAAAAAAAGTGGGGGCTATGTAGTTGTTATCAGTATTTTGATTGAGTTTTCAAACCAAGGATTGTCTTGAATAACTGTGGTATTAATCCTGCTGCATTAGGAACCAATATTGTATACAATTTTGTGCAATAAAAGATAGGTAAATCATTTGTTGGAACAAAGCTACAAATATTTCTTATTTTGGTTTGTGGTAAAAATCATCTACTGCTATACAGGAAATAAAATGATGATTGAGGAGACCAAGCGCAGTCTTCATGATGCTCTTTGTGTGGCAAGGAATCTGATCCGCAATAACTCAATTGTGTATGGTGGTGGCTCGGCTGAGATATCTTGCTCAATTGCCGTTGAAACTGCAGCAGATCGGCACCCTGGAGTTGAGCAGGTGCGTGTTGTCTTTGGAGCTTGTACTCGCTGTGATGTAATATGGTACCTTCTGACTGTTTCTTTGGTGTGCAGTATGCTATCAGATCATTTGCTGATGCATTGGAAGCTGTTCCACTAGCCTTAGCTGAAAACAGTGGTTTGCCTCCTATTGATACCTTAACTGCAGTGAAAGCTCAACAAGTGAAGGTATTTTAATTCCACATTTCTTTTCTTTTCAAGTATATATATTACTTTAAATTTTTAATAGCTGCTGTGGCCTCTTGAAACTATGCGTTAGCAATGGTTCCTTTTACATGTCAGCCAGATTATACTCGATTTGTAGTTTGAGTTTGCCCTTGTGTAGCATTGTCTTTTTTCCCCCCTACACCATTAAGTGCGCTTGTACAGTCTGATTCAGAACTCCTGTTGGGGTCGCCATGCTCTTTGTAGTGTTTCAGTATGGTACTTTTGCTGTTAATCATTACTGCTTTGGTGCTTGGAAACCGTGGTGACATTTGTTTACTGAACACCTTTTTAGGATAGCAACCCCCATTGTGGCATAGATTGCAATGACGTTGGCACCAATGACATGAAAGAGCAGAACGTCTTTGAGACACTGATTGGCAAGCAACAACAGATCTTACTTGCCACGCAGGTGGTGAAGATGATCCTCAAGATCGACGATGTGATCTCGCCATCTGAGTACTGATGAAGCCTGAGAAATAATCGACAGCTGTGCTTGCTGGTTACAAATAGGCAGCATTGCTAGTGTGCTTGTTTTTTTTTTTTACTAGAAATCTGGTTGGTACGAGAGGGCACTTCAATGCTAGGGAGTCGCCGAGAAGGGAGGGTCCTCAGCTCGTGTTCTGCGTCAGAGGCATTGCGGTTTGTGAAGGGCGCCGTCAGAGGGGTTGCATTCCACATGTTGTACGGTTAATTTGCTCGTGCAAATGATGGTACCTAAAGAAGTAGCTGCTGCAGCTGCGCGCATGCTCTTAGTAATACCACTGTCTGAACAGATTCGATTATGCGCTATCTACATTTGTTGACTAAATTCTAATATCACTAAAGATCACTCCCTTTTTATAGGATTTAGAAGTCATTTAGGACAGTGACACGGTCTATAAAACATAATTTTATCCTCTTGTTTTTATAAAATATTTAGAGAAAAATGATATATGTATACTTTTATAAATGTATTTTTTAAGACATCTATTCATATAATTTTTATATTTGACTCAAATCTAGATCTTGTCCAAAACCACTTCTGAATCCTATATGTAGGGAGTACGAGGCTTTCTTTAATGTCATGAAATATGTTCATTTTCCAGGAATACCATTACATGAATTTTGTGTTTCTCGCTGCCGTTTCATCATGTGCCGTGAAATTATGTGTCTCTGACTATATCGTCCTACAAGATGAGAAGGTGCATCCATCAAATTTCACTGCAGATATGTCCTTGTGAGTCTAATACTATCCATCAAATTTAATTGCAGACATGTCCTTGTGAGTCTTAACACTATCCATAAAATTTCATTTCAGATATGTACTTGTGAGTCTAAACATTATGGGCCCACCAAAAAATTAAGCCCACGGGTTTTTTCTTTTTCCCCTTCCTGAGGGTATTCTTCGGTGCTATAGCGGGCTTATTTGGCTGCAGACAAGACAGATGACGTCTTATTTTTCTTTTTCTTGTATCTTGGCAATTCTTCGCCCTTTGACCTATACTAGTTAACATGCACGTGTGACACGCACGTGCATAGAAGATATATATCGTTTTTATTATCTTTTCTTTTCTAGCTTGATTGACGTTATCTTTTTATCCTATTTTTGCATGTTTTTTAATCCAACATTTTTATAACTTTTTCTGTATAAATTTGTTTATTATGCACATGCAACACACACATGTGAACCTTCTAGAATGATAATCAAATTTCTAAATTCTAAAATTATATTATTGTAGAAAAATATTTTCGAAATGCATATACCTCAATCATAAAGCCTGATTTTTCGAATGCAAATAAGAAACTCATATAACTATATATTAACCTAGTCACAAACTCATAAAAATTTACATCATCATTTGTAATGTTATATTGAAAGAATATCATTTCTAATGCAAAGAAGCATAACGGAAAAATATCGTTTGTGTAGAAGTCGTCACAAGCGTAAACAAATTTTATTCTAGGACCAAAGCAATAAACCATTACCATCACATCTATCCTAACTAAAAATCTAGAATATTATATAGGATGAAGGCAAAACCCATCCAATATACATAGACATGAAGCTTTGCATCTATCACTTTTGGTAAAGAACACAATAAACTCACTTGCGCATGTTCGCTAGATCTAGGTACCTCTTGTGATTCATTTAGAAACCTCTTCTCATCCTTCTCATCGAACTCCACTTGCACGTCACTCTTGTTGACAAGTTTCAAGTTCAGGGCCCGCATGAACCTTATGGGCTTATACTTAAAGATGTACTCTGCACAAGCGGGATCGTCATGTGTCACGAATATTCAATTAAATACAGAGCAGACAACATATCAGTCAAGAAGTAAAATTAAATATGCATGCACTGAAGTTGAGCAAAATATAGCAAAGCGCTACAAACCAGTTATTTGTATGTAGATGGATACAAAACATGCATGTAGTGGTGTTGATCTATGTGATATTAAACATTTTTACCTCATGTCAAGTGGTCCGTGCCATAAGATGTAAGATTTGTTTATGTTTTTACTGTTTAATTATAAATTACATGTGTACTGGAGTAGTAGAATCAATTACTTGCAGTGGTGGTCTTGTAATGACGACTTGCAAGTATATTTGTATCTTTGATGGCGTGCCTGAAGCATTTTTTGTGGGCAAAGAAAGTTACAAAATGCAATTTTACGGCATAACCAGTGCCTGCATGCAATTGGATCCTATCATGGTTGTACTGTGCATGGAAGTAGTATTGCATAATCAATGCGCGTGCTTTTGTCGCTTCACGTTTGTCTTTTTTTTTCTTCTTCTGTTACGTTGGAGTTATTGTGCTGCGGCATGGCCTCATCTTGGCCACCGCCGTCTTCTCGCCGCCGACAGGTAGTCTGCCCAGGCGTATGCGTATATATCAAAGATTCAAAAAGATGAATCTGGCCCATCCACAGCAACACTTGCAACGACTTTGTATTTCTTCACAATAGTACATAGAAGAGCCCTTTGAATTCATCGACTAAACCTTCGTTGTAGCGGCAGCATGCATCAGATGCCAATTTGCCTACTATACGCCGAGCATGCATGGACGTTCGCCTGTAGGAATCACCTACCGAAGACAGAAGTCGTCGTGCTAGAAAGCAAATCTTACCTGGAGGGGAACGGCTTGGACGTCAAGGAGAAGAGCTTCCTGCTTCCTCTTGGAGAACCTAGCTACGCCCGCCACGATTGACGGCGTTGGCTTCTGCCGCTCGGCGACCGTGCTGGGGAAAAGAGAAAAATATGTAAGATCGATCGGGGAGAAAATCATGGCAGCCTCTCAGGCCACGGAAGGGATGTGCCGATGCGAGGGATGCGGAAGGAAGCGAGGGCATGACCATGGGCCCGTGGGTGGGTAAACAAATCGCTGGTGAAAAATAAAATAGATGCGCGACAAAATTGAATAGCAGGAACATAAATAAATCTTACATTTTACGGGATGACTCATATGTTAAAAGGTAAGGATGTTTAATGTCTCTTAGATCAAGACCTTAAATTATATCTAACGGTTAAAATATAGGGTGGGTAAGAATTTTCAAATAATAACTATTTATTAATTTCTTCACTCTTTTATAGTATAGGTAAAAACAGTAATATAAAATGCTTCTTTGGTTGTTGTTAGTCTTTCTATTAAATGTTTATTTTGGCTATTTATTTTGAAAGATTAGATATTACTGTAGTTGAAAAAAAAGGAAAAGGACTTGCGAGTTTGTGATGGATAATTCCAATCTACTATATTCTTCTAAACCAATTTCTCTGAACTGAAACGAGTGATCTGATAAATTTCTAAGTTATGTATGTTGTTTTGTTAAAAAAAATGAACCCCCAGGCAACCAAGAGAACAAGCCAAGCGACTTTGCAAACACGAAAAAATTGGACCTACCAGGAATGTATAGATGTTTAATATAAAACAACAAGCCTTGTTTACTTAGTCTTGTAATTCAACATTTTTAGATAGCCTGTGGCAACAAGCATGTTCACTGTAATGAATTTTCTATTTTTTGTTTGTCTACAAAGACATTTGAGTCAAGTAAGTTTTATTTGATGTTTACTTTGTAGCAGAAATTTGGAAGAAATGAAAGTGATTCATGTGTTTGGTTCAATATGTTCACATATGCATGGAATGGAGTTTTGGCAGAGATAGTACTGCCAAATGATGCTAAGGTATAAAGAATGGACCGTTGAAGCATGATCCCAACTGGAGTTGCCAATCTACACCATTCTTAGCACCATGTGTAGCTAAACATTGATCAAATCCTAATAACCTAGTAACATTATATGCAAGGTTCTTGATCCACTTGAAAATAACAAGTCTAGCTATCATCCTAAGCATGCTAGTATTTCATTCATCATTAAAGTTATTACTAACATACACCACACAAGCATGTATATACGAATTTAAATACAAGTGCAATGATTAAGTCATATGTTAATTCATAAGCAAATGCAACAAATTATTTATGAGCTTGCTCCTGCTAGTTGTGTGCTTCAAATTTTAATTGATCCCTTTCCTTTCTCTCCTCCTATCTTTGTGACCTATCTCCCCCCCCCCCCTTTGATCTCTCCCCATTTGACATATATTACTAAAAAGTGTATGGTCAAGTTGTAGAGAGTAGATTAATCAAAATCTTTTGCTGGATGATTAAGGATCAATTTTTACCACTTTGGTTCAATCTAGATCACTTGCCTAAGATATTTATCTCGGTTTGAGTCAAAGACAAGCTTCTTCACACCTCATGCAAGGGTTATCTTGCTTATGTTTAATCACTTTTAGCTACTAAAATGTCAAAACACCCCCCCAAGGGCTACAAAGTTTAGTGGCTTTAGTAGCCAAGGGGCTGCTAAAAACTACTAAAATGTATCCCTCATAATTACCCGCAAGGCATGGGTGATCTTGGCATTTAATAGGGGAAAATAGTATTTTTTTTCAACTCTTTAATGTTGTTTAGTCACTTTTAGACATTGGAACCAAATAGGGATTACTAAAGTTTAGTGACTAGCTTTAATAGCTACTCCCTCCTTTCAAAAGTCTCCATCATCTAAGTAAAAAATATTTTTTCAAGAATCTCCATCATATTAGGTTGCGACCATGGGTTGTGCAAGCCCAAAGCGCCAGTAACCACTCATAATCGCTGAGCATTTATTACTCCTTGTCTGTATGTGTTTATCATTCGCTACTCACTCCTCGTACGTGTTGCATCCATGACTATTAAATACAAATCAAGGCTCTCTTTGGTCATTGCGCCAAAGACTAAAATGATGAAGATTTTTGAAAGGAGGGAGTAAAGTTTAGAAGGTGGGATCAAACAGCCCCTAAAATAGTTTGGTAAAACAAAGAACCGCAAAATCCGTCCAATTTTTCATTTCCTTCGATTTCTTCTTTCGATATGAGCGAGCTATACAAGGTAGGGGATAAACTAAAGGTAAGAGGAAGTTCTAAAAAAGCAGTAGTCAACGAACCTGATGTGTTGAGCTTGTCTTGAGCATAGTGTGGTTTGATTATTGGGGTAAAGTACTACCATTGATTGTTGCTATAATTTGCGGCAGTACTATGTTACTATAATTTGCGGCAGTACTATCATTGATTGTCACTATAATTTGCGACAGCAATAGTGCCCAGACATCCAGACACTGCCTCCGTCCGGACGCACTTGCCTACCTGCACGCTGCGTTTCGCCCCGCACGCTACGCTTGCCTAACTTGACCTGCACGTTGTGCCTGACCACCCACGTCCAGCATGCACCTGCACGCCCACCCATGCATGTGGGGACCACCTCCCCATGAGCCCATGAACTTTTTGCACCTGTTAATGCAGCATTGTAATATAAAAAACTGCAACATCAAAAAATATATAGTGCAACATTGAAAAACATGCGGTGCAACATCAAAAAAACATTTACTGCAACAACAAAACTTATGTACTCAACATCAGAAAACATGCACTGCAACATCTAAAAGCATGTACTATAACATCGAAGATTATGTGCTGCAACATCAAAAATTATATGCTGCAATATCGAAAATTATGCACTGCAACATCTCAAGCAATAATGCTGCAACATAACAAAAATATCTATCGCAACCCGAAAAACCCATTGCAATGTTCTAAAATAATATGTCGCAACATCCTAAATAACAACATCTAGCCCACTACCTTCGAGCTCGCCAGAGGGAGGAGGAAATAGGACTAGCCACAACTGTGTCTTTCAGATTCGGAGAAGGAGGATCAAGGGGGCTTTAGATCTAGAGGAAGAGCTCCAGAGAAGAAGGAGAAGGAGGAGAGGGGCTCAACTAGATATGGAGTGACCTACACCTACCTCATCGGCGTGTCCATGGTCGTCCTCATCTCCGGTGGATGGAAGCAGCAGGGAGGGAGGAAGGGAACGCGGCGGCTGGACAATAGTGACCGGAGCAAAGCAGGCCCGAGAGCGACACGGTAGAGCGATGCCAAGGGCAGCGAGTCACGTGGAGAGAGAGATAGGGAGGGCATGGATGAGTGGATGAGCAAGCAGGAGGAGGCGGAGTGGAGGAGTAGAGCCACATGTGGTGGATATGAGAAAGGCATGAGAATAGATGGGGCGGCTAATTTTAATTAGTCGGACATGCGGCACATGGGGTTGGTTCATCCGGTGGTGGCCGGACACTCATGACCAAAAGTTATCGTATAATTTGTTTAGACAATCCTTGGTAGAACAGTTCAGATAAATACATTTTTTATTTATAAAAAAGTAATCAAACTGTTAGATATGTATATATCTAGGAGTCTAATTTAAATGATGAGGTGTTTTTTCTATCTACACAAACTTTACTTCTTCCATGCTTCACTTGCAATTGCTAAGTCTATAGATTGTCTTGTTTATTAATGTCCAAATGCTTTTATGCAAAACTAATGTACTCCTTACTACTACTCAAATGCATGATCTTTCTATACTATATTAGGTAAGTCCTGCGGAGTAAAGTTGAGTACGCAACCTATATGATCTTGAGCTTTTTAGGAGATATAATGCCCATACGATGTTTCCATTTATGCTCCTGAACCTTTGTGTGAAGTACCTTGCTTGCATAGATATGCGAATGTGGCACCCTCGCATATCAGTTATAATAAACTTGTTATGTTTGAAAGACTTCCGCTAGAACTTTGATGTTAGTATGTGATGTGTGAACATGTGTCATGGACTAAGTTTGTGGACTATAGATGGTAAACATAAATATATTTTAACTTTATGATGTAACTTAAGCGTGGTTATGATGTAATCTCTCTCTTTGGTGATCCTAGATGAGGGTGGGCATTTAGTACATCTTATGGGGGTGTACTGAGATGAGTTGTTTAGAGATATGTCTAATTAGTGGACTATCACCTTGTGTACCTCACTAGAAGGGCGTGGATCCTGACAACACCTGCACAAAACCTAGGGCTAGCAAGAAGGTCTATGGTTTGTGTACCACAAGCATGGGGATGTATGTGGAGAAACAGGGGAACTAGGTTGTGTAAAGATGATCAGAATCTAGTGCAATGAGACATTGGTTTCTAAGGACTTCATTGTGTAGCTACCTAATGAGAAATGAGAATTTTCAGGTGCGGTATTGGTCATGAAGTGGCACTCAGCTATTCACTGTTTCGTGCACACTAATACGAAGATAGTGGTGTCATAAGTGCCATTGTCGCCTCATGGCCTGCACTCACCATATCACTACCGGTTGATGAACCAATCCAACAATGATAGTCATGAATATCATTGTTGGCTCCTCCTAACCTAACAGTTTTGTGCCTATTATCACTTTTGACTCACCTACTCGATGGTGATAGGACACCATATCATAGTTGATTAATGTCCACTGACATAGATCTAGCACTAACAGGGGCTACCAACCCGACGATGATTATCAGATTTAGCATAGTGTTTGCGGCCTTTTACATCTATGAACCTATGCCACCACAATGGATTCTGATTACTTACAACTCATAAGAACCAATGTACGCTACTAACATGTTTTGATATTTTGTATTTATTTGTTGCCTTTTTTGAGTATATGAATGTATGCTAGCACAATAGTTTTTGATTAATGGCTGACTGGCATACATAAATTAAGCACTGCACATCGGACAACTCATCTTGATTAATGGCTGGCTGTCAGACACAAATTAAGCACTCCGTGTCGGACAGCTCATCGGCAATGTGGGTCTAGGTTATTAATGTGGCAGACAGGCAAAACGGTTGAAAAGATGACAATGCACTCCCCTACCTCATGGGCTCCACCCCCATCCGATTCACATGCACCAAAGGAAGGCTTGCCCTACAACACCATCCATGCGAAAAGCTACTAATGTCACTACAGCTAGTACAATAGCAATAGCAGACCTCTCTTGTCCACCACTTTCCATTTCTCACAGGTTCATGCTTCTTCAGCTTGAGTGGTGTGAATGATAGCACAACCGCTTGTTCAGTTCATTTTTCTACTACTGAACACTACCGGCGGTACTAGCTACCGCCAGTACAAACCCCTCTGGAACCGCTAGTACAATGCTTCACTGTATAAGTGTTCCCTACCCATAGAAATCTGATTTCCAGGCCACGTACCAACCAAACCAGCCACAACCACACCAACCTTCCATTTCAGACCTCGGATCAACCCAACGGCGTGAGTGATAGCTAGCTGCCCCCATTCTTCCTGGTTCCATATGACCGTTGTATATAATCAGTACTCACCGGCACCACCACCATCTCTAGAGGTTTGTTGGGTTTGTGGTCCTTGGTGCCCCCTCGCCTTGTCGATCCCCTCAACCTACAATTATAAAGGAGCATGGGCTCAGGATCTAGATCCTATGGTAGCGGAGCCCGCACCAAAGCTCCTTCACCAAACAACACTCTCATTGCCCCCTAGCTCAACCCCCGGGCACAGAAATCATTGCCCACCTAAGCTGCTCCCATCGCACAGCCGACTTCATCGATGCAACGCTTGTGCTCGTCGTACGCGAGTGCAGGCTCACCGAGGCGATGGCTCAGATCCAACAGAAGTCTGAGATATTAATGGGGCTGCAGGCCGAGATCCATGCGCTGGAGCTCAAGGTTGCCAACATCGAGGCACGTGCGTGACCCAACTCTGGCATCAGTGGGCATAGGCTCATGGAGCAGTATAACACCCCAAAATTTGTATTTTGGGTTGTTATTAGAAAGCACTAAATAAAATGTGCTTTTCTATATTCTTTTTTAGAAAATAATTGAATGGGTTTGTGCTTGGTGCTTTGCTTGGTTTTGCTGGTGTGAAAAAGAATTTCTAAACCTCGAGCAAGTCATGTCTAGGTTTTCTTCGAATTTGAAAATAAAGCTTCGGAAACCCAAATTTGCCTCAAGAAGGTTTTAGGAAAACGTTTTCAGAAAAATCTTTTCTCTTGCTTAGAGAGAGAGAGAGTTTGCTAGACACCATCCCTTACCTAGCCCCAGTCAACCTGGGCTTGCCCCAGCCTACCCTGGCTTGACCTAGCTTGCTCTGGCCTCCCCTAGCCTCAACTAGCCAGCTCTGGCCAGTCATGGCCAGCCCTAGCCGGCCATGGCCACCCCAGCCAGGCCAGCAGTAGCAGCAGTCCGGTCTAGCAACCCTTTGCCATTCTCTAAGACATCCTAGTTTACTTTGGCTAGCTCCTACCTAGCTTGGGCCACCCCTGGCCTCACACAGCCTCATCTGGCCAACCACGACCAGCTACAGCCATCGGTGGCCACTCTCAACCGGCCACGGTCAACTTCGGCCGGCTATAGCCAGCACTAGCTTGGCCACAGCGGCCACAAGCAACCATAGCCTTCTCCGGCCACCTTGAGCCCTCTTTGACCATCCCTGGCCAACTCTGGCCACTCCCAGCCGGACATGGCCAGGCATGGCCAAGCAGCAGCACGCAGCAACATGGCCACTAGCGGCCAAACTGGGCCACAAGTAGCGGCTGCGCAGCCAATGCCGTGGGCCAAGCCTAGCAGCAGCGCAGCCAGACGCAGCCGGCCCCGGCCAGCGGCAGCCGGCCAGAAGTGGACAAACCTGGCCGCCACCAGCAACAGCTGGCCCAACGGGCCAAGCCAGCGGCTTTAGACCCACCGGTTCCCTGCCGGACCAGCGGCCAAACTGGGCCACCAGCAGCAGCTGCGTAGCCAGTGCCGCGGGCCAAGCCCAGCAGCAGCGCAGCCAGACGCAGCCGGCCCCGGCAAGCGGCAGCCGGCCAGAAGTGGACAAAACTGGCCGCCACCAGCAGCAGCTGGTCCAACGGGCCAAGCCCAGCGGCTTTAGACCCACCGGTTCCCCGCCGGCCTATAAATAGCCAGCCCCAGTGCACCGCAAACCCTAGCCACGTGCAGCCGGCCACAGCCAGCCGTTGCTGGCCACAGTCGGCCGTTGCCGGCCGGCCCAGTCCCGGCCGAGGGCTGAGGTCGTCCCTTCCCCGCGCGCCGCAGCTGGCCGCCGCTGGCCACACCAGGCCGCAGCTGGCCGCTGCCGGCCGCACCAGGCCGCAGCTGGCCGCCGCTGCCGGCCGCAGCAGGCCGCCGCCGGCCCTCCAGCAGGCAAGGGCCGAGGCCCCTTCCCCAAGGTATTTACGACTTTGCCACCATGCGATTTATTTACAGTTTTGCCACTGATCGTATAATCTCCGCCGTTTCACCGTTTTAACTCCGGTTCGAGCGATTCCAGTTGCGTTAGTTTCGTGTCGTTGTGATCTATGCAGTAGTGCTAGTGGTTTCCATGTCATTTAGTTGTGAATTTATTTATTGATTTAAATGTTAATTGGATTAATAATTATTTAATAGTTTTATAAATAAAAGTAAACTAGGGCTTCTATTTTTGATCTCTTTGTGCTACGAACGTGTCAACCTTAAGTTTTGTGTGAAATATGATCTTCATGATGTCATATGTCTGTGCATTTAATCTTGTTCACTTGTGTAATAATTAGTTGATGCTCAACTAAATAAAAGCAACCTAGGGCTATGCTTTCGTTGTCCTTGTGTTGCGATCATGTCAACGTATGTTGCTTGTTATCAATAATGTTTGTCACATCACGTGTTACGTAAGTAATCTTGTTTATTAATTGATGTGTGCTCTCTTGTATAAAAGTAATTTAGGTTTGTACCTTGAGTTTGCATACATGCATGTCAATATGACTAGTACGAACTTAAATGCTTCTTTATTAATTATGACTTGTTTAGAGTTACATTGGAAACATGGCATGCTTAGTTCCACCTTGAATCATAAATGCTCTATGTTTAATATCAACATATCTTGTCGTACATCTCCAGGCTAATGGGCTCTGGCTTGGTCTATTAGCAGGACTATCATGGGCAGGATAGACAGCTTACCGACGGGTGGCCATAGCTGTGGTCGCTGGGGCTTGTTTACAAGTATTTAGTATGGGAGGGGCTAGGGATCCGTGTAGGGGGCGGCCTCACGGTGAAGTCGCCCATACGCTTGGACTCAAGGCTGGCGAGTTGTTACTGCTTATGACCCTGTGAAAAGCCTTGTTGTGACCTCTGCCAGCCTATCTCGGCAATGGGCTAAGAGGCTGATCACCTCGGGCATAAAGAGTAATCACAATCTGGAGTGAAAGTGTACACCTCTGCGCAGAGTTAAAATCGATATATCGTCCGTGCTCACGGTCACGAGCGGCCCAGATCCTCGCATGATTAGCCAAATGGAATAAATTGTTAAATCATGGTGATGTTGTTGAGGAGGTGGCATACCTCTGTTTCTGAACAGGATGGTAGTCCTATGTTGCTTGAGATGGCAGTCTCAAGGTTCATGTTTTTAATGGATATATGCTTATATCTGAGATGTTAAATGACACATTAATTGCTACTTGAACCTTAATAAAGGGTTGGGTGTTTCAACCAAGATGAATAGAGAATACGTTGTAATAAGTAAAATCTTAATTGTTTACATTAAAATGCTACCACAGTTTACCTTTTAGCCTTACCTTTGTATAAGCCATGCATGTCATTACTTTCCACCTGTACTTGCTGAGTTTCGACATGGAACTCACTCTTGCTATATTTTGTAGTAAAGTGTTTCTCAAAGGAAGGATAAAGAAGTTGGGTATTGGAAGTGTTTGGCATACGGAGCCCCTAGTCAACTGTCCTTGAGAAGAATGAAGACTAAAGAGAAGTCTTAGCCAATGTTCCGTGTTACTCTGATTGTGTAAGTGTTAAATACATATGTTTCCGCTATATAATACATTGTTTTCTGATATTACCATTTTCTGTTGTATGTGTAGACTTCCTGGGCACACTATGACGACCTCTAGTTTTCTTTGGAAACCAGGGTGTGACAAGCAGGCTAGTGTCATCAAGGAGGCATATGGAGAAGAAGTGGACAACGAGGTTGTAGAAGATGTCCTTGGAGCAAGGTACCAAATCTTTTGCTATTTTTTACTCAAATTTAGTTTTGTTCCTTTAGCCTGCTATAGCCTATTAGAGCATGGAGGCTGATATATGCTGCAACCGATAGTGGGCCTCGTGTTGGCCTGCCTTCATCCCCACCCCCGATGCCACCACCAACTGTTTCCCTTGCCGCCGTCTCGCCCGTATCCACCGCCATGTCGAAGATTGATTTTTTAACTCGCCAAAACCCTAACCCTAACTTCGCCGCCATCTTCTTTTCTCTCTAGCGGGGCATAGAAGCGGGCACGGGTGCGTGGGTGTGGTCACTTGGGAAAGGAAGAGGGTGGGCTGGCCCACATCGTGCCATCCGCACTCCGCGTGACGGTCACATAGTAAACTTTGTGTTATAGCATGGTATTATTAGCCTGGAGACAACCCAACTAGTAATGTCTAGGTATGCTAGGTGGGCTATGGCATACCATGTGGGGCATGACTTGTACTTACTTAATACTGGATTGTCATCCTTATAAAAAATTACAACTAATAGTTATAAGTATATATCTCCCTAGTTTGATGGTAAGCATGGTGCCTTTTAACCATGAGGCCGCTACTAGTTCAACCCTTCGAAGCTAAATTACTTGTAGTTATTTTATTTCCATTTTTATTTCCCCTTTAAAGTTAGTTATAGATACTATAGTTCTCTATTTAGTTTTTTTATTTTTATCCTATCATGTTGTGTGCCGTGAAACCTCAATTGCAAGTAGTTTTTGATTTCTTGTCTTTTATCCTCTCTTGATATTAAAAACTATATATATGATATATTTTATCCTTTACTTTGTAGTTTTTCTCCAATGTTGTTGTGCCCTAGTGAGACCCGCACTGAAATATAATGGCAAATAAAAGTGATGTCACTTCGGCATCATTTCATAATCACTATTGGTATATACAATGCTATTTTAAATTTCCAATTCTTTTGTCCCCTTTAAATTTCCAATACTTCATCTTTAGTTTTCTATTTTTATCCCCACTTGTTATGCCTCAAGAGACCTTAGATGTGTCTTTGTTTTTATCTTTTCATTTTTATCCCCTCTAAATATTATAGGTGTGAATGATATAGTTCATCCTTTACATTTTCCCATCCCATCTTGTTGTGCCCTGTGAGATACGCCATGAAATGGAATGAGAATCGATAGATATATAGTGTGTGTTGTGTCTCCTTTCCAAAAGTCTTCACTCCAACATCAGTTGTATATCATGGAGATTAGTCAGATTTTTTCTACTTGCCTAAGGAGCTTGGAGGTCTAGGACTTACGGACATCAAGTGCTTAGGGTTCGCACTTCGGCTGCACTGGGAGTGGCTATGTCGTACCGATCCCGAAACTCCTTGGGCGGACTTGTCGTGCAGACTGGAGCATGAGGTCGATACCATGTTCCAGGCATCGGTTCGAGTTGTGGTGGGCAACGGGGAGCGCACGCGCTTCTAAACGAATCCATGGTTGCCCGTCGGGCCTATCTGATCGTTCGCACTGGCGTTGTTCATGGCGGTGGGTAGCCATCGGCGGAAGCGCTCGGTGAAGGAAGCTATGGCAGGGAGGGGGGGCGCACCGGTGGACGCGCAAGATCACCCGGGGCTCGCATGGCGGCCGTGCTGACGGAGTATGCCACGCTATGGGACATCCTTCTAGGCGTGCAGCTTCTTCCCGGCACCCCAGATCGTTTCGTTTGGAAATGGTCCGCAGGGGGAGGGGGCGAGTACTCAAGCTCCTTGGCATACAACAGCCTCTTCATCGACAACACCACGCTACTTGGAGCCAAGGAGGTCTGGGGCGCCTCCGCCCCGTCGAAGGTGAAGTTCTTCCTATGGCTCGTGCTGCACGAGCGGCTATGGACGGCTGACCACAGACGGTGACATGGCCTCCAGACGAGCATGGTCTGCGCCCTATGCTGCCAAGGAGACGATACGCAGGCACACCTTCTGGCTTGCTGCATTTTCACAAGCGAGGTTTGTTTCCGCCTACTCAGTTTCGTCGGCCTCTAGCAGCTCGCCTCGGACGGAACCAACGACATTGTCGAATGGTGGATGGGTTTGAGGGCTGCGGTTCCGACCGTTCTGCGCTGCGGATTCGACTCCCTTGTCCTCCTCGTCTTGTGGGAGATATGAAAGGAGCGCAACCGCAGGACGTTTGATGATGCTTGCCTCAGCACGACGCAGATTTTGCAGCGCATCAAGGAGGAAGGAGAGGAGTGGATCACGGTGGGCTTCAGCAAGCTTGCCCCGCCGTTCGCGGCGGCCCCCTAGCCTTGCGTGAGCCTACGCTTCTAGTCGCAAATTGGGTTTCTTAGTTAGTACATTCTTTTTGCACCACCGTTGAAGCCGATGTCTTCTGTAGTGTGTTTGCTCGACGTGCTTCATGGCAGCTCGCCTAGGATCGCGTCTAGCTGTGTATCGAATTCTTTTTTTCCTTAAAGCAATACGCGTGCAAGCGTGATTTTGAAAGAAAAAAGTGATTAGAGATTGATTTGTAGTTCACACAATATTAGTACTAGAAGATGGTTATATTTCATTTTTAACTTCTATATCATAATTTGTTATGTTTTTAGCTTAGGCTTATCATATGATTAATGGATGTTGTTTTACCGAAATGGAATATGGTTTACCAAATTAAAAATGGTTTTAAAGAATTGCACAAGAAAATTTTTTGTGATATACCCTGTGTCATTCTAGGTCTGACTATTTGTTACGCTGCCCAGAGTCATAGCAGGCCACAAGGTTCCAAAAGAGGAAGCACAGGTAGAAGACGCAGAAGCAAGTCGTCATAGAGGTTCGCAAGGGGAACAACCTACAAGAGCCACCAAGAAGGCTCGCAAGCAGAAGGCCACCAAGAAGGCTCGCAAGCAGAAGGGCCCGTGCTTCTACAATATGGTTTTCAACGCCCTCAAGGAGAAACAGGATCTTCAACAGCAAAAGTGGAATGAGGAGGCCATTGCCGAGGAAGCTGCTGCCACTGCATCCAAGCCGCCGTGCTGCAGGTGCTGGTGGTCAAATGCACCACATATGCCCTCAGAGTCTGCGGCTGTGAAGGAGGATTCTAATGACGGGCTGAATGATTCTTAGTGGTATGATGCATTATATTATTTTTCCTATTATTATTTGAAAGCAAGGACTTATTAGCTAGTGCAACCTATCTGCAATACCCCTGTTTTCTTTCTTCTATGATAGGATTATTACTTAATGTTTTTAAATGAGTATATATCATAAAAGCAAGGATCAACATATATTTTTTTTCTTTTTTCTGGAAATACATATATGTTAATGCTCTGAGGCAAGAGGTCCAATGTCGTTAGAGTTAATGCAGTATGACATTGCCTACATATCCCTCGGCCACGCAGCTATCAAATCACAGGCTTTGGCACCTACTAACCACATAGATTTTTAAGACTCCAATTTAAATTATGAACTTCCAATTTGAAAGAACCCTGTTGTCAAATAAGCCGTAGACAGACATATCGTCCTAATGATGTTCTTTACTACGTACAGCTGTTTATTTTCTACAATGAAAAGTATTATTTGGCATATCATATTGTTCTCACTTTATGTGTTGTTCACACATAGAGGTAACAGGCTATAAGAAGGGAGAAGAGAACCAGGGGACCGACCTGTTGGACTTGCTGTGATAATCTTTTGGTGTGTCAGTCGGTATGCGGCTGCTGTAACCGTGTAACCAGCAAGCCTGCTACTGACCTGTTGCTGTTTATTTTCTCAGTCTAGTTGTTGCTCACTTATTTTTGCTCTATCCTAGAAAACTGTGTGAAGAATGTAATCGTTCAATGGACGATGCTATAAGCTGTGTATGAGGAGTTTGACAGCATCATGCTCATGGACTCATGGCCGTGGTGGCTGGACAAAAACTCTAGTTCGTTACTGGATCAATCAATGGATTATATTCTCTGTCGTTAATTTTATATGTATAAGTATGCAAGAGATGTATCATGATCATGTATTGTATTTTTGTACTTTGGCTCATGAGCGAAACAAACTAGCTCGAGCATGCTAGTGAGCCAGCCAAGCCGAGCTAGTCTGCTGGCTCATCTACTATCTACTATCAAAATAGGGAAATCGACTACAATGACCTCTCTCGAACCTTAGTGAGCCACGTCACCATGGCCCACGGTAGGGCTTTGCAGTAGTCTAGGGTGTATGCGTGAGCGCAAACGATGCATGTAGCCCCTAAGCACCTAGATAATTAGGATAATCTATTAGAGATTAATCATTGTTGTGGCGCTACTTTAGGGGATTATGTAACCCCTTGTTGTGCAATCAACACAAGCCCACAAGCCCCCTTAGCTGCCATCCCCGGGAAGAGGGCATGGGGATCTTCCTTTTTTTTTTCTTTTCTTCTTGAGCGTTCGTTCCCGCCTGCAACTTTATCAGTACCCGAATGCTAGACCTTAATTTACCAACTGGTTGAATAGGTGAATATGAGTAGAAGAGAAGGTAGGATCTAATTACCGAATTAATTGTAGAAACTAGTCATTTGAAAATAAATTAAACACATTCGAAAAGAACCACACAACTCCAAACCTACAAAGAATTAGTTGCAGATAATTGTAGAACCATTTAGCTGTAAAAAAAACTGCATATATTCTCAACTTCGTCTCAACTGAATGAAAATATAAGTCCAAAAGAATAAGATCATATTAAATGGAGATTACAAATAAATCAAATTATTATTACTGCACTAGTCTATACCTATTTATAAAGAGGCAAAATTTCTCCACCTCTTTTTCTTTCACCTCTCCGTGTCCTATATGTTTACGGTTAGAAAACTATAATTGAAACCATAATACCTATTAATAAATCTCCAAAGTTTCTAACGCCCTTTTTGTCCGTTCTTTCAATTTCTGCCCGCCACCAAGTTATGTCCGGATCTTTTCTTTATTTCGTGCTGTGTCCACTGGCGAAAAGAATAAAAATACCATTGAGGATTTGAACCTTAGTCTCCACTGTTCAATTACAGGACGCTACTGAAACGACCTTGATTTCCGCGAAGGAAAATCCACAGTGTCGGAGTGTAATATGACCATTTAAATCACATTACCCGATAACAGTTGAGTCCATAATCCATACATCGAACAAAAGAATGCAAATAGAGGGAGTTACAATAACTTATTACATCGCCACAGGGCGGAATCAGAGTTCATGCAGCATAACAATAAAAGCTTGAGGTGCGGAAGCTATCTTCTTCTCTCCAACTTGAGCGTAGGCACGAAACCCTCAATCGCTGTACTCCCCAGATGAGTACTCACTCCTTGAACCTGAAACCAAATTTTCAGTACGATTTGTACTGGCCACACTCCCACCCTATGCATTGCTTTGTGGAAGTGGGTGCAAAAATAAGGGTATCTCAAAAGGAACCTATAAAGGCTGGGTTTTCCTATGCAATGTTCAAGTATATAAAACAAAAGTATAATAAACAAGTTTTAAACACAAACCCATTCCCTTCATCTATCTCCATCCATATCTGTAGCATCATCTCATCTCATCTCCAACACCCTCTCAGACTCTGGTCGACAAGTCAACTCCCTCTTGGCTTGCCTCAGCGGCCCGCAGCCCTCAAACTGGCTCACGGCCGGAAAACACACTCAGAGGAAGGTAGAACACTCCACTCACTAGTCCGGTGCATGCGAAACATAGGAAAGGTCCATAGCCGAAGATTCGGCATATGTATCGATCGATCAACCATACACTCTGCAGAGGTTTCACTAATCCACCAGATAACCATCATCGATGCACGCGCGCACCTAGGCAGATTCCGGGCGCCTACTGCCATAGGCGATGCCACTCTACCATCCAGCACTGGATCACTGGAACTGTGAAGAGAGCATGTATCCGCTCCCGAAGAGGATGCCATGCCATGTACCCACTCCCGAAGGGGGTGCCATGATCATCTCGGTAGGGTGTTAGCTCCATCCCATGCATATACCTTCCTATCACTTCTCGCCTAGCAGTAGTGGCATCGACCTATCCAGCGGTTCGGCCGTCTCCCCCCCATGGAGAGCGAGTGGAAAGCAAGAGATTCCTAGGTCCGGATACCAGCGCAACAGTTCCTAGATTTGACCAAACCGGGATATCTTCATCAGGGTTTATCTTTAACGTGCTACCACGGCACCTTCATCCCGGGCTCCACCTTTCCGAGGATCACACCCAAGGACCACCATCACATCTCAGTTAGCCCGCCACAGGCTCCTCACATGGGAATGTCCAGAACCATTCCCTGGCAAGACTTGCTCCAAAAGCTCGTCGTAGATCCCGGCTCGATCGACTCAACCCTCACCCTACTCCCTGCCGTAAGCTCCACCCCAAACCCGGATATAACATCATCAGCTCACATGCTCATCTGAAACATCAACTCACACATCCAGCCTGGCACCCTCCAGGCCTTCTCCGGGTTCATCACGTCGCATCAAAATGTAAGCGAGTGAAGTATAGAAATTATAAGTATAGCAGATAAGCAGGTGGCTATCATAACAGCGGGTAAGTAGGTGATAGTTTGCAACAAGGTAGGGCTCATCAAATAAATACTCTATCATGCAGTCCTAGCACAGGCATAGCATTATAGCAACATGAATTTAAAGCACTAGCCAAACTATAATTGTCATGCGTAATGGGATCTACGAGGTTGGATGGTGTGTGGCACCTTCACTGACGTAGCTGTCGGACTTCTCCTGGTAGTAACTGTCGTCAAGCTTGTCCTCGCTCGAGCCTGTAACGAGATTTAACGGTCGCGGAAGCGACCCCTGTAGATTAGCACAAAGAACGAATGCAAAATAGAAGATCCAAATACACTCAAACATAGCCTAGATAGATAGTGCTCGATTTATAGAAAATTTGGATATGTGGATCATAATTTTCCGAGCTCGTATGAAAAAGATATGAATTTTCAAAGATTTAACCATTTTCTGAAAAGAACAAGGGCTCGAGGGGTTACGGTCTCAAGGTTACGATCTCGAGGGGTACTGTCTCGAGGGGTAGAACTCGAGGGGGTTACGGTCTCGAGGGCACGGTCTCAGGGTTACGGTCTCGAGGGGTACTGTCTCGAGGACACTGTGTCGAGGGGTACTGTCTCGAGGGCACTGTCTCGAGGGGTACTGTCTCGAGGGCACTGTCTCGAGGGTTAGAACTCGAGGGTACTCTCGAAGACGGAGAAACTGCTCTGCTCCCACAACGGTGCTCGCTCTCGAGGGTACTGTCTCGAGGGTTATGCGCTCGAGGGGTACGCTCGAAGGCGGAGAGACTGCTCTTCTCCCACAGCGGAGCTCGGGCGGTGATGGCGAGGTTAAACATCCGGCGAGGGGCTGCTCCAGGACTTCGCTAACTCGTACATCGTCCTCGGGTCGTCAAGGCGAACACGTAGGCGGTCATCGAGTCAGGGGCTTGGTCCCGGTGACGTGCTTTATGGCGGACAGCGGCTCGAGGGTGACGGTGCTCGAGGTGTAGAACTCGAGGGTCGACACGTCGAGGTGTCAAACTCGAGGGTCTGTCCTCCGACGGGTCAAACTCGAGGGTCGGTTCTTCGAAGGGTCGAACTCGAGGGTCGGTTCTTCGAAGGGTCGAACTCGAGGGTCGGTTGTCGAAGGGGTCGAACTCGAGGGTCGGTTGTTGAAGGGTCGAACTCGAGGGTCAGCTCGAACGCGTGATCCGTCTCGGACGAGATCGGCTCGAACGCTAAGTTCCTCCTCGGCGATCGACGGCGGAAGAACCCTCGATTCCTGGTGCCACAAAGGATCTCCGGTGCCATTAACCCGCCCATCGGTTTCGGGACTTCACGACGGTCACGTCGATGGGCTTCAGGGCGACAGCTTCACTTCCGTGTCGAGCTCGACGGCAGTCGGTGGCTCGATGGCGACGGTGCCCGATGTACACTTCACACCGAGTCACTACAGCTCCAAATGGTGGCGTCGATGGACGGTTGGAGTCTCGCAGCATCTGCTCAAGGTGCCGGCGGTGACCAAAACACACGGCGGAGTCCGCGCGGGCAGCAACTCCCACGGCGGAGCTTCGACAGGTCCTCGGTGCACGGCAACGGCACTCCGAGAGGGTCCACGGTCTCCATCTTGCCCACTCGATGCAGCTCGTCACGGCGGAGCTCCCCGGCTTCTTCCTGCTCCTCGAGGGTGGTCGATGGTGGCAGGAACGACGGTGAACGACGGCGTTCTGGAGCGGCAACGTACTGACACGTCGACGACAAGGTGGTTCGGGTCGATGCTCTGGTGAGGCAAACGCAGAGCTAGGGTGTGCACGGGGTCCGTCTCATCAAGGCGAGTGCGGTTCCGAAAACGATGGAGGTCGAGGCTCATCGGAAAAGCGACTGGGTGATCTTGCCACGGCGGAGCTTGGCGCGCGGCGATGAACTGGGCGGCTTCCATTCCGGCATCCTCCCGATGCCGTGGTCTGAGGGGCTCGGCTAGTCTCGTGTGTGTGTGCGGGTGTGTCCAGTGAGGTCGGTAGTGACCTGGGCCTACGCGCTCACGGCGGAGCGCCATGGCCAACAGCACGGCGGAGGGTTCGAGAGGGCGGCGATGGCGGTGCTCACCGACGGTCGAAGAGGATGGAGGTGCGGTACAAGTCCAAGCGGCTTCGGCTCGCGGTACTGCTCCTCCTTCCTGCCCTCGACGCAGCAGCAGCGGCTCCGAGTCGACGGTCTTCCTCCCCAACTCCGGTGGCGGCTTCTTCTTCTTCCCTGACTCCTTTCTTCCCCTTCAGCTCTTCTCCAATCGAGGCTGGCAAGGAGGAATGGGGTTTCACCAGAGCGGTGGCGGCGATCTGGGAACCCTAGGATGCCGGGGTGCTTGCTTTATAGGGCGGACGCGGTGGTAGGTAGCAGACGGACGGCCGATCACAGCTTTGCTTGATCGAGCGGTCAAGGGATGTCCAAGCCAGCAGCTGGGGTTCGAAGTTCTTTGTGGCGGCAGCGCTCCACTGCGGCGACAGCGCAGGTGCGCGCGCGCGCGCAGAGAATATTGCCTGCGGCCGTGGGAACTTTACGCGGGCTGGTCGGTCCAGGTGGCTTGCGGGCGCGCGTCGATGCGGGGCGACACTGGATCGAGCGGTCGAGGGAGGTTGCTTAGGAGCGACGCCGGGGAACAGTGCTGACGCGAGCACGCACAGCCGGTCGGGTGACCTCAGCGGGCGCGATGACACGTGGGTTCCACTTCGAGGCCCCATCGTCAGCGACTCCTCGGCAACGGAGGCTCGGTGCGGCGCGCGGACGCGCGCAGCTCTTGCTGGGCCGTCGGCCTGGTTGGGCCTCGCAGCGCGGGGTCGAGCGGCGAGCAGGGGGGTCGAGCGGCGAGCAGGGGGTCGAGCGGCAAGCAGGGGGGTCGAGCGGCGAGCAGGGGGTCGAGCGGCGAGCAGGGGGGTCGACGGGGTTGCTCGGGCCTGACTCCTCCTTTTCTTTTTCCTTTTCTTTTCCTTTTTCATTTTCAAATATATTTATATATATACTTATATATATATGCAGTGTGCTTATTTTGTGCTACAGAATAGTGAGCATACATGGCCCAAATACTTCTAGGGTATTATTCCCTTAATATTTATTTGTCAAAATAAATATTATGTTGTCATTTTTAATAATCAACACATAAACCAAATAAAAATCCAACTCACTCTTTTAATGCAACATGATGATTAAACAAATGAAACATTAAAATGTAACATGTGAACATAGAGCATGGTTATGAGATGTTAATTAATTTGCAACATGTGAATGCCATGCATGACATGCTAGGGTTGATGCATATGTAAGGGGTAGATGATGACATGTCGCACCACATCACTCGAGGTTTTGTCGAAAAATTTTGTAGTTCGAATTTTTGGGTTGTTACAGCTACCACCACAACACAAGGGGTCACATGATGCGTAAGTCAAAAAAAAGGACTTACATGATGCTAAATGAAGCTTTTTTATTTAACTTCGTAATAATTTCGAATACTCATATCCGCTAGCCAAACAAAAATACTATAAAAATATAATATTGATAAGTATATGTATATGTATATATATAAGAATAATCTAGCAAGACAACAAAATATAAATAATAAATCAAACTATAAAAATATGGTATTACGTGTATTAAAATAATCTATCAAGAAAAAAATATAACTATAAAAATATGATATTGCATATATTAAAATAATCTTGCATATATTATATATAATAGTATTAATATATATCTACGGTTAGACTTAGAACTACTCTTGTACAGCTGGCTATAGAATAATTTTATTTGTAGCCATGATAATTATAATACTAATTTATGAGATTATAGTAAATACTTACTATATGATTTACTATAACATCATGGTAAATATCCCCATTGTTACAGTAACACAATTATCGTAAATATTTATTCGTAGTTATTATATTATATTATTATAAATAGAGGTCAATAAGTACTAATTAGTTTTAATGACCATCCATTGATATGTCTATGAAGCTACTAATTAGTTTTTCTCGAGAATGATAGTCCATATTCATTTTTGTTTAATTAGGTTACATAATCACCAAAAGACATACTCCCGCTTTATTCATTTGTTGGGGTCATTTTAGGGTCAGGCCAAATGACCAAGGAGGAGCGGTGCATGTAGTGTTGCCCATTAATAGCTGCTTCTTTTTAACTCTGTCGGTGACTATTGAATTAACTCGGCCAATGAGGAGGAGCCGTATGAGCCTGGGATGAGATAAAAACCGCGGTCCTAACTTAAACGACTCTGATTCTTGAGATTTTTTTGGTAAGATGACTTTGATAAATGGATGGAGGAAGTGATATAAAATATAAATTTTAGTTGGTATTAACTGTGGCTGCTATGTCACCCAATTACACCTTTTCTCAATACGTCTCCACGGACCAACTAGCAAGCAAGGGCGACCGACCTTATAATTATTTCATTTATTTAACGTTGGTTTAAATATAATTAATAAATTCAATAAAAAATATTTTATTACTATCGGTATAGGAATTATACAATAGACATGTGTCCTGTTGCAACGCACGGATATTTTTGCTAGTTACTTTAAAGGAAGGAATATATATTGGTATAGGCTATAGCTAGAAAATCAAATCTTCCAGTCCCTCGCTAAAGCTCATCACGGTCATCCTCGTCGCCGTAGGTGTCTGCCGCTGCACCGGCGGACCTCTGGTACACCGCCGAGATGACAGGGCTGCACACGTCTTCCAGCTCCTTGAGCTTCTCCTCGAAGTCCTCCTTGTCGGCATCCGAGTTCATGTCGATCCACTCGTTGGCCTCCCTGACTGCCTCCTCCACCTTCTCCTTGTCGTCGGCGTCCATCTTGTCGGCCATGTTGCCGTCGTCCACCGCGCTCTTGACCTGGTAGACATACGTCTCCAGCTTGCTTGCGTGCGTCGACCCGCTCCTTCTTGTTCTTGTCCTCCTCTGCGAACTCCTCCGCCTCGTGCACCATCCGGTCCATCTCCTCCTGGCTGAGCCGTCGCTCGTCGCCTGTGATGGCGATCTTCTCCGACTTGCCGGTGCCCTTGTCCACCGCCTTCACGTGGAGGATGCCGTTCACGTCCACCTCGAAGGTGACCTCGATCTGCGGCGTGCCCCTGGCGCCGGCGGGATCCCGGAGAGGTCAAACTTGCCCAGCAGCTTGTTGTCCTTGCTCATGCTGCGCTCGCCCTGGAACACCATGATGCTCACGGTGGTCTGCCTTGTCCTGGTACATGGTGAACACCTGTGTCTTCTTGGTAGGAATCACCGTGTTCCTCGGGATCAGCTTGGTCATCACCCCACCCACGGTCTCCATGCCCAGAGTCAGCGGCGTGACGTCGAGGACAACCATACGTTTGGTGGTATTGTCGGCGCTCCCGCCGAGGATACTGCCCTGCACGGCGGCACCGTACGCGACGGCCTCGTCGGGGTTGACTCTGCTGTTGGGCTCCTTGCCGTTGAAGTAGTCCTTGAGCATCTGCTGCACCTTGGGGATCCGTTTGCTGCCGCCGACAAGCACGATCTCGTTGACGTCGCTCTTCTGCAGCCTGGCGTCCGCCATGGCCTTCTTCACCGGCACCATGGTCTTGCGGAACAGGTCCTTGTTGAGCTCCTAGAAGCGCGCCCTGGTGAGCTGCTCCGAGATGTCGACGCCGTCGAACAGCGCCTCGATCTCGACGCGCACCTGGTGCTGGCTGCTGAGCGCGCGCTTGGCGCGCTCGCTCTCGCGGCGAAGCTTCCCTAGCGCGCGGGCGTCGCCAGAGATGTCCCGGCCGTGCTTGAGCTTGACGAGCTTGACGAAGTAGTCCATGACGCGCTGGTCGAAGTCCTCGCCTCCGAGGTGGGTGTCGACGTTGGTGGCGAGCACCTCGAAGACGCCGTTGTCGATGGCCAGGATGCTGACGTCGAACGTGCCGCCGCCGAGGTCGAACACGAGCACCTTCTTCTCCGGGCCCGTCTCGTCGATGCCGTAGGCGATGGCGGCCGCCGTGGGCTCGTTGATTATGCGGCGCACGTTGAGCCCGGCGATGACGGCAGCGGCGTCCTTGGTGGCCTGGCGCTGCGTGTCGTCGAAGTAGGCCGGGACCGTGACGACATCGTCCGTGACCTTCTCGCCGAGGTAGGCCTCGGCCATCTCCTTCATCTTGGCGAGCACCATGGCGCTCACCTCCTCAGGGCTGAACTCGCGCACGTCGCCTTTCCTCACCTGGACCCGCACGTGCGGCTTCCTGTTCCTATCCACGACCTCGTAGGAGAGCAGCTTCATGTCACGCTGCAGCACGGCGTCGTCGAACTGGCGCCCGATGAGCCTCTTGGCGTCGTATACGATTTTGTAGTGCTGTGTGTTGTGTCAGGACCGGTAACGGAACACGCTTTGAAGTTTGTGGAATAGTGGCCGAATTTTGATCAGCGAAAAGGATAATGTCTTTCACCCTCTATTTGAATGTACGTGGTAGCACTATGCCCAAATCCTGCTGTGTGCCGTTGCGGTCCAGTTACAATTACAAACGACGATTCAAGACTTCGAGTGGGTTCGTGTTCGGACGGCTCCGCACAAGTGTTTCATTTCATCGGATTGGGTGGATTCGCATCGCGTCGTTTAACGTTGGTTCAGTGTTTGCGGATTATTTTGGTCGTCCCCGATATAATGTGGAACTGGAATGTTTGTATAGAAGTTTATATTTGGATGGATCATACTCACATGGCTGTTACACACAGGACTTACTATTAGCAAATCTATATGCCGGTGCATTGCAAAGGAAGAGAAAAGGACTTTGAAACATTCATGTGTTATCTTTTATAATATATAAGCTATTGTTGGCAATGATATCACAAAGCCTTATTAAGTATGTATGTATCAATTGAATTTTGAAATACAATCTTAATAGTTTTTTTCTTGTACTATAAAACACACAAACATATTTACTTATAAAATATCATAACTTTAACTTCATAATATACATACATATACGTTGGTGCAGTTAAATGTCTCCTTATGACTTCTTTGTGGACTTACAAAATTTGTAATTTATTTTTACTATAGTCGATATGTTAAGGACTGGCCGGTTGGCTTGTCTCGTGTGCATATCAGTAGTACCATACCACGCAAGGCAGGTACATAACTCGGTCAAGGTTGAGATTAAACTATCTAACAATGCTTTGCAGGACGACAACATTACACCGCCAACAACCAGACAATATGCAGCCGACAATCAGCAAGCAAGCACTGAAACACCCAGTGATGTAATAAACCGCAATAACCAAGGTACGCAAACTCTTGATGCAGACATGCAACAACGAGACGATGGCATCGACAACCATGATCTAGAGATACAAGGACCTCCACTATTCAGCGTGCGGCTACCAGCAAGCCTCCAAGGCTTGAGATGTTATACTGATGCAGCCATCGCTCTAGACGCACATACACAAATAACAAGACAAGCAGGGCTAGGTTTATTCATCATCGACACCCATCAACAACAGACAACAACCATCACTGCTGGATTCAGCCGCTTTGTCGGGTGTCGAAAGCACCCGGCAAAGACTACTTTGTCCCCGATAAAGCCTTTGCCGGGTGTCGCACTCGGCAAAGAGCGTCCGACAAAAAGTTAGCCGGCAAAGATTTTTTTGTCGGGTGCTTTTTATCGGGTACCCGGCAAAGACTTTGCCGAGTGCAAACTTGGCACCCGGCAAAGAAAAGTGACCGAGACGGCGCCGGTCCGTCAGCCCTTGCTTTGCCGGGTGCATGTTAGAGCCACCCGACAAAGATTTTTTTATTTTTTAAAAAAATTTCTTTGCTGGGTGCTGGCATCCTGCAAAGAATTTTTATTTTTTTCGTAAATTCTTTGCCGGGTGCCCTGTCAAGTAGGCACCCAGCAAAGAAATTTTTTTAAAAATCTTTGCCAGGTGCCCTGGCCCTAGCACCCGGCAAAGCTGAGAATTCTGAAAATGAGGAATTCCCAGCTTTGCCGAGTGCCAGGGCCAGGGCACCCGGCAAAGCCTCTAAAATTATTTTTTTTATTTTTTTATTCTATAATAACAAACACTGTATATAAAAGATATATATTACATCTATGACATCATAAACACAATATAGCACATATATATCACATTCATCTCATCTCAAACACCGTCTCGGACAGGAGCGGAGCATGAAAACTAACCTCAACTACGCATCCGTGGGCTGTCCAAAAATGTGGACAATCCGAAATAGATACGGTCGCAGATATATAAAAATCCGCATATCTTCGACCGTATCTCTTTCGAACAGGAGACACCTAACTAGGTTACGCGACCAAAAACCACATACAGATAGAGGGGTTATACCTAGGGTGCCAGTGAGGTCCAAGTAGCGGGGTGGTCGAGAGTCGGTGCAGTGGCGAGTCGACGTGGTGCAGGAAGACCCGAAGCGCCGAAGAAGACGATCGGGGTCGCCAAGTCCCTCCCACAGGTCCTCCTCCTGCAAAAAAGGGGAAAATGGTTAGTGTCGACTCAAAATTTCGGCAGCACCTCCCCTGCACGGGGAGGTTCCTAAAACCTGCAAAAAACATGGCACAAGGGCCAACAACCACATATATATCAAGCATGGCAAGAAGGCCAACAACCACATATATACCAAACATGGCACGAAGGCCAACAACCACATATATACCAAACATGGCACGAAGGCCAACAACTACTAACACTACAACTAACTACTACTAACACTACAAGGGTAGTTCTTACCTTGGCGGCAAGAACGGCAAGAGCGAGGGCCGGCGACGACGGTGGGGATGGCCGCAGCAGCACGAGGATCAACGGCCGGTGGGAACGGCGTGAGGATCGACGGGCGGTTGGGTCCTTCCTCTTCTTCCTCCTCCCCCTTCTTTTTCTTCCTCTTCTTCCTCCTCCCCCTTCTCTTTCTTCCTCTTCTTCCTCCTCCCCCTTCTCTTTCTTCCTCTTCCTCCTCTTCCTCTCCCTCTGCTGGCCGGCGGGGGACCTCGGGGCCGGGGTGGCACGGGCTGAGGGGGGCCGTGGGGAGGCTCGGCATGCCACGGCCGCTGCCGGAGCGGGGGCGGCGCGGGCGCCGGCCGCCGGTGGTGGAGGAGGGAAGGACGGGCGGCGACTTGGGATGGGGCGGGAGGGGACGGGGCGGGGGGCGGCGGCGCGCGGGGACCGGGGACAGTGCCATGTGATCACATGTGGAGATGTCTGGGTTTTAGGCATCGGACGTCACAACTTGGTCAAAACTTTGTCAATTTTTTATCAGGGCCTCCACATGTGATAACAACATACATCGTCAAGTTTCGTGATTTTTGGACTTCGTTTGAATTTTATATAATTTAAATACACTTTTCCCGCGATTACCTCGTCAGGTTACGACAACATGATGGTCGTAATTTAATGCCAGGTCCTAGATACGGTCTCACATACGCTAAATATTATGAATATCAATGACCGAATTTCATTATTTTATGTACCTGCAGTTCAAATTTGGAGTAGTCAAAAAAATTTAAGTAAACAAAAATAATTAAATAAATATAGGATAAAAACTTAAAATTTCCCCAAATTTTGATATGGAGTTTTAATTACTGTAGCAAGGCCCCAGAAAAAAAACGGGGCCAAAAAAACAAAAAAAATTATAATTTGCCGTGTGCCGGCTCAAGAGACACCCGTCAGAGAACTTTTTTTAAAAAAGAAAAAATTTCTTTGCCGGGTGCCGTATCTAGCACCCGGCAAAGAAGCCTTTGCCGGGTGCCGTCTCAGGAGGCACCCAGCAAAGAAGTTTTTTTAAAAAATAATTTTTTTCCCGGGTGCCTAACGGCGCGGCACCTGGCAAAGGATGACGGCAGGTGGCCGCTGTCACGCCGGCCACCTTTGCCGGCGGCCATATTTTGCCGAGTGCCGGCTTCCGGCAAACACCAATTTTTGCCGATGGCTGGAATTTGCCGAGTGCCCGGCACCCGGCAAAGGCTGGTTTGCCGGAGGCCTTTCTTTACCGGGTGCCGCCGGCCCTGGCACCCGGCAAAAAGTTCCTTTGCTGGGTGCCCGATAAAAAGCCCCTGACAAAGCATTTTACACCCGGCAAATCAGCCGTTTCCGGTAGTGCATCTACGTAAAAGTAAAAATGCAACAGGCAACTTCGGTCATCATGGCGGAAGCAACAGTGCTGGCTCCAGAAGCAGCGGCTGTTACAGCACTTGGATGACCCCAGCCTTACTTCCTGACGAACAACCATGACCTTCATCAATGGAAGCGATCACACGTCCCCGCCGAGATGGGAAATCAAAAACTTCACCCAAGACTTCATCAATCATGCGGCTGCAAGTAACGCAAGAACCTGCAAGGTGACCAGAAAACTCAACACCACAGCACATGTTCTAGCCGCTCAGGCTCTTGGCTCCCAGGCTTCAACAAGGGATGGTCCACACTTTTTCTGCTCCAACCCCTTGCATGTAACAGGCTGCTCATCTCTTGCGGCTTTAAACATTGTACCCTCTGATGGCATCTCCATCATTACAGCTACATGTTGCTAATATATTTGCTTCTAATAAAAAAACTTCATAATATACATACATATACGTTGGTGCAGTTAAATGTCTCCTTGTGACTTCTTTGTGGACTTATAAAATTTTGTAATTTATTGTTTATTATAGTCGACATGTCAAGGACCGGCCGGTTGGCTTGTCTCGTGTGCATATCAGTAGTACCATACCACGCAAGGCAGGTACATAACTCGGTCAAGGCCGAGATTGAAATATCTAACGATGCTTTGCAGGAGGACAACATTACACCGCCAACAACCGAACAATATGTAGCCGGTAGTCAGCAAGCAAGCACTGAAACACCCAGAGATGCAATAAATCGCAATAACCAAGGTACGCAAACTCTTCATGCAGGCACGCAACAGCGAGACGCTGGCATCGACAACCATGATCTAAAGATACTAGGACCTCCACTATTCAGCGTGCGGCTATCAGCAAGCCTCCAAGGGTTGAGATGCTATATTGATAGCCATCGCTCCAGACGCACATACACCAATGCCAAGACAAGCAGGGCTAGGTGTATTCATCATCGACATCCATCAAAAGCAGACAACAACCATTTACATAAAAGCAAAACTGCAACAGGCAACTTCAGTCATCATGGCATAAGCAGGAGCGCTGGCTCTAGATCCAGCAATTGTTGCAGCACTTGGATGACCCCAGCCTTACTTCCTGACGGACAACCAAAAACTCATGACCTTCATCAATGGAAGCGATCACATGTCCCTGCCGAGATGGGAAATCAAAAACTTCACCCAAGACTTCATCAATCATGCTGCTGTAAGTAACGCAAGAATCTACAAGGTGACCATACGACTCAACACGAAGGCACATGTTCAAGCCGCTCAGGCTCTTAGCTCCCAGGCTTCAACAAGGGATGGTCCACACTTTTCCTGCTCCAACCCCTTGCATGTAACAGGCTGGTCATCTCTAGCATCTTTAAACATTGTACCCTCTGAGGCATCTCCGTCATAGCAGCTACATGCTGCTAATATATTTGCTTCTTATTAAAAAAAAAACTTCGTAATATACATACATATACGTTGGTGCAGTTAAATGTCTCCTTGTGACTTCTTTGTGGACTTATAAATTTTTATAATTTATATTTTTTATTATAGTCGACGTGTCAAGGACCGGTCGGTTGGCTTGTCTCGTGTGCATATCAGTAGTACGGTACCACGTAAGCTCTCGGTGTGCATGCGGCGGGCACACATGCACGACTCGTGGGTCCAAAAATTGGAATTACATGCCTGCCTTCACTTGTTCACCAGTGTGACGATGATGGCCTCGCTCGAGTAGCTTGATCCGAGTGTCCTTGTCCCTGAGCATCCTGCTCGTTCTCATCACGATAAGATGGCGTTGTTGCTGGCCATGCGGGCAGTGTGTCTCGTGGGAGGTGGGGTCGCCCTCGCCGTCAGCGTGCACCACGCTGTCGTCGGCGGCCGCTCACGTGAAGTAGCATGTGTCCTTCTTTCTTTTCCCATGGATCAAAGCACATTGTTATTTCATTGTATTAGCTTGATCTTGATAGATTTTTGCAGCCCAACCTCTTTGAACCTAGGTGAATCGTCAGTGTGGTGGTATTGTAGTGCACCCAACAGACGTCGATGTGTTGGTAAATCCTGACCAAATACGGCCACAAGGGGGCCAAATCGGAGCACATATGGAAGAAACAGTTCGTTATTATGTATATAAAGTAGGATAGGATTTCACGCGTTTTTTTTTCCCAATCTGCATTTTTATTTTACTCATGTGTTTGGTCTGTTTCCCTATTCTCTACATGTATTAGATTCGAAAGTAAGCCTTGAATCAGCCACGTCTTGAACAAAGAGAGTCTGGTTTGCAAGTCAGAGCAAATGTGAACCTAGAAAACTCCATTGAGATATCCAACAATATCATCAATCCGCAAATTTATTTTAATGGTTTGCAATTCAGAGAAAATGTGAACCTACAAAACTCCATGAGATATCCAATATCGATCGGCAAATTTATTTTAATCTCAAATCTAAAGCACGTTGATATCAATTTGCTTCCGTTTTGGAAACTTGGAAAGTCCTTTTCTTCACGTATCTGTCTCCAACTCTGTGGTGACGCGCAAAACCCAATGCAAGTTGGGAGAGGCTGGACCAAAGATTGCCGCAGCCAAAAAAAGTTGGCTGAAATTTTGTCTCTTTATTATTAGAGAAGAAGAAGAAATATAGATAGGTGCTTTTGCTGCTGCTTAGTTTAGTAATTGTCTGGTTTGATGGAATAAAAACAATTTTATTGAACAGACAAAAAAACTGATGGACAACGTTCATACGCATCAGTTTTTTCATAAACGTGTTTTATGATAACTGTTTTGGAGATGTTAATGTTTCCACTACTTGTCAAAATTTGCAATAATTTCCCGTCCAGTATCTATATCTATCGCTATAAATATTTACTCCGCTCACTGTAGTTTTTTTCTGGATGCAGCACTAAAACTGGATACCGTACAATTTTTGTAGCAAAAGGGCAACAAGAGGGCAAGAGATCATGAGATATGAGATTCTCTTCTATCGTTTTGCAGCAACTTCCCATTATGGGAAGTTTTTATTTGGGTGGTGAAGATATTGTGGGAAACCAAGGTTAGGGCGATATTGAGTTTCATACCACACTTGCTCGTAACTCGTTCGCCAAACAAGTTAGAAAAGGAAATTGGCCGAACACTCATTTGAACAACATAGGCTTTACTGGGGTGTCTAATAGTTTTTTTTTAGTTCCACTGGAATAATGCTCTTTAATATGGAATGAGCTGGCTACTACAGTAGCATTTGTGCAACTTGATGACCAATCTAACTCTTTAAAATGGGATCATATAAATAAATAAGTGTCTACAATACAATCTTTATATGTATTTTTAGTAAAAAAATCAAATTGCCGCCTCTTAACAAGTTTTTATGGAAGCTAAAGTTACCTCTTAGAAAAGATCTTTTATTGGTTTCATCTTAATGAAAGAATTAAGATCTTTTATTGGTTTCATCTTAATGAAAGACAATCTTCTAAAGCCAAATTGGAAAGGTGATGGTAAGTGTTGTTTTTGTAGCAAGAAGGAAACTATGCAACACCTGTTTTCTTATTGTCATATTGCAAGGTTTGTTTGGAGAATTGTTGAGATTACATTTGGTTTAGAGCCCCCAAAGGACTTATTAGATTTCCAAAATCTTGGGATCAACAAGTACATACTAAATTGCTTTGCTTTATTTGGGTGGGAGCAATAGCTATTTGATGGTTCATTTGGTTGGCTAGAAATGGCCGGGTGTTTGATAGGAAAAAAATAATTCTTTTCCTACTATCTTTAGAGTCACCTAACGTCTTTAACGAGCTTAAACTGATCGAGCTTGAACAAGAGACTCGTCAACCGGAACGAGATCCTCTGAATTCACTCTCCGTGACTGCTGCCGGCAGTCACAAGATCACTGCCGTCGGCTGCCATCCAACGAAGCACGTTAGCCCAAGCACTGCACCTCAGTTCGCACGTATGGTGGCGCAACAACATGGCCCGTCTAGAGTAAAAAGCAGCGACCCATGTTCCTCTTTTTGGCGCGACAACACTGCACCAACGTGCATCTTATTAGTAAACATCACAGTTGACATGCTCCGCAAGCAAATTGAAGAAGAAATAAATAGTGTTGCAAGCCCTATGAATCCCATCATCGCTCCCACCAATGTTATTCTGCCTAATAAATTGTTGAGTACAGCAAGTCTAAAGAAAAAGAAGATGAAAATAAAAACCTCCAAATATAAAAAAAGCTTGGTTTGAGAAGAAGCACGAGGGTGCGAACAAGGGAGGTAACAACAAAAAAACAATACAAAGGTGTGTGCCGAGAAAAAAAAATGTTCAAAGGTATCTGACAACACTGATCTCCGTAACTATGTTTGCTATAAAAATTTCAATCATAACTATCTGATTCTCTTGTTTTTTATCAGGAGCAACAAACTACAGAAATGTTAGTTGATGATGGCGCAACACAAAAAAATGCAAGCCTAAACCAAATGTTAGTTGATGATGGCGCAATACAAAAATATGCAAGCCTAAACCATCCATCTTTACCTCAGGAAGAGATCTCTAAATCATATACAGTCATCAATAGTTTCTCTCAACTATTAAAGGTAATTAATATAACAAATCATATTGTTTCTCCTTTGCATGTGACAGATGGTGCAATTGGTGATTAATATGACAGATGGTGCAATTGGTGACTTCTAGTAGTACAGATTATGTCCCCTTTGCATTTGTCCCGCAATGACAGATAATGACCAGCAGTAGTTTTGCTTTTGTGGTTCAAGTGTAATCAGCCAGATGGAGCTTGCAACCTGCATCATTTTGTGCATTGCAGAAACCAACATCTTTTGTCCAGGAATATGAAATTGCAGTAGCCAGTGACATAAGGACATCTTTTGTGCATTGCATTCAGAATACCATTCCAAATCAATTTACAACACAATGGCGATATTTACACCTTATATAGTCACAAATTGTTTGCTAGGACTTACACAAGGGATTCATTTACAGAACTGAGAGCAATTGCAGTCTCCTTTCAACAGTAGTCTTTTCCAGTTCACACCAATGGGTCTGACCATAGGGCGGCAGGGGATGTGGCCACGAAGCCGAACGTCACGGTGGTAGAGAGGAGGAGCGCCGGTGAGGTGGGGACGCCACCGTCAGAACCAACCATGGGGCTACTGCTTCTGCAGCGACGCTCGACGGCTGTAGCACGGTGGAACGCGCCGCGGCGAGGTGAGACCTCTGCAGTCTGCCGCTGACGCTGAAGACGAGGAAGTAGGATCAGGGACAGGAGGGGAGCGCCGATGGCAACCGCCGAGGGGAGCGCGATGGCGACCACCGAGGGGAGCGCCGGCGAGGACGTCGGGAAAGATGGGAAGGGGAACGCCGAGTCGCCGATTCCTGTGGAACCCTTTTTTTAATTAAAATGCACCGTGTGTACCTAAACTATTGGTGTTTTTCTATTTGGACACTCAAACTTTTAAAACGTACCTCATCTTTTCCCGCGACGTACGGCCGGTCCAAAGACAGCCACGTCAGTCCAAAATTTTGCATAAACCCCCTCGCTCATTTTTTTCCAAACTCTTTAGTCCATGCATCCTTTCCTCTGCCTCCTCCCAGCCCTGCGCACCCATGGAGCCGCAGAGGAGCTCCGTCCGCACGGCCGCGAGCACGCGCCGCCGCCGCGCTGCTCCTTCCCCGGCCGTGCTGCTCCTCCGCCAGCACGGTCGCGAGAGCGCGCCGGCCGCCGTGCCGCGAGCTCCGCCCGCACGGCCGCACTCGCCTCTGCAGAACAACAGCGGCAGCGAGTCTTCGTTCCGGCGAGGCACGGGCATCGAAGGGCGCGAATAGCGCCGGGGTGGTCGAAGGACCCGCGCGGCGCCGCGGCAGAGCCCGACGGCAGAAGCTTCGCGGGACCCGATGGCGGGGACAAGGCGGAAGCAATAAACAGAGGAGGACGAACGCCGTCGTGCTCGTCGGAGGCGACGAACTGGACCTCGACACCCGATGCGCCGTGGCGGCAACCCGGACGAGCAAACGCCGCCGCTGCCACTGTCGCCGTTGTAGATGAGTGCGGCAGCATGAACCGGCGTCAGTGCTGCTTTCGGTGCAATGCTCGATCCGTCGGCGAAATTCAACGCCATCAATCCGCCCCTGTTCGATTCCTTTCGCAGCAAGAGCCGCCTCGTCCTTGCCCTCCGCCTGAACCAAGTCTCGGCATCCCTTTCGGCCAGAATAGGCCACGCGTGCCATTTCCGTCACCACGGCCCGCCATTACCGGCATGAAGCTCCTCGCCGCCAGGTCGTTCGGCTGATTCCCTCTTCCTCTTGCTGTTATGTCTTTGCATTGATGTCGTGGACCTTGCCAGGTCCTCCGTTTTGTCATTCGAGCATCAGAGCCGCAGGAACGCCACGGCATCGCCCGGCTGCCTGCACAGCCGCGCCGCAAGCTCCACCCGGCTGTCCGCACAGCCACGCCCCGAGCTCCGCCCGTGCGCGCCGCCGTCGCGCTGCTCCTCCTCCCGTGCGCGCCGCTGCGCGCCTTCCGCGAGCTCCGCCGTGCGCGCCGCTACCGCGCAGCGAGCTCCGCGACAGAGGAGGGGTGCGGCGCGCGCGGAGGAGCGGCCGAGCGGCGGCCCCGCGCTCTCCCTCCACGCTTGCCTGCGGTTGGTCCGGCCGCGTGCCCGCCAACTGCCACGCGCCCACAGGAAGAGGATGGGTGGACGGGAGAGGGAGGAAAAGAACGAGCGAGGGGGGGTTTTGCAAAATATAAGCTGACGTGGTTATCTTTGACCTGCCGTGCGTTACGGGAAAAGATGAGATCGTTTTGAACGCTAATAGTTTAGATAGCCCACGGGGGCGATTCCTCTGCACCTGGGAGCAGCGGTGGAGTGGATTTAGTTTTTTTTTTGTTTTTTTACAAAGCGTGGTTACCAATTGGGCTAATATGGGCCTGGTAGGCCTGTGATATTGGTTTGTTCCATGGCTCTCACGGTTGGATAAGAAACTGACTGTTCCGATCAGTGAATGCAGAGACGAGTCGTTTTGCTCGAATTCAGAGGATCTCGTTCCCGTCAATCCCTCAAAGGCCGACCGACCCAATACATGAGGCCCCACGTTGTGGTGGTTGTTCGGTACCATAGCTGGGTCTTCACTAGCTCAAGCTTCATGCCATGAGACGGCCAGGGGTTAAGCACGCCTAGGCTAAAGGCCGCTAGTAGCCCAATTGTGCCGGTTAGTCGCTTGTTTCCCTGGTCCAAAGGCCCACGTGTCGTTCCCTAATTGGCCTAACTTGCACGAGATAGAGCCACTGAGTCATGGGGCCCTTTGTCAGTGGGCAAGGTGTGTGTGTGCCCGCATTCGACCCTCTGTGGCCAGAGTCCATTTCCATTCCCGGCCGTGTAGTTGTTAATCTGTTATTATTCATCACCAATAGCTGGGGATTTTGGGGAAGGAATGGGGATCTGCAGCTAATGTATGCACAGTGTTCGACACAACTATAGTCGCCTGGGCATCCCTTCAGTATGAACATTTACAGCAACCGCTACCAATCGATTCTAAACAGTTTTCACAGAGCCATATTACTTAGGCTTGGCACTCGGCTTTTGGTACAGCCAGAGAATTACCTATGACGATTTGCACTTTTAAATAAAGCGAAATAGCCCAAAGGGTTTCTCCAAGATGTCCTTGCCTACCATTATCAATGCACAATGTCTACAACTATCGAATTCATTTTTTTTTCCTTGGATAAAACGATAACAACAATAAGCATTTCTTACTCGGGTACTTCATTTTATGAAATGTGTTAATCCTTTGTTTACAGTAAGCATCGGCAGGCAAGTCCATTACATGATAATTCCAGTAAAAAACAAAAATCGAAATGCAGCTCACTATAACATAATGGTACAAACGGGTAACCAGAAAAATAGTAGTGAACCCATTCATAAGTAAAGAAAATAGTTCATCATAACTGACTTCTCGACGGTCATACCACAGTTAACTTCAAGGGGCTGACATGGACCAAGCAGTGGCAGATTACAGGTCCACTATCTTCACAAGCTTTGGATAGATTATGCGATTGTCCCTTGCAGAATTACTCTCAACAAGAGCAGTTTGAACCAAGTCCTGCAGATGGCAAATAGCACGCCACTGTTACAGTCATTACAGGTTAATTTATCATATGTTGAGCAACAAGCAGAATCAACCTAAATGCTTGTTTCCTTGTCCAAAAAAAAAACTAAATGCTTGTTGAGCACCCCCATTGTTAGACAGTCATTACAAACAGAGCATATGTTAGCAACAAAATAGAATGATCCTAAATCCTTATCAAGAGGAATCTATGTTTGCAACTATCCACAGATTTGTAGCCTTTCAACAACCCACTTGTTTGGTTTGATTTACTCCCTCCAACTATTTCAGTTGATCCAATTTACCCCCTTAAGAAGATTTGTCTTTTTGTTTCTCCAAGTACAAGTTGAGTTCTAAATTCAAATTGTATGATGATAAAGATCAAATTTTATGCCAAGAATGATTACAATTTTTTCATCATTTTACAATTCTGTATCACTAGTGTTAATTTATGTGTTTCCTAACCTATCAAAAATAGTGACGAAAAGTTTGCAATGTATTTGTAACAAATTATAATGTCCATCACCTCACAAAATTTCAAATTTAAAGGCAGGGGGATGAGTAAACCAATACAAACATAAACTTTGGGGATATAACTAGACAGGCAAAACTTGAAGGGGGTGGGGGGGGGGGGGGGTTGGGGGGATTAATTTACACTATTTCCAATCAAATATCTCACCTTCACGTCCCTGCTTGATAAAAACTTCCCCAAGTTGTGAAGAATACATTTTAAATCATCCACCTGCGGTTGTGAAATAATGATAGTCAGTGACAACACGGATTGAAATAGTGGGATTGATTTTGAAATAATGTCAGGCATTATACCTTGAGATATCCTGCTCTATTTATGTCAAAGTACCTAAAGGCCTATAAGATCAACGGAGAAAAGATCAAGACAATATTGACTGTCAGACCACAAACCAAACATTAATGTTTCCCATGCATCAAATCAAAGAAAAACAAACATTACCAGCAATAGGTCCTTGTCAACCACCTCATCTTTTGCTGGCTTAACCTCCTTACTGACCACCTTTTCTCCACCATCCACCGAATCTCCTTTCTCTGCCACGGACTGTTTTTCCACTATTGAAGCAGCTATTTCATGGATATTAGTAATATTTTCCACTTCAGGTAGTGTTGTACTTTTGTTATTTCCACTATCTGCTGTCGCAACTTCTTCTGGCTTAACCTCTTTGTCGTTTGTGTTCTCATTCTGTGCCACAAGAAAATGAGGTGCCAAGGACAGATTGGCATGGTTAGTTCTACAGAACTAGCTTTGTGTAACTCTTGCATAAAGTTGAAACACAACCACACAATATGACCATGCTACTTAGCAAGATCTTGGAAAAAAATAAAATGTAAGATTGGTGAAAGGCAGTCTCAAGCAAGTAGGCTACATGCCCTTGACAGTGTTGGTGACTGACACAAGCTATATAAGCCCAAGACTTGATTAGAACCACATGGTTAACTTCTATATGTCAAGGAAAAGAAACTTATAGTGGAATTTTAAGAAAACACAAGACAAAAAATGACAAGTCAGTTCAAATAATGAAGCGCTAAATCAACTAAGTCAAAAAAGATGCTGGAAAAAAAACCTGCTCTGCAATCTGTTCTTCAGCATGAACATCATCCATGTTCTCATCATCTTCATATATTTCAATTTCTTCAGGATCTTCCTCGTATTCAGGATCTTCCTCCATATTAGCATCAGCTGCAGGTTTATCGAGAACAGCCTCTGAATGATTAGTGCTCATATTTTCATCACCCTCTTTTGCTGTTTCACCATGGTTAGCAATTGGATGATCGGTGCCAAGTTTTATCTGATCCTCTCTTGACAGTTCAGCTTCTTTTGCTGATTGATCTGTGCTTATCTTTTCTTCACCCTCTTTTGTCATTTTAACACAGTCTCCTGGATTATCAACACTTTCAGTTATAGTCTCATGAGCAGTCTTGGATCGCTTCTCGGAGGATTTCTTCTCTTCTTTCTTTAGATCTTCCTCTCTTTGGCGTTTACGTTGATTCCTCTTCACAACATAACGCCTGTTGAGTTTCTGTGAAGGAAAAAGAATATGTGTTGAAACATATCAGTGTGCCAAAAGGCCCAAAACATAATGTGGATGAGGGTCACAATGCAGATGTGACACCATATAACAGTAAACCTATATTAAAAAAAATCTTCAGGACTACCACACAAAAAGAAAAATGCACCATCGCCACCTGCCAAATCAAGGTTGCCCATGAAAAGTAGTGACAAAACCAGTGTACCCGGACTCTTGGGTCCTAAAAACTTTCACTGTTTTATACACACCACACCCAGTTCAGATTGCAAGAGATATTTGTTAAGTCCAAAACGTTGCAGATTTATATACTCATGCCAGTGTCCATGTAATAGTGAGTGACACTTAGTGAAATAGTTTTAAAAGTTGTTGTCTTGAAAAAAAAAAGCAGCTTCAGTCTCACTTGTAGTGGCAAAGCACAGAATAGTTAACTCATGAACACAGAATCAGAGAGCAGACACTGAATTATCAAATACTAGCGAGCACCTGATCATTCAGAAACAAAGCATAGAACCGTTAGGTTCAGAAGGAATGAATGAAGAGGCCGACAGGAACCGCAGAACTTATGAATATACTAAACCACCAAAAGCCATTCATTACAATAGTTCGCACCAGGGCATCTTAAATTACACAACAGTACAATTAAGCCTCTGAGACATGTCACTAGAGTAACTACAAGAGGAGAGAATGATTTGAAGCTTAGCTAAATCGTTTGCAAAGCACAAAGACTGTACCTCAAGAAAAGACAGGATAACACAACCCATTCTGTGTTGAAGCATTTCACCAAATGACTCAGCAAACAAAGAAAGCTGAAAAAAGGAACAGAAGAATAGATCAGTGTACATTTACATGAGCTCTCAAACAAAAGATATTTCATTGCTGCGACATGCTCAACTGCACCTACTAGGTAAAAGTAAAAGATATAAATAAGTGGTCTTTTGACAAAAAGTAATTACAGAACACAGACCTCAAATACTGACTCCTCTATATCCTTGGCAGTATAGTCTAGGAGGCCATCCAACGAAAGGAATGTTGAACGGAGCTGCAAAACAGAATTCCTTATATAAGATATCATGGACAACTCATCCGAGTATGTTTGCATAATAGGATTATATACATATAATAAAAAGGTTATGTTGCATGTTACCCATACTTTAGATTCTTTATTCCTTTTTGCCTGAAGAATGAATCCTGGATATTTTGGCGGTTCATCAGACCTCTTCTTTTCTATTGTGTCATTGAGTAGCTTTTGCTTTGGATCCATCTTGAGGTCTCTATTCTTCTTCTCTTTATCATCCTTTGTTTTATCCTTCTTTCCATCCTTTTTCGTATCTTTTGGTTCCATAGCTTCCTTGTGATTGCCCTTATCCTCATTTGAAATGCGATCAGTCAATGGCTGTTCCTTTTCCTCTGGCTTCTCTTCTTTCTTCTGATTTGAGATATCTTCTCCAGATGGAATTTTTGACCCTTCTTGCAGCTTAGTCTGAGGATTTCCAACATTGGTTGAGCTCTCAACATTTTTATCTGGCTCAACTTGTGTTTCTTGCTTACTAGTTTCAGCAGGTGTAGCAGGGGCAGAACCTGAACCAGAAACTTTCCTTTTAACAATCCTTCGAATTATTTTCTTCTTTCCAGTTTTCTTTGCTTCGGGCTGTTGACTTACGCCATCTCCCTCTTGTTCTTTTCCAGCATCCTCATTCTTTTGTTGACTCTGCCCCCCTTCTGCAGTTTTGTTTGCAGATTCTGCAACAGCATTCTTGTCCTCAGAAGATTTATCAGATGAAGGTCCAGTTGTTTTTTTCCGAACAACTTTCACAACCTTTTTTATTATTTTCTTTTTTGTGGGCTTTTTATCCCCAGCTGCATGGTCAGTAGAGGAGTCACCCGTAGTTTTTCCTTCAACATCCACAACCATCTTCTGAACAGGTTCCTCAACTACCTTACCCTCTCCATCATTATCTTCTTGTTTCATATCAGCATCACCTTTCTCATTTTTCACATCACTGGAACCAATATCACCTTCTTTTAGTTGATCGGCATCTAAACTTTTACCCTTGTTCAGCTCCCCTGAAATTGTTAACATTCAGTTTTTTCCTAGTTGACAGGTAAAAAAAGAATTCAGTGAGATGCAACATGGAAATCATCCAAACCTTGAATCTGCTCTTTTGAATCACCAGGACTCTAAAACAAGCAACAAGAATTAAAAAAAAAACTTTAGTGAACTCCAGAGAAAAGAAAAAAGTTATTCATCAAATTGAAAGGCCATATTAGGACAAAGTAACCTTTTCCTTTTTAACAGTGAGCTGGTCCCTTTCTGCCTTTGATTTTTTGTACAGAATCCAGTTATTCTTCCATACATCCACTGACGGCAGGCATTCCGACAAGTTTGGCACAAACAGAACAGTAATTTCTTTATGACTGAAGAGTCCATCTTTGCCTATTCTATTGTAATGTACCTGCATGTTTAATGATGCATTCAGTTAATACTCCAGCAACATGCAGTGAGAAGTGGAGGGACTACCAGATGCATACAAGCACAATATCCCAAACAGTTGTAACACGCAAGCTACCAATTGTACTGAAATATGGATATATTGTACCTATGTTACATCTGAACTTCAGCAAACTTGAATTTTGACCACCTGATATATTTTACCTTTGTAAGTAGAATTTTGACCTGAGATCTCTAGTGGTATTAGTCCCCAACTAGAAAATCATGATTATAAGTGCACAATGAAATAAAATTCAGCTGGCACCACTTTCCTATTACTAAATCTTTATACATGTGTAATCTGATTGTTGGTCAAAACTTGCAAAGTTTTAAACCTGATATGCATCAACACCTCACAAACTTGACACATGGAGTAAAGTATTGGTAATTGTATTGGCCAGTTATTGTACTAGCAATAGTTTTCTTAATCCTGAATATAATGCAGTGAGGAATAACATTTCATAAACGTTCTTTTGGGTTAGACATTGTAATGAACTTGCAACATTACAAAAGGCAGCAACATCATAAATAGGCTTGTTTCTCTTACTAAACAAAGGTTAAATTGAAAGAGATGGACAACAAAAAAGGGTAGCAGTGTCTGTACAGGATATTTTCCATGAAAGATAAGCATCCAGTACATACAAAGTATTTTAAAGTGCTGAGCAAGTACCTCAACAAAACGGTTCCACTGGGTGCAGCTAGATAGATCAACCTGAACCATTTCCTTAACGCATCTGTCCAAGTAGGATAATATCAGTACAACTGCAAGTTCGTCATCATACCTTGTTTGATAACAGCATACCTGATGGCAGTTCGAATCAAGCAAGAACAGTCAACTGATGGGTCACCACCATCTATTGCTGCATTCCACGGGCCACCAATTGCAAAAAGAGAACGATCCTTCTTGAATACAGCAAATTTTAAGATATTGTTCAAGTGCACAAGTCGTTCCTCGTTACTTCTCAATGAAGTTATATCAGCAAAGGCACCTTTGCTCATGCCACTCATCAATAGTACCTGCACACCATCACATTTATAAGCAGCACTGCAACAGGATAATAACTTGGAAATGATTCCTATACTTCAAGAGTCATATAACAAAATTTGGTATTCCATATAGTAATCATCATCCAAAGTGAGATAAGCACAAGTAAGCATATCAATGCCCAAAAAAAAGAATAGGATTTTAATGCCCTTGGTTAACTTAAGGCAGCACACAAAGTTATGCACTGATCTATTTGCATGCAACAAGAAATTGTTCTTAGTTTCTACAAATATGAGTAACAATACTGCAGTTTTCTCAAAACCACAAATACTGCTGCAGTTTTCAAGTATTGTAGTCTTTCAAATACAACATCCAAAAAGGCCTGAAACTATATGCCATATATTTCTTTCACATTCACTTATACCATGTATGACAGTATAATGAGTTACTCCAGATCAGCAAATTATCTACTGACCACAAGAGCTACAACTTGAAACACGTGCAAAAAGAAAACCTAAATTGAAGCAAATACAAAACTGTAGATAGAGACCTTAGCATTCCAAATGGTGGCTGGAGTATTGAAGCTTGATGTTTTCTCAGTTGAGACAATTGCTCCTTCATCAGCACCATCATCTGAATCAAGGATATCATGCTCCAAACTGTTTCATAGCAATTATCACAATGCAAATTGTACAGTTAATTGGAAACATGAGAACTCCAACAAGGAACACATGTATAACAGTATTAATGCATAGTAATGTGTTTCCAAGGAAAGGCATACCTCACTGGTGTGTACAGAGGAAGATTTAAGCTTTCTTCAGCCCAGTTCAAGACAATCTGTGCAACAGCAAATTATTATACAAATCAGAGTGACAGAATGTCAAAAGCCATGTTGAATATTATTCGGAAGCAAAAGGTCAATGGACAGAATGCCCAACCTTAGAAAATTCTGGAGTAATTGCGAGTCTGGGATACCGTTTTGTCAAGGAAAGATAATCCCTCTCCTCATCCACGAAGCGAAATGGAAGAACCTGCAAATAACATCATAGTTAGCATTAAGTCGACAGAAGGATGCAAAATGAAACAACCCCATAAATGTACATTGAAAAGTGTCTTGGTGAAACATTAAATATAAAGGGAAGAGAGCGGAAAAAAGGAAGACAATCATTCATGGCTGCTCAATCAATATACTCTTGTGCAATCAAAGATTAAGGTAAGGCGCACGAACGCTCATCAAATTTCGGTGGAGGGACTTTCCATATCACAAGAAAAAGGTAGCAAAGATTTTGTACCAAGGAGAGAGAAGCCTAATAGAATGGCAAAAGAAGAACAGATGAGGATGGAAGATGGACCAGAACCAAGGAACCTTAAGATCAGAATGCATCAAGGAGGTTAGTGAAGAACTAACAATGTCAACTGATTTCAGCAATAACACTGACAAACACAGGTTTCTATTTACCTTGCAAATATATTCTCTCTTTATTTCTTTAACAGGTGAACGATGCCTTCAGCACAACAAATGAAAATGTTAGTTTAAAAAGCTGCACGAAAGACGAAGCAGCAACCTATTTCATCCACAAAGCTGCAGTAGAAACATGGGAAGTCCACCTATGCACAGCATCACGTCGAGGGGAAATTCGCCGCACAGGCTTCTCAGATCTAACAGAAGAAGAGCGCCGTCGATCACCAGGGCCTCTAGGTGAAGTGAGCTCCCTCCTTGGATCAGCTCCGTGCTTCCTATCCCGCTCTCTCTCCTTCTCCCGGCGCTCACGAAGGCGTTCTCTTTCACGCTCTCTTTCACGTTCACGTTCCCTTTCTCTTTCTCGTTCTCTTAGTAGCCTTTCATGATCCCTTTCCCTTTCACGTTCTCTTTCTCTTTCTCTTTCACGATCTCGGAAGTCCCGTAACTCGCGCTCCCGTTCCCGTTCGCGTTCCCATTCAAGCTCCTTTTCTCGTTCCAGCATTAGGTCCCTTCTACGTTCTTCATCTCTTAGGTCCAGTTCACGACGATAACCAATCCGATCAACTCTACGATCATCGACCATTGAGACGCCTGGATGTACACGGGGTAAGATGCTATCTCGATAATCAGGATCTGAAGATGGATGGAGGAGGCCTTTCCCCGAGGCATAATCACGTCCAGGAGGAAGACCTGCGCCATAACCAGTGCTTGATGATCCTTGTCCATAAAGGTTGTCAATGTTTGTCCTCGGAGCTCCTTCCAACAATGAGGCTGCTTGCTGTCTTCCATATGGAGCAGTCCCAAGAATGGACATGTTGCGATTATCAGCTTCAACTCTTCCATATACACCAATTTCCTGGGTTGCTTGATGGACTGGAGCAGACCTTCCTGCAAAGTAATCGGCTTGTCTGCCAGAAATGCATACTATACTCAGTGCATGCGCTATGTTCTATTGCAGTGATAAACACACAAATGATTGCTACTGATTAGTCTTCCAAGAAAATCAATGAGAAGTACCAAGACAGCTAACGGAAACAAAGACTACAGCGGAAATCGTTTAGCAAACACATGGGTCATTCAATTGATGCACATTTATATCATGTGTGACAGTAAAATTCTAACAATAATTAACAACATTCTAGATTCATTGCATATAACCTGACTGAGATAGTGTACCTCGTATCAGATCCAGGCTGCAGCTGACCTTTCAGGAGCTGCTGGTGGCGCATCGATGAACCCTAGAAAATTAACAGGATTCAATACACAGCATGTTATCAGAAAGAACAAAACAGCATTCGTAGGAAACAAAAACCTACCTGCTCCATATGATCATGGACCTGAGAAAAAACAACAGGGTTACAACAGTGCACTGATTATTATCTAGAGAAAGGAAAAAGTTAAAACAGAGAGAGAAAGAAACCTGATGACCAGTAGCTATCTGATCGGTGTATCTTCTATCTAAATCACTGAGGCTATCTCTCCTACCAAGATTGGCTGAGTGTTCACCATACATCCTTCTCTCTAGTGGATAATCAGTGCCATATTGGTCTAGCTTCTGTGCATAACCACGCACAGCCATATAGTCATCATTTGGTCTTGCCAGGCCAGACCCCACAGGTGCAGATGAGAACTTGGATGGCTCAGCGAGCGTAGTTGGACGAGTTGGCAAGCTAGGAAGACTTGAAGAAGCTGGACCTTTGCCACCAAGTCCACCAACCTGTTGAAAAGAATGAGGATGTTCAGTTGAGATACTTGGCAACAAAATTGAGGGAACCACAGACAACTGCAACAGTACAAGTTAATGGTCACGAGAAGTGAACTCTAACCATAAGAGGAAGTGACTGATGAAACAGCTGAAACATGTGATTGGCAGATTTACATGAGGAAAAGGTCGCTTGAGTGACAAACATGGGCTAAACACGGCTCAAATAACAGAAGTGTACATGAATGGTTGGCACAAAGGGCGCGCTTGGATCCCGCCTGAGCCGCCGCCGCCACAAGTGTGGCCGCGCCGTGAGTGCAGCAGACAAAACGGCTGCCCGACTATTTCTGAGCATGCGTTTTTAACTGCAGGCTGCAGTGCACACCAAACCTGCGGCAAAGTGTAGCGGCAGCATTTGGCTGGAGCGCCGCATGTGCGGCACGGCGGCCTGCGGCGTGGATTGGAACTCATCTAAACACGCCCAAATTCCTTCATAGGCTCATAGCAGACACTATTCATGGTAAGAACTTAGTATTATATATATGTTTTTAAACAGGCAGTTATACATAGATGTAACATACAAAATGATTAGAAGTTTGGGAGTCTATAACTGGACATAAAATGCTAGCTGGAGGTAATGACATAGCTTAGCATGTTTTGTACAATAAATGGATTTTTTGTAAACCAACTTCTCTTTCTGCAAGTATTTCTTGTTCCAAAAACTGTAGGATCTGATACACATTTTTTTTGCTAAATTGTTGCACAAATTGTTCTATCATTATAGGTTAGTGGAATTGATGGACAGTTGTTTTGCATAATCCGGACACAAGATGACCTTTTCCACCTACTCCCTCTGTCTCAATATACATGGCACAACTCCCCTATACACGCAGACCAAGGAATGGACTTAATCTAAACACCGCGTCAATTAATAATTTAATTTGCACTAAATGCTGCGGCACCTGTGTATATAGAGTACTACCACCACTAATAGAGTGCACAGGCGGGCCAAAATAGAGCTGAGCAAAATTTCGCAAGGGTACATGGGCACCAAAGAGAGTCAGAAGGACGCCGTGACACCTATTGTGGGACTTCAAATAGAAACAGTTACACCTTATATGTTGAGGCGGAGGGAGTAACTTCCAAAAAAGAAAATTTTATTAAGCCCTTTATTCTTGTGTTACAAATTGCAACTTTAAACAATAAGACGAGCACATATTAGGAATTAGGAATATATAAAACAAGCTTTTATAATTCAGATTAGCAAGGATAGCCAAGCATAGATATTCTGCCAGACAATACTTCACAAATATTTAATTGAATAGACTGGAATCAGCAATTCTATCCCAAATGTCCCATGTTGATCCATCAAATTTTCTAGTGCCAAAAACAATGCAACTTTGTAACATTTTGACCCTATAACAAACAAAAGTATCAGACTAGCAGCTATTCCCTCCATTACAAATTATAAGACGTTTTGGCTTTTCTAGATACATTGCCTCTACTATGTATCTAGATAGAAAAGCTAAACGCCTTATCATTTGGAATTGAGGAAGTAATAAACTAAAATAGTTTCCTCACTGATACAAGCAACACAAAAAAAAAACTCAAAACAATCAAGCTACATGACTCGTGCACCAATCATATTAATTGTCGAGGATCAACACCAACGGATAATAAATTGCGTGCTGGACTGCAGATTTCATCTAGAAAAGAACAAAGCAGTTATAGTTAACCACCTGTTGTGTGCCATACACTGATGCATAAGGCCCTCCATACTGCGCTGCAGCCCCTTGTCCTGCATGCGCACCAAACCGAGCACCATCAGTGCCACCTGCCGCTGCCGGGGCTGCAAATCCAGTGCCACTAGGCTGAAATAGAGAAAAAGTTCGAGCCAAAGCGGCGGAACGCAAATGATTATTCATAACGAATCTGCGTCCAGCAGCAAAAGAAAGCAGTCAGATCCTTCATAGAGCCTTACGATTTGGCCGTACGGCTGCTGCCCGCCATAAGGCGGCTGCTGGCCGTAGTGATTGGGCCCTTTGGGAGGAAACATGGCGGTCGCGCCGACCTAGGTGCTGCTCCTGCAGGGGCACGAGGCCCGGACGAAACAATCCACGCGCACGAACAAGCGCCTGCGAGGAAAGAAGGAAACCCTAGATGTTTTAGCACCAAAAAAGAAACGAGACGAGAACGAGTCCAACACAATACAGCCACCGTATCCGCAGATTCGATCCGCTGCCTGATGCATGGGCTAGGGTTTACCCGTGGATGGAAGAGGAGGCCAGATGGAGTCGGATGGAAGTGAATCCCACGTAGGCCACGGCTTCAGGACAGGGCCCGGAGGCAACAGTTGGCAGCGGAAGAGCGGCGAGGGTTGGCGGCGGGCGGCGGGAGGGTTTCGGCGAGGGGTTCGGAGAGCGCGAGACAGGGGGTGTAGCCTGTTGCGCCTCTACGACCAGGATGCTCTGTTATTTTGCTCTATTTTTTGCACGTACGTATTTATTGGAAATTCGACAAATCTTTGCCCTTCGATGGGCCTCATCATGGGCCCCGCATACAGTACTTTCCTTATTTCCATCAATACAGTGCTTCCTCATTTTCCATCAAATTGAGGCCTCGTTTGATACCCAATTTTAGGTCAAAAATCACTATGCAAAATTCCTATTCCCCGTCACATCAAAATGTCGGCACATATATGGAGTACTAAATATAGATGAAATAAAAATCTAATTATACAGTTTTGTTGTACTTTGCGAGACGAACATTTTAAGCCTAATTAATCAATATTTAGACAATTATTATCAAATAAAAACAAAATTACTATAGTATAATAGGACATTTACTATGTAAATTTTAGACCTAAAATTAGATATCTAAACAAGCCTGAGCAAAGCTCCTGCCGTGGGTACCACTACCACATATCGTTTCCTCATCATCCACGTTTTAAAAAGAACAAGGAAGACTGCCCGCGACCCATGGCTCTTCCCCGCACTGTCTTCTCGGTCAAGCTAAAAGTAGGAGGACATGGGAAAGAACATGAGAGGAGAAAAAGGTTCCTAAAGCAAATATTTGAGAAAGAATATAAAAGTGGTTACAATAATTTAGAAAACATCTTTTATATTTGAGAAATGCTAAATGATAAGTGTGATGCTGGACCGCACCCGTGCTTCACGTTTTTCTTTTCTTTGGCTCCCACACGTACTGGATCGTACGGGCTCGATTCTTCTTCAACCATCACCTCGCTGCCTGCTCTCTCTCTCCTCCAACTCCTCCGTTTTTCCCACCGCACATTTTTTCCCTGCGGGCACCATGCTCGCGTGTCGCGCGCACCCCACCGGCTCCTTGTGCCAAAGCCTCACCGCATCCCCCTCGGGTGCGCGCGCAGCCATGGGGGATGTGGCGGCAGCGGCACCGCCGAATCTAGCCGCTACAGTGGCAGATCCACCATCAGATTTAGCATTGAGTATACTTTTATAGTCAACTTATGTATTAGATGTACAAATCTTGATACTATTTTCTATATTTTTTGTTAAATTTTAAAAACCTCCTTAAGAAACGAGATGTGTATTTATTTTTTACGTTGCTTGAGAGTTGAGGCTTTGAGTATACTTGTATGTAAATAAATATCAAACATCTTTTGCGGGCTCACCTTTTAGTAAGTTATATATTTTGATTTCCAAGTATTGTTTGGGAACATTAATTATATGCCTAAATTAGAAGACATATGAACATTCTTTTTCCTAATTTACTTTTTAAAATTCATTACTCTCTCCGTCTAAAAAAGAACGACATTATGTGATGTGTGTTGGTCAACCTTTCTCAAATTTGATCATTTTTATATAATATATTAGCAACATTTATATCACTAAATAAATTTATTATGAAAAAATATTCAATGATCATTATAAATATTAGTTGTTAAAAATATAATATAATTTGTTAATGTTAAAAATATTTGATTTCTTGGAAATGAGAATGACATTCTTTTACGAGATGGAGGGAGTATTTGCTAAATTATATTAGATAATTTGGCCGCTTGCAATATAATTAGAACTACAACTAATTTTTTAGTTTTCTTTTTCCTTTTTTGTGCTATTCATAGTCATCGCCCGATCACCCCCCATCAAATATTTATGAAAGCACTATGATAAAAATTATAATTATTTATTTGTGTTTGTCTCTTCTATATATAATTTCAGAGATATAATATATTTTTTTTGATAACCATGTCATCCATAATATAAATATTGTTTGCATACATAATGTAATAGGGTTGACGTGTGTACGTAGGATATGTGTGCGAACCACGTTAAACCGACCAAAGAGTGTGCTTCGACTACGCTTGATGCGGTAGCTCTCCACGCCGCCATGAAGGCGTTGTACCTTTTCCTGCTTCATCGCGGTCATCTACCATCGATTTAGATCACCTCATGAGTACAATTAGGAGACTACAACTGGCAACGTCTTAAATAATACTATACTAATTGATTTTGATATGATCTATTCTAACTCGTGTGAACACATGTTACCTATAAAGGTCAGGAAGAAACTCTCTATTATCCGATAATTAGAGTGAGATGGCCACAAATTATACCTCTTATTATTAAGATAAGATAGATGTATAGATATAGATATAGATTTTTAATATTTTTATGTAATTTTTAAGATGTTTTACCAAAAAAAAAGAAAAAAGAAAAAAGTGAAAAGAGCTCGACGAGGCAGATTCTAGCCCAGTAATAGAAGGCCCAACTTATGGTTCAATGGTCGGACGATCCAGTGGGACGCTACCTACTAGGGTTTAAATCCTGGTACTCGCATCTTTTCCTAAGATTTTTCATGATTTACTGACGTTATGCGTTAAGTGGTAAGCGACATTTTTATCGATAGCGAGGCGCTAGTGGTGACTTCGGGAATCTCTAGATCTGCTGGCTGCTTAGTCTTTTGAAAGTGCTTATAGAGGAATGGGTAGATTTACGTATGTGTATTCATAAGGTGAGTGTGCGTGCGTGTTATGAGCGTCAATGTTATTACTGTGTAATTTAAAAAAACTAAACTTTTACATCTAGAATCCTTGTTTCTCAAATTCAATTTAGTTCCTTCCATATTTTCTTTCTCTCCTGCAATTTTGCACCTGAAACCTTTGCTTTTGTTTCTATTTCTTTTTTCCTCATGCTCTACCTGCACCACCGAACCTCCCATGGCCTCCGGTGACCGATCGCAGCACGGAGGCAAAAGAAAATCAGGTGGACTAAAATTTTGGAATTTTATAGAGATATATATAGATATAGATATAGATTTCTTTCTATTTTCAATAAATAATGTTTTGCCTTTTTTTCTTTGGCTGAGAATTATTTAAGGTTTGGATGAGCAATTTCTTTGTTTTAATAGCAGGGAACTTAATTTTTTCCGTATTACCATTTGATTGTGACATTTGGCTTAGTTGATATATGAAGCATGACCTTGTATGATATGCATGCCTTGGTTTAATTTAGAGCATTAAAATATTCAAAAAAAATCTAATAGTGTATAATTTTTTTTCCTTATTTGACATAATCTAATACGAGTATTTTTGGCGAACGTGATGCTCCTTTTAACATTGTTGTATATATATAATAGACATGTTTCAAATTTTCTAAAGGCGATTATTGCCAATAATAAGTCGACTGAAAGGCAACTTGGAGATTAAGGAACATGAAACAATAGTAGATTCCAAAGGCACCCAAAATATTGTATCCTTGCTCCTTTCTTGAGGACATCAGCAAGCGAAACGACTGGAAACTTGTGAGCTAGAGTTCCAGAGAATCACTGTCAAATCATTCTTGGTTGGCATTTGACTCGTCACTTGTATGATACTTATTTTGTAACTTTATTCAATTCATATGTTGCTTTCTCTCATCATGGAGCTTACATATACATCCAACAACATCTTACCAAACTGTGGTTGCGTCGAGAGAGGCTGTGCCGCTGTGGTGCTATATATATGCCTGGTAATCCTGGTTGCTCAGACGTCTCTTCGCTGGCTAAAATATTACAATATATATATTATTAGAAGAAATGCGTATTTAGAGTCGATGCAGCTTTCATGCAATAGGAGGGGCTAAGAGGACACGAGTACATCACGCCAGCATAGAAATTGTTCGTTTCCCTGGTTTGGACTACTTGCTTGCGTTGGCTCTTGAACCTTGGCATTCAAAGCTACACAGCAAAAGGGCAAACGTTAGAGAAGAGAACTAATATTTTTTTCACAAAAAAAGTTTGGAATATGAAGGAATATGAAGATCGAATCTTGATGAAACATGCATGGAGCAATGCGAGGATAACCATGTCCAATTTGCAGTAGCTTGTACGATTTTGTGACTTAGTTATTGACAGTATCTGTTCTATTTGCAGTAGCACGACACTTGTTCAATCGTACTTTGGGTCCCAAAATCTCTATAAACGATTCACGCACCAAACCGCGGGCACCCGACAGGGCCACGTCGCCCGCTAACCCGCGAGCCGTCGGATCAGGCCAATGAGCAACCTGAACCGTATGATACGGGTTAGTGGGCCTCTCACCCGTTCGGCCATCAACCCGAAGAGTCGCGAGTCCCCGCGAACCCACTCACGGGCGACTCCTGCACCGCACGCCGCACCTCCCTCATCCTCCCGGCACGGGCGCCGTGCGCTACCTCTCCGAGCTCCTCCTCCTCTTCGCCCACCTCTCGCCCGCCGCCTCCCGCAAGAGCCTCTGCATCCACCCGCAAGGTCTGTCGCAGCCGCCCGGGACTCCGTCAATGGAATCATGGAGAAGTCGAGGTCATCCCCTCCGCCTCGCCGTGCCCTCTGCCCGCCGTACCTCGGCTAAGCGGTCGCTGGACGGAGCTCTCCGGTGGATGGAGAAGTGGAGAAGTCGGCGCCTCTTCCACCACGGCAACGGCTCCGCCTCCCCTTGTCCGAGCCCAAGCCCATGAACGAAGCCACGGCGCCGAGGTTCAATCTCGTCGGCGATGAGCACGCGCTGAGGCCGTGGCGGCGCGGCTGGAGTTCGCCCATGGGGAGCCGGAGCCCACGTCGCAGGGGCTAGATATGTGCTTCGATTAACAGGCAGAAGCAGGGGAGGCGGCACTGGGTGTCCATGGTGGCAGCAGGGAGAATTGCAGCTGCCGATAAGGGAGGAGGGACGACGACAACCTCGACGCGGCCGGATGCATGCTGCTCTGCTCTTGCGAGAAACATGGAGGGTCGTGGGGGAGGAGGGAGCAGTAGCCTGCTGGTTGTGCTCGTTGCTTGCTGATTTGGACGAAGAGGAAGCAGCTACGAGCGATCTGCTCTGTGGAGAATATGCTATTTCTCCCCCTCGCTGTGGATGAAAAGGGAGGGGGGAAAAATGGCATCCTGCTTAGAATAGGAAAAGAAGCTAGCTGCTGCGGTGGGTAAATTGCTGTTTTGTTGATTTTGGGGGAGAGATAGAGTTAGCTGCTACTTTGGTCGCTCTCCATGTGAATCTGATCTTGAACTCAAGAGTCAAGAGAATAGCTGTGCGTAGTGCTAGAAAGAACAGAGAGACGGAGGAATGATTTAGAAGCTGGGGAGATGATAAATGAGTTAATGACAAGGGTAGAGTGCTATCTATTAGCAAAGCAATGCCGCTGGAGTTAAGCTCAGCCTTTCACGTGGTGTTGCGATGGAACATGTAGCCCCACACATCAATCCTTTTTTAATGAAGGGAGGAGACCGGGAGAGAAATAAGCATGTAGCACAATTTGAAGGTAAAATCATGATTATTCTCCTCAATTGGGTTCTATAGCTTCGTCACCTATAAATTAGTATACGATAAATATATCCGCCAAATGTAATTTCAATATTCATATAACAAATGTACTCCTTGTATTAACATGTGAATATTTGGTTTGATCAGCCATGGAGGGAGGAAAAAACCTAATAAAAATGTTGTTCCACTCTGCCTACGTAAGTCTATTGAAGACCAAAAAGATATCTAACCCTAAGATGGCAGTAGAAAAACACCCTATCCCACCTTCTTATAATTAATTTAAGAAAATTGTTGTTTTCACACGATTTTATACAATGCACATATTCACTGGCCATAAGGGGCGTCACTGGCAATAAGCCGCAACGCCGCGATCTTTTCTATTAGAAGACGAATCAATCGTCATAAGTATTGAGATTTCAACCACATGAATTAGCAATCAGCTGGAGTGATATATACTACTACTCCTATGTAAGACTGCAAGCTCCTAGCTCATTCTAGAAAATAAATAAATCTTGGCAAATAAATCCGTGCAAATGCAAATTCGCCTGTGTGGCCACCAGTACTGAGATGTGTACGCCCCCATTTCCTCAATTTTTGGTCGCGCGCGTGTCCAAACTCCTAAAACATTTCCTTGACAAGTTGCGCATATGCATGTAGTACACGCTGCCTGCGGACACGAATTTCGAGGCCAAAACTAAAAAGCAGACCGTGCACGAGGAATGCACGCAGCCACCACAAGAGACGCACGCGTGCGCTGTTGGTTTAGGCAACGCACAGATGCGATGCGATGCGAGTTCCAGCACGGGGGCAAGGGATTCAGGAAGGAAACCTGCCCGACAGGCACTTCCAGGAATCTGACGACAAAGTGATTAGGAAAACTCGATCGTTTGGTCTCACCCTGCTGTTCATCGTTTGGACGTCGCTTTTGCGCATCGTGCCAAGTCACAAGTCAAGCGACGAAATACGGGCACATCCGGTCGAGCGACCCTCAGCCTCAGCTCGATCGTAGTCATACCTGCAACCGTCATAACAACATCAAAGCCACCCGTGACTACTTTTTTTTTTTTGTGAAACACTTATGACTAGAAACTGAAGAGCATAAATATTTTTTCGTATTTATTTTGATTCATTTTAACATAATTATTTGAAATCATAAACGAATTCAGATGAAAAAGCTTTTAATTATTTTTTAAAAGCAAAAGGCTTAATTGTAAAATTATAGATATCCTCGAGTAGTAAAAATTTTTCTTGAACAGTTTTACATCAAAGGTTGTTTGAATATTTTAAATTTCAAATGTCAAAAATTTCAAACATTTTGATAAATAATTTTAATAAAAAAATTATCAGCTGCAGAGTTATATTACTCTTCGAGACCTACATATTTGGTTTTTATCGTTTCTCCATCCAAGGTTATTTGAAAAAAAAATAAATTTCAATATACAAGAATTTCAAACTAAATTTTGGAGCAATAAACTATTTTAAATGGAAAAGATATCAACTGCAATGTTATATATTATTTTGAGATCTATAACTTTGGTTTAGCTATTTCTCCATATGAGTTCATTTAAAAAATAAAAAAGGAATATAAAAATATGAGAACTTCAAATAGAATTTGCTAAATCCAAATGATCTCAAATGAAAATGTTTTAAGCTATAAAGTTGTAGACCTCTTCGAGTTATACAATTTTGATCTAAAATTTATCTTCATCCGACTTCATTGAAAAAAAATATAAGCCTTGATATAAAGTTTGTCTTCATCTATTTTCGTTTGTAGAAAAATTATAAATTTTACCATGCTACACCCATGTTTATATATGGCTATGAGATACACATGTAAATTCATCATCATGGGCTCCTGCCTCCACTATGAGACTAGGCACACTGTATTGATAACACAAGTATTGATCATGGTCCAAGTTCTAGTGGTATGAGTCGTGTTCCCATGGAGAAGAAGATTTGGGGCCTAAGTGCGCAAACGAAGTCAAACATTTTGTCTAGAGGAGCGTGCATGATAGCTTACATGGGAAGCTACGAGGTCGAGGGATGGATGTTAATACAAGATGTCTGCTGTGTCATAGATTAGACGAAGATGAAGAACATCCCTTTTTAAAATGCAAATATGCTAAGGCGGTATGGTGTGAGCTCCTGGTGGTGGATAGGAGGGAGGACCTTGCAAATCAGAGGTCAGATTTAGAGGTACTAAAGAAAATATGTTAGTGGAACCCACAATATGGAGGATTTGATAGGAATAACGATGTTAATGCTGGCAAGATAATGCAAGCCCCTTCTAATACGGTATGCTCTATAGTCAGATAATACATAGTCCAATACAGTCACTGAACCAGCGTCCGGATGGAAATCACCATTGGCAGATTATTTGAAACTAAATGTGGATGGTTCGTTCCACAAACAGCAAAGATCCAGAGGCTGGGGATTCATTATTTGGGGCAGACACGGAAGTGTGATTGGCTCTGGTGCTGGTAAAATTGATCACTGCAATGACAAACTGAAGTTATGGTGGACTTGCATTGTCTCTTGTTTGCTACAGATGCTGACATCTCAAAGATGGAGATTGAGACTGATGCTTCTATTCTGAAGACGATGCTTACATCTTCTTTTGATATGGTGGTGAATGATGCCCTCTTTTGGGATATCAAGTTCTTAATGTACACCAAATTTGTGTCCATGAAGGTGTTAAATATCCCCGGCTTTTGTAACCTCGTAGCAGATGTTTTAGCTAATATATGGGTGCGGGCTTAGAGTCTGGCGCTGTTAATCTCTGGTCAGAGTGTAACCTGCTGTGTAAACCTTATGCTGGCCGCTGATCAGGTGTCTAGGAGCTCTGGAGCTGTATTCCTTTGGATCAGATATAGTATTGTTTTAGGAGCAGTTCTGATTGCTTTTTCTTCAGGTGCAATTTAGTTCAAACATGGCTTATCTGTTGCACGATATCGCTACACCTGCGGCAGTTCAGCGGCAGTGCAGCAGCAGGCACAGACGTGTTCTTGTTTAGATCAGCTACAGCTTCTCCTCCACTGAATTTCTTGCAGGTTGGAGCTGGGCACAGCAAAAAGTACTGACGGAGTTCGGCACAATTTCTGGTCGTGTGATTTGCACCTGAAAGACAGTGTGTGTGTTTCAGTGCCAGGATAGAATGACCAGGCAAAACAATTCAAATTGGACCATTTTCAGTAACTTTTTACCATGTAAAAAAGGACGTATCAGTGTCGTAGGCTCTCGCACTGTGGGGTCTGGGAAAGGAAAAATAGTCATATATTGCTTGAATTACTTTTGGAATGACACATGTAGTATCGAGTAGTGGGATGGTATATTGCAACTGCCAGGATACTGCCATCTGTAATCGATCAGATTTGACAAAGTAACGTTGTTTCAAATTTAACTGTGCCGAAGACTAAATTCAAAGAAAAATCTTTTTTACATGTAACATGGATGGTGCTTATGAATGAAAGGATCTTCTAAGTTTAGAAGCGACCTGCTTGATACTTGTGAGTTATGAACAGTACTATCCCAGTTGAATTCACATTATTTGCAAGAGCTTGATACTCGTGAGTTATGAAGATAGATGAAGTCAGATATGAACTATCTTTTATCTTAAAAAAAGCTCTCCAATTTTAGCAAGGCTGGTTTACCGGACTCTAGAGTTGGTGTGGCAGGTGGTGGCAAAGATGTTGCTATAGCAGTGGAAGCGGCCACTCGACTGCTTAGCGTGGTGTCAAAAAATTGCAAATGCTTGCTTATCACGTCCTTCAACGCTTGGTCTAACATTGTTGATGTCGACTGCTTAGCGTGGTGTCAAAAAATTGCAAATGCTTGCTTGATCACGTCCTTCAACGCTTGGTCTAACATTGTTGATGTCCGGTTCATCATGTCTTGCGGTTCAATCTTAAAAACATGGATGCCATCTAGCAAGGTTAGAAGTCAAAATTAAAGCCCCGTCGACTATATATATGTGTCAGTAGAAACATGCTCTCACACGCCTTACCGAGTTCTCACAAGGCTCTTATCAACATGAGGCAGTGGAAACTACAAATCAGCGGCGAGCAGTTTTGTCATGCCTGTGTATTAGCTAGATTTTACCTTTTTGTTTCCATGCATCAAGGTCCATAGTGCTAATTACCATATAATATTGCATGTGTTTCCACCTTGTGCCTACATGAATCGAACCGATGCATTGCTCTAACATATTGAATCGTACACACTGAAAAACTAAATGTTTGGATGGTGATGATTGGATGAGAGATTTAGCATCTGGTAGATCCCTCTAAAATTCCTATGCATTTATAATGACCTAATTCTTTGTTCTAAATGACTTCATAGCAAATTTACATATTAAGATTCTAATCTTCTAGAACTCCTCCACTTCCCCCTTTTTTTTTGAGTAATCCATTTCCCCTTTGTTGCAAAGGGACTGAATCACTTTCGTTTGTTTCTTTGACACAAGCTGTATTCTAATTTCCATACTTATATTGTCACACTTAATTAATATGCTGAAAATTAAAGATGACATGACCGAGTGATGTCTAGAGCTAGCACGATTTTATTACACACACTCCTGAATAATAATACTTAATAAAAAAACGGAGGGAGTAATAATAGTCTGAATTCTTTCACATTCCCTGTGTAAGAAAAATGTTTTCTTCTTTCTTGAGGATCCACATGTAAGAGCCACGCCACGTCACTTCATGACGAGAGAGAAATATGTGCGAGCTCGCACAAACACAAGCACAACAGGGTGGAGAGAGAGACGCTCAGAGAGACAGAGACAGAGAGAGGAGGGAGACCTCCCCCTCCCCCACATCACTTCGCCCTCTCTCTCTCGTCGCATCCACGTCCCTCTCCCTCCTCCGCTCGATCTCCCATCCCATTCTCCCTCGTCTCCGCCGCCGCCTGCCACCCCCAAACCACCCCCAACACCCCCCCCCCCCCCCCCCCCCCCTAACAACCCACCTCCAATCACCGCCCGACGCCCAGTATTCCAGAGCCTTCTCCTCCCGGGGAGCCTTCTTCCCCCTCCTCCCCGACCGGGGCGCCCCCGATGCGGTGCCCGCCGCGCGGCGCGATCGCGTGACGGACGGCCGCCGCCATGGATACCCCGGGCCTCGCCCCCGGCGACGAAGGCGAGGCCACGCAGCCGCTGGACTGGCGGTTCGCCCAGGTCTTCGGCGAGCGTGCCGCGGGCGAGGACGTCCAGGAAGGTACGCACGCACGCACGTGCGCACGAGCTCGAGATCCGCTTGATTTGTTTGTGGAGGCTCGGGGCTGGGATGCCCTGAAGTGGTGGGAATCAATAGGGCTCGCGGTAGGATTGGAGTTGTGCGGGTTCGAGAGATTTGGTCCGGTAGGAAATGCATGCGCGGCAATGATGGCGCGAGCGCGACCCCCTTAATGTTACCTGTCAGAAAAGGCATGGCTTTGGATTGTGTTGGTGTAGGACTTACCACGGTGGGCGTGTAGAATGGATTCGGTCGTTCGGAGGGATACTTTGATGCTCTACTGGGCGGCAGAGTGCGCCTTGTGAGAAGCGTGAAGCTCGATTTTCTGTCCTTTCAGAGTTTGTTTGGCTGCAAATGGAATCCTTTTTAGCCTTCGGTTGGCTTAATCGTGCAGGTACTAGGCCGACTGTGGTTTGAGTAATGTGGTCACAGATAGTTGTCTTGGCACGCAGAAGGCTGGTGAGAAGCTCTGGAGCTTGTGAACTCATCTAGCTTCAATTTTGTGGGACATGTTTTGCCTAAGGCTTTGTTTGGTTGCACACAAATCCGCATGGTTTGGGAGGGATTGAGGTGGCATGTGGATTGGGGTGGATTTGTGTGCAGCCAAACAAACCCGGCATGTGATATCATAGTGCAAACTTGAACTGAACTTTAGAGGTAGGTTGATCTCATGAATTGAAAATCTGGAAGAAAATTTATAGGTGTCTATAGGAAGTAATGTGGTTGTGGTCCAGCATCTGCTCTTGCTTGTTGCCTTGCAGGAAATGTGCAGTCTAAAGTTCTGCAAAGATGATTTTCCATTGGCAGATGGTCCTTATTCTCTTTTAATTGTTTTGGACGTATGTTTATCTTTGTGAAATTCACTAAATGTGGGCCATCTGTGAAGTTCCTTATATCACCGTGCCAAATTGGTCTGACTCTGTTCGTTTGATAGTTGATTTTAGACAAAATAATAGCTTTTAATGTGTGGAACTGATGACTGATGCTTCTTAGTATGGAAACTTTGGTTTCAGACTAGTCTGCTGGGAATGAGGGGTTATGATGACAGCAGCGGATGTCTTTGCCTTTTATTTTACATTCCTTTGTTCTTTTATTTAGAATTGAACAGAATGCTATATATGACATTGAGATTTTGTTGTATGTGAGGATTTACGGCATGAATTGGGCTTATTGATCATTCAATGAATAATCTTATTTTCATTCAGGACTTGAAAGATGTCTACTATATGATATTGTCATCTAAACCTAGTTTCCTTCCAGACCTGCTCTTCTCTTTAATAAGCAAGGTGTTTCACTTTTGTGTGAGTGAAAAATGTTGCCTTGCATGCTGATTTAACACTCTTCTTTGTTTCCAGTTGACATCATCTCTGCAATTGAATTTGATAAGTCTGGTGATCATCTTGCCACTGGGGATAAAGGAGGACGTGTGGTTTTATTTGAAAGGACAGATGCTCGGGATGTAAGCACCACATGTTTGAACTTATCTAGGTTTTGATTTCAATATTTTGCCCTAATAAGTTGTTATACCAGCAGAATGCTAGCCGGAGAGAACTGGAGAGACAAGATGTTCCAGTTACTAGACACCCAGAGTTCCGCTACAAAACGGAATTTCAGAGTCATGAACCTGAGGCATGTTAATAGGCAGTTTTTCTTTCATTTTCTTTAGAAGGTTCTCTGTTGCCATATAGTTATATTGACACAAGAAACTGAGAAATTTGTGATGGAAATTACAACTCCAAGGAAGAAATAACTTTTATTTTGCATAGGCCTTGCCGCCTTGGTACTATGTTTATGTTTCGTAGTTGCAGTATGCACTTCTGATCATAAAATAAAGCATTGCTGTATGTCAGTACAATGTAAGTTATATCTGGGTTCTTATTTTTTAAGTGATTCTTGTAGTTTGACTACCTCAAAAGTTTGGAAATAGAGGAAAAGATCAACAAGATCAAGTGGTGCCAGACAGCCAACAATGCTCTCTCCCTTTTGTCTACAAATGATAAAACAATAAAATATTGGAAGGTACGGATGCAAGTTACTTCTAGAAGTGCTATTCAATTTTCCTGACTGCTTCAATTTTTCGAATCTTATTTAGTGTAAATCTCGCCTGGATGTAATGTAACTGCATGTAAGTTGTTGAGTATTAGCATCCTTTTCTCGTTGTTGGTAGGGCCTTAGAGGTTTGTGTTGTAGTAGTCTTGGCATTTGTTGAAAATAATTATTGAAAGCTATGCTAAAATTGACTTGTTAAATACATAAATTTGATTACGATACCAATCATATTAATCTTTTTAATTTTGTGGACACAAGAGTGCACAATCTGTTATTTTTATTATAATATTTGGCACCACTGCATTGCATTTTTAATTGTTTCTTTTATCAATCGCATTTTTTTTGGCTTACTTGTTGCTTAAATTACTGTCAAGGTTCAAGAGAAGAAAGCAAAACGAGTTGCAGTTATGAATTTGGACACCCAAAGTGCTGGAAGTAGTACCACTGGTATTGCAAGTACTAGTAGTTCTAAGGCACTTCTTCCAAATGGTGGATGCTCTGATAAGTTTGGTTGCCTGAATAATGATCTCTCATTTCCACCTGGAGGCTACCCATCACTGCGTTTGCCAGTGGTATATATTATCAGCTCCAGCATTTGCAATTGTAGTTATATAACTTTTAAGTGGAAGGTATGCAAAACTGCAGCTATTGAGTCCAACTCACTTTGCTTTCAACCATATGCAGGTTACCAGTCTAGAAGCAAACCCTGTTGCTAGATGTCGACGTGTATTTGCTCATGCTCACGATTACCATATAAATTCTATTTCAAATAATAGGTCAGTCATTTCAGACATTGAATTTTATCTTTTCAATGGGATCCCTTTTGCGCTCTTTATTTTCCATGGGTTCATATGCATCTATTCCAGTGTTCCCTATGTTTGGTTTTCTTTGCTCTTGAGCAGAAAATACGCTAAACTAATATAAAGCATATATTGTTGAAGAGTTAGTATTTAGTGTCTGTCTTATCAGCTAAGAGTTGCAGGTTTTTCTTCCTTGAATTAGTTTTCTTGCTAGCATCTTTTATTGACTAAATAAATAATCAGTTTCAATACCTGTCTTGCTAGTATGTCAAATCTCTTAGGTCTTTGCAGAATTGCAGGTACTTGCATTCTTCATTGGTTGAAACCCTAGTGTTGCCAGTGCTTCAAATCTTTAGCTATTTGCTGGTACTTGCATTCTTTCCACCTTCTATGTACTGAACTGCGTGGGGTAACACAGCCCCTGGGCATTTCGCTAAGAAGCCCTTACACAGGTCAAGAAAACCCCTGAATCCCTGCCCCACCCCACCCATACACAGCACCACCGCAGCCCATGTGAATGACCTAGGCCAGACTTAAGACCTGTGCGTTAGTGTGGGACAAACAAGGGGTTTTTTTAACCCGAGCCTGAAATTCGCTTCCATAGGGAGTTGAACCAAGGACCTGAGGAGTGCTACTAGAGCCACATAATCAACTCAGCTAGAGGCCCATTCGCCTATGTGCTGAACTTAGATAGGGCAAACTGAATATATGCCGTGCTAAAAATGAAGCACAAGTGTCATGCAAGAGTAGCTTGTATGCCTTTTGTAATGGGGCATTGCTCACATAGTCACATGTTTACTCTTGATCAGTGTTGTTTGCTGTGTAGAACCAGCATAGTTTTCTGGTGGTCATATTCCTGCAGGGTGCAGATTCCAAATACTTCATCAACGATAATATCTGTGGGCATTGTATTGATACATATTCTTGTATTGTTTGTTAATCCACAGTGACGGTGAGACATTCATATCAGCAGATGATCTCCGAATAAATTTATGGAACTTGGAAATAAACAGCCAGAGCTTCAACATTGTTGATGTGAAGCCTACAAACATGGAAGATCTAACAGGTAATTCCACTTAGTCATAGTTTTTTTTTCCATTTTTGTTTCCTAAATGTTGGAAATTTACCTGAGGAAGTTTTACCTCTCCGAAAAAAGGATTGCAATATTCCTGGTGTGATATGACATACCAAGATGTGCTGGCTATACAACATGTCTTTACTGTTAATGGCTGAATAGAAGTTTAACGATTGTGACATTTTTTCCGGGAGAATAAGTAAATAACATTTGTTTCTCTGGAGGGTTTGGATAAGAATAGGATTTAATATGGCTCCCCCATAGTTGTTTCATTGTTTTGGTTCCTATCCTTTCCAAAGCTAGGAAGACTTTTGGTTGCTAGCTTTGGTTCATCACCATTTTGTAGTTCCCCACCATTTAGCCGTGATCCCACTGTTGGGAACTTGCGATCTTTCCAAAGCTTTGCACACCTGGCTTGTGTACATGGAGGCACATGGATGCATCTACTTATATATGCAAATTTCTATTAACTTAAGATATGAACCGAAACATCCTGATAGTCTTTTCTTGGTTAGGCCTTCATTCTCTTAGGCTTCCTATTGATGGGAAATCTGTAGACTGTAGAATAGCATTTTGTCAATTGGCTACACGATCGATTATGAATTTCGACAAGGATATTAGCATGGTTTCGGTATGAAGTTGTAGCATGGTATTTTCAGAAGCAAATTCACATGATATGGGCAGTGGAGATCAACAAAAGAAAATGGATCCTGCCATATTGTTTTGGCACATTGTTTTTGCACAGCCTTTTCTTGTATTAGTTTCTGTATGGTGTATGGTGCGGTCTGTTCTGCTCTACAGTGTGTTATTAGAAATAATGGTAAGACCATCTACCAAAAAGGAAGTTACAAATAGAGGCCCAGTTCTAGTTTGCATTGACTAATTAATGCAATGAATGAGAAGTTCACATAAGCATCGCCCCCCCCCCCCCCCCTCTCACCCTCTTTTTGGTATGTAAACACAGTGGTCTTTTTTTTTTCTTAAATAAGTGGGATGCATATAACAGAAGCTCATTGTTCTATTCTGTTATCTTAACTTGGCATTGGCACATGACACATTCAATCCTATTAATAAGTGCCAGTCTCATATATATATAAATACAGTGACATGGGCTTGGAATTTGGAGCAATGTTGTAACTTGATGTTGATGTGGCTTGTGGGCTACCGTATTGTGCTAGAGATACTAAGTAACTTCGATTGATGTTCTTATTTTTTGAATGTTTTTTCATTTTGGAATCTGATTTGGATGGAATTTTGCTAATTAAATAATAGAAGCACAGCACTGAAGATGTAATTTGTGGATAAATTTTGACCATATTCGAACACTGATATAGAAGACATTCTTCATTTGGGAAATAGGTTGTAAATTAAGGGGTTGTAGCTTTCATAAAGTAGCTACCCAACTGGGATGAAAAACCATCCAATCTGGGCATCTGGCACATGATATTTTATCTATTTATTGATATAAGCATGTTATTGTCCCTTTGCCATTTTGAGGTTTTTTGGAAATCTGGTAGGCTCATTTTCCTATAATTACTACAAGCCTTATTGCTGTCCTTGCTTTGCATATGCACTTCCTGATTTGTTCACATTCATATTTCAGAGGTAATTACATGTGCGGAGTTCCATCCATCCCATTGTAATACACTGGCCTATAGTAGTTCAAAGGGTTCTATCCGACTTATTGATCTACGTCAATCAGCACTGTGTGACAACCATTCCAAAATGTTAGTTACTCCTCTCCCTGACATTTTATGCTTCTGTACTGGCAACATTGGGGACTTGTATGAAGGATTGGGAATATGTACAGTTATTTATATTGCATAAGTTATTATATGTTTTATGAGTTAACAAAAGGCCAATAAACAGATTTGAGGAACATGAAGCACCTGGATCAAGATCCTTCTTTACGGAAATTATTGCATCAATTTCTGATATAAAGTTTTCAAGGAATGGTAGATATATTCTTAGCCGTGATTATATGACCCTCAAGGTGTGTAGTAACTTCTCTTGTTCTATCTCATTGCTTTTGGCTGTCACACATTGAAAAATTTCCAAGTCCAGAATACTTATTGAATATTGTCACTCTTAGGCCTTGTTTGGTTGTATTCAGTTTGGCATCAATCCACATGATGGGGTGGATTTGGGTCTAATTTAATTAAAGTTCCACACTTCCACTCCAATCCACTCCAACACATGTGGATTGATGTCAAACTGAATACATCCAAACAAGCCGTCATATTAGCTTTGTCCCAAGTCAAACATTTCTATCTTCGACCATCAATTTCACACAAAGTATATAGGTTAAGAACATAAAACTATATTTTTAGATTCACTTTGAGAAATACTTTTTTTTGGACCAATACTGTGAGAAATATTTTCATAATATACAATTTGCATTTTTTAAAACTACATATATTTTTTGAAATTGATGGTCAAACATATAAATGTTTGACTTAGGAGAAACTTAATACATCATGTAAAGAAAAATGGAGTAACATTTTCAATGATTTACAACTGCTCAAAGTCAAAATATAAAATGAGATTTTGGTGTTTCTGCCCCTACTCCAAAGTCCAATGGTGATTTTACCCCTGTTATTTTAACTTTTTGATTTTGCCCTTCACTACTAGCAAGTCAATGCGATTTTGCCTGAAGTCAACGGTCAAAACAGGGGCAAATTCGCAACTTGTAGGGAAGGGCAAAATCACAAAGTTAAAAAAATGAGGGCAAAATCACAAACACGCTTCAAAACAGGGGTAGAAATGTTTGTCTCATTGTTTGAGGAAAGAAGCAGCTGGCTACCTCTTCTTTGTAGCACTGAGTGCCTGTATAAAATTGAATCTACTGTCAAGCGTGCTGCCCTAGAAGTGGCCCAATGGTAACTTCCCTGTTGACACCAATATGCATGATTAGGAACTGTTCTGTTGTTTGAGCTATGCCTAGTACTCCCTCCCTCTGTTCTAAAATATAAGACGTTTTGGGTTTTCTAGATATATTGCCTTTACTATGCATCTAGACATAGTGTATATCTAAATGCATAGGAAAAAGCTACGCATCTAGAAAAGCCAAAATGTCTTACAATTTGGAATGGAGGGAGTAACTAGCAGAAAGAGCCTATGAGATGACTTATCATGTTTTTACTCCATACTCAGCTATGGGATCTAAACATGAATTCAGGCCCTGTTTCAACCTTTCAAGTCCATGAACATTTAAGACCGCAGGTGAAATTCTCTCAACTGCATGATTAAGAAAAGATGCCTTTTGATGAACAAAATTAATGTAATTGTATGCTATCACTACTTTCAGCTCTGCGATCTGTATGAGAATGATTCAATTTTCGACAAGTTTGAGTGTTGTCTTAGTGGTGATGGACTTCGTGTTGCAACTGGTTCTTATGGGTATTTCTTTCACCCATTATTTTCTGCATGTGTCATTTTACAGAAATCCTGTCTATTAAGTATTAACACTTACATTTCCTGGTGTCTTGAGCTGCAGTAATATATTTCGTGTTTTTGGTTGTACTCCTGGAAGCATGGAGGCAACAACTTTGGAAGCAAGTAGGAATCCAATGAGGTATATTTTACATGTGCCTTCTAATTTTATTCATAGTTTTTCACTGTTGTGGCCATGGCCTTGGTTTGGTCTGTGCCTCAACCTCTACCTATCCATTACTGGGGACAGGGACACAATTCTGTTTGTTTAATCAGTTGTGTAAGATCTTTAATGTTTATTAGTTCATAATATTGAAGGCATGTGACCCTAGTTATAGCTATGATTCTCTTCTGTCTTAAAGCTGTTCAATAAAGCATATCAGCAGTATTATACGGTATACGCACCATTGGTCTCTTCTATAAACATAGGTGTCCACTGCTCCATTATATTGAATCAAGTTAGGTGTTCAAAAGTCAAAAGTTTGTAGAGTACCATTTTACTGTTGCTCTCTTTTTTCATATTTTAATTACCATATGATAAGTTTCATAACTGCTCTTTATGCAATTATAATACTAAGCTTATTCTTGTTGGATTTGGGGCACAATTAGGCGTCAGATTGCAAATCCAGCAAGGCCCACACGGACACTGACTTCTTTTACCCGTGGTGTTCGGAGAGGTGACTTGTTCTTGTCAACATTGACTTCGTTACTACTGCAACAGTGTCAATTATTTTGTTCACGCAGCCATCACCGACCTAATGTAATTACAGGTGGAGAAAATCAAGGCGTTGATGCTAATGGGAATTTGTTTGACTTCTCAACGAAGCTGCTCCACCTCGCATGGCACCCGACCGAGAATTCCATTGCATGTGCTGCTGCAAATAGCTTGTATATGTATTATGCGTAGAGAACGTCCTACAGAAAATATTTGTTGTTTTTTTGGTTTGCTCTCGGTGAAGGCCCAGCGCCCTTCAACTACAACCAGAGAGATGGTGCAGGACATTGTTGTCAGTTCCACTCCTTGGTGCCAGAAGCCGCTGATGTCCACAAGATCATCCATTGCTGTGCTAACGGACCGTGGCCTGTCGATTCTTTAGTACATTTGTAAATTATAATTCTAAACATGGAAAGTTTTGATCCAAATATTCAATCATGTCTGTTGTATTGGGAATCGGTGGAAGGGACATATCGAAGATCAAGTTCTGCATTGGACTTGGGAGGACCTGCACTGCAATGGCTGTAGTATGAAATGACAATCCGAAGCATGTAATGCCACCTAGACAGGGCTAATGTTGTTTTGGGACTTGGATGTCAGAAAGATATTACCCAATTATTGTAGCTATTCATCTTAGTTACCGTTCTATTCGTTGGACTGTTAAAATAAGGCAGCACCGGTATAATTGTACTCTTGTTTCTTTCTTCTGAGTGGCCTTTGTATTAACCCAATTAAAGCATGGCTAGGCTCAAGATATTATTTCGTCTCAAGATTGTTGGTTCTTGTAAGGCTGGCTATGGCCATCTGGCAGGTCCTCTTCTTTTTTTATAGTGGTGCGTCGTTATGCTTTTTTATTGAGTGTAACATTGGCATGTACTTCCTCTCTAAAAATATTTTGCTTTTGCTTTCGGAGAAACAAACATCGACTAAATGTGTGTTAAAAATATTAATATTTATGATGCATAATTAGTATCATTGTAAAGATCTTTAAATCTAGTTTTTTTAATAAATTTATTTAAAAATATAAATGGTGTACGTATTTTCTACCAATCAAGTTATAGCATACACACCAACGGTGACAGTTGTTTAGGGATGAAATTCTGTAAGTTTTGCTGTATTTTTGCGGAGGGTAGGTAATTTTGTTGAATGCTTAGTAAAAATATCACATTTCAATGCCTTGCATTGTCAGACCCAAATATGCCTTTTCTTAGAAATCCATGGGTCTGACCCATGTCCTGTTGGAGAGGCTTGATAATTATGGAGCATGAGGCCAATCTCGCTCCATTTTTACATTGCCCATTCCAGCCAAAAAGTTTGGCGATCCAGCAGCTGCAGGGCAGGATTAAAGAAAAACAGAGATCACACTTGGTTAGGACTTGGGATCGAATGTGGGTTTGGTTTCTCTGACAGCGTGATAATTTTATCGTCGGCACGCGATCCAATCCAGCAAGTTGCGTTTCGTGTCATCCCGTTCCTTTTCGCCCAGACGCATCACACCAGCGGCGATCGGAGCAGATAAAAACCGTTGCTGATCCTCGTGATTCCTTCTAAAGGGAAAGGCGAAAAAGCCATAGGTGAAGCGTGAATCGGAGGAAGGGGTGCAGTACCCTTAAACTTCAAGGCTCAAAGTCCCTGCAAGTTGCAATTGCAATCACCCGGGAATCTGATGGTGACAGATGATGGTGACCCTCGCCTCTGGTTGCTGCCCTCCGAATATTATCTTGCCAACAAGATGCCCAAATCGCATCTTTCTTTGGTTGCTTGTTGAAACCGTGGATGGCATGCCTAATACATGTCCTGCTGCATAGATGCATATACGACTTTCGGCAAAAGAGATGTCATGATCCATTATAAAAAGGTAAAGTTTGTGATATTCTAGTTCTAGTTCTAGTTTGTGATATTTTTTATAGGAATTTTGTAGTTGTTGTTTGGATCAACTGCAGGAGAAACACATGAAGCAAGAAACATGAGGATTGAGTAACTGAACAATTTTCTAATAATTTAAAGGGGGCTTTGATCACACTGTTCTAGATCACATATCACTTTTTGTCCTAAGTGTTTTTTAGGTTTTTATAGGAGTCTAAATTTTCACTTTAACTAAGTATTTAGAAAAACAAGTATAATAACATCTACAAATTGAACAAAAATACATCTTCTACGAAAACCTGGTCCAACCAATCTCATGGTCATATGTACCTATAACTTATTCTCTATCTATGTGATGTTATGTTTTATGTACTCCCTAGTCCCTTGGTCTCAAAATGATTTTTTAAATAATGACGTCTAAAATTTCATCAAATCTATATAAAATAATATTTATTATACTAGATAAGGATCATTAGATGTACCATAGAATATTTAGTTAAATATTTGGAGTTATAACTTAGTTAAATTAGAATATTTAAATTTTAATTAGGTATTTTTTTGGGATGAGAGTAGTAATTCGCTCCTTTAATCACATCAGCTTCAACGGACCTACAGGAGTAGGTTAGTCGGCTATAATTGAACCCAACAAGTAGAAAATTGGTGTGCGTGTGTTAGCTTACGTTTGGTTGAGAGACATATTAATGTATCATCAATATTTTACTGAATCAAGTTAGTGGGAATATTTATATATTATATAAGAACTTTGTTAGATATGTGAAATCTCCTGGTCCAGTCACTCTCATAGGTCATATACTCATATGTGACTACTATGGCAGTCTTATTCTCTAACCTATATCCGATGTGATATTTTATAGACTTTATCAATGGTCTTTTTTCTTCATATAGAGATGCAACCCGGTCATCTCCAACGAATGGTCATTCACGAACTGACCACAAATTAGTCGGTTGAGTTTCTCGTGGTGTAACCTGACTACTCAGATTTAAATTCTCGACTTGATATAGATGCTCGTATTTTCTTATATTTATTAGTATTTAAGAGCACTGCGGTTGGTGACGTCGCCATCGATAGTGAGGTGCCTTTGGCCACTTTAGAATCTCAAGATTTGTCAACTTAGTTCTTCAGAGGTGCCTATAGAAATAAGCTTTGCGTACATATATTTATAGAGGTGAGTGCGTGAGTTATGAGCGTCGACGTTGTACTATGATTCTAAAGAAAAACAAATGGTCATTCTTAATAGGGTTCTAGAAAAAACATCATTGTGAACTAACATTTATAATTATAAAGATGGGCGTGCACGTCTCTCTCTATTAATGGGTTCTAGTAGATAACAAAAAAACCAAAAAAATATAAGTCTTTGATGATTCCACTGAACTATAACACCTACGACACCTTTCTACCACTGAAATAACAAGACCTTTGAACACATACAACACTTTTCTACCACTGAAACTACATGCTAATTTGTAGGCACAATAGAACACTATTTTTTATTAATATTGTATAATCTTATATTGAATACTAAATGTACTCAAATGAAACAAGTTTCATCTGCAAAATCTTAAATCTTATAAAGCACTACAACTTTGGTATAGGAAGTGTCTCCATCCGAGAGTATTTTAAAATTTTAAAATTTTTGAATCTTGTAATGTGTGAATTTAAAATAAATAACTACGAGTTTAGATAATTTTAAATCAAAATGTTATCAACAACAAACTTGACGATCAGGTTGGCCACGTCAACTGCACTATGACGTTGGTATAGGAAATGTCTCCATATGAGAATATTTGAAAATTTCAAATTTTTTTGAATCTTGCAATGTGTGAATTTAAATAAAACAATTGAGACACTAGATAACTTCAAGTAAAAATATTATCAACAACAGACTTGATGATCGGGTAGGGCACTGCAACTTTGTATTAACCATGTGAATATTAAAGGTCATTTAGAAATTCTACAAGTTTAAATTTCCAAATCTATGAACTTTAAAACATATATATATTGTATTAACCATGTGAATATTAAAGGTCGTTTAGAAATTCTACAAGTTTAAATTTCCAAATCTATGAACTTTAAAACATACGTACATACATACATACATACATACATACATACATACATACATACATACATACATACATACATACATACATACATACATACATACATACATACATACATACATACATACATACATACATATACATATACATATACATATATATATATATATATATATATATATATATATATATATATATATA
>CM041644.1:27041967-27137783 GCA_023333625.1 Bothriochloa decipiens
TATATAGTAGGATTGTAAACAACTTCAAATAAGAAACTTCTCACCTATAAAATTGTAGATTCTATGTTGAACTATAACTTTGGTGAATACTATACTATATCAACACCTGAGGTTGTTTAAAAATTTGAGATTAAATGCCATAATGGACTCAAAACAGTTTCAAATAAAAAACTTTGTAATTACAAAGTTGTACATTACATCATGAGATACAATTTGCATTGGAGGCAACAGTTTCTCCTTGGTAGGCATAAAATTGACAAGTAGTTCTAGTAATTATGAAACGAAACGTTTCATCTAACCCGCTAGAACCCGAAACATTTGTGGTTGCCAAACAAGGCCTTAGGCCAAGCTGCAAAATTGTAGGATCAAGTCCGCTATCGAAAAAATAGTGTTATGTCAACATTCTATGTTTTTAACAAATACTATGTATAGTACTGGCGAGTCCAATGCAAAATTAAAATGGCAGAGTTTGACCAAACAAAAATAAGTACAAATCTTGTTTTCTGAGGATTCAAACAATACTAAGCATAAAATATATTTTTATAATAAATATATTTTAAATATAAATATTTACACCTTTTGCTACAAACTTGGTTAAACTTTAGTTTTTTTTTTTTTTGACATTCTTTGGATTCGGACGGAGGTAGTACGTTGAGACGTGCCATCCTCCGCGCGACAGGCTGCCGCCTTCTACGTCGACGACTCGCCCGACCGGACCCCGCCAGGCAAGCCGGTTGACGGAGGAGGACGCCTGGCAAGCTCGCCCGTCCACGTGTCTCCTTTTCGACGCCGCCATCTCGCCCCCGCGCTTTTGTGCGTCAGCCGCCGCGCGGCCCAACACCCGCATCAAAACCCGCACCTCGGCCGGCTCCTCCCCTTCCCACCAGGGCACCACCGCCACCGCCACCGCCGCCCCCCAAGTCTCCCCCAAACCCCCGGACCTTCTGGAACCTTCTTCGCATGGCCCCGCCCCCTTCTATGTCCGCCGCCTCCGATCGCGCCGGCCCCGGCGCCGACGCGGGCGACTCGTCCTCCCTCCGCCTCCGCCGCGCCCCCGGCGACCTTGCCGACGATGATTCCTCCGGAGGCAGCCGGCGGGAGAACTGCGAGCCGCAACCGCCGACGAATCCGCCGCAGGAGCAGCAACACCAGCAGCAGCAGCAGGAGATGCTGTACTTCCGCGCGTCGGCGCCCGCCCACCGCCGCGTCAAGGAGAGCCCCCTCAGCTCCGACGCCATCTTCCGGCAGGTGAGGAGGCCGCCAATGCCTAATATCGCCGTCTGTAACCGATTGCTTTGAACCCCCGCACGCACTCGCAAACTCCTGCAAATTTTTTGTTGCTTCCAGTTCAGTCAACTCCGCCTCTGCTTTGTACTATTCGGTAGCTTAATAGTTAATACTCGTAGGTAGGTCGTGCGCGGATGTTAACTGTGGGCCTGGGGCTTGGGATCGTGGATAGATTGCGCGCGCGTACTCGGAAGCGGGCACAATTCGTTTCGTGGGGGGCATATGCTGCTGCGATTGAGGTAGGTGCTTGCTTGTTTCGGGATCAATCGGGGGGACCAGTGCGCGGGTGCCAGATGCATGCCGAGCAGCATTTGGCATCGGCCGGCTGAAGCAGCATACAAACGAGCGTAACCGTTGCCGCTGCAAGAGCTTTTGCTTGTTGAAAGGGGTGACTGCATGAGCCAACGGGTCATTGAATTCATTGTAGGAGCTACCACTATACTGATGCAAGCAGTGGTTGGCGCCCCTCTGTATCGAATGCTGACTTTTCTAACTAACAACTACTTGGCTTTCCTGCTTGGGGCAGTGCTTCTGGTTGAGGACCATATATAACTGTGCACCTGCTTACTGCTGTATTGGACCACTTTTAAATGTTACTAATAACTGGTTAGCCATCCATTTTTGAATAGGCATATTATTGGACAATTTGTATTGTCATTGACCCATTATTTTGTTTGCTACTCTAGGAGCTGTTTTCCCAGTGTAATCTTAACAGGGCTCAAATTACAGTACAAACACATGAGATGTAATTTTTTACTGATACTTTTATTAGAATTTGTTGTTTCTGCACATACCCTAAATCTGTTTTGAAGGTGGAGTTTTAGATGCATGCTTAGTTGGATGATAAGTAATCCTCTGTGAGTTGCCTGAATATTTACATCACATTCCTCCTACACGGTTCCTAGGATTAAACAATGGACAACACTTACATAATTGGGTTCATCGTAGCTTGATTATAATAGCAGAATTCACGTGATTTAATCTTAATATTTCTTTAACTGAGAGTGAATCCTTAATTTCGCAAGCCATATTTCTTGGTTTCCATGGAGAATTTAAGTCGTGAAACTAAGCCGTTCTCTTGATTGCAGAGCCATGCTGGTCTTCTAAATCTATGCATCGTTGTTCTGATTGCAGTGAACAGCAGGCTCATTATTGAGAATTTAATGAAGGTTGATTACTCTTTTTTTTCTTCATTTTCCTCACCTTCATTTACAGATCCCTCAATCCATCTCCTTCAGAAATACATCTGGCGCATTTGTCTATTGTAAATCTGACACATTCCATGTTTTATTTAAATTTGCTGGTGCAGTATGGCCTATTGATAAGAGCTGGATTTTGGTTTAGTGCAAGATCACTGGGTGACTGGCCCCTTCTAATGTGCTGGTAGATATTTTTATCATTTTTTTTATTCAGATGGGTTTCAAATTACACCTGTAAGTCTTACAGAAGTAATCAATCTGTGAATTGCAGCCTCACTTTACCAATTTTCCCACTTGTTGCACTCATGGCTGAAAAGCTGATTAGAAGAAAGCTCATTGGTGAACATGTAAGTTTGTCTCACAGGATTGTATAGTCTAGTTAGAGAAGCTCTCTTTTGCTAATTCTTAGGTATATAAGTGAGGACTGAATGTGGTATAAAACTAAACCGCCCTCTATTCTGCATCTTTCAAGTGCCATTTTACCATTTATGACTTCTATACACCTCTTGCAGGTGGTTATTCTACTCCATATCATTATTACAACATCTGTCATTGTCTATCCAGCTGTTGTGACTCTTAAGTAAGCATTTCTTTTCTTCTTTGCAGTTTGTTTGGATGCATCTGCTTTTGACATTCGTTGAGCTCTAGTATTTCATGGTATGGAATACATTCAATTCATCTTATTTGTAATTTGCTGTACTTCGTGGTCTGGTGGCCAACTACATTATCGTGTCTCAAATATTTGGTCTTTCCCTTTAGTTACCTACCATTCGATGCAAATTGGATGGATAAAAAGGTGGTTGCATAACACTTCTACTTAATTGTATTTGGTGATTCCTCTCTATAATACAAAGATATGAAGCTCTGCTGGATATTTGAGAAACAAACTGTATCTGGTGATAAAATCTCTTGCAAATGTTCATTTATCTCTAGCAGAAGAAATCCTTACTGTCTTACTGTCTTGATCTGTTCACTAACTGCCATCTAATTGGGAAGATTTATTAGTCCATCAGTATTGATACATATTTTATTATGCAGATATTTTGTTTCTTTCATGTAGCTTGAAACCCTTTTTCTAACGTGAAGCTGATCCTTCCATTGTACAACGAAAAATGGACATATTTGTTCACATGCTTGGAAGTTGAATAAACAAACTGTAGTATTTCTGATGTTGATGTGCAATTTGATTTCTCAAAAAGAGGCATTAGGAGCAAGTTACCTTTTCATTGACTATTTTGTCAGTGAGGGTGAAGAATGTTGTATGATCCATGCCTTATGCTGTTCAGTTTAAGTTTGTCATGGTTGCCAAGAAATGTTACTTAAAAACATAGTGTCACATGCATGATTTCTGGATTATCAGTTCAGTCATCTTACAAAAAAATTTCAGGTGTGACTCAGCAGTGCTTTCTGGATTCGTGCTAATGTTTCTTGCAAGCATCATGTGGATGAAGCTTGTTTCTTATGCACATACAAATTATGATATAAGGGTATTGTCCAAAAGTACTGAAAAGGTAAGGCATTGACATGTCAATCTAGTTCAAATATTTTGTTAAGAGGTTGCAAATTTCTCAAAATTGATTTGTTGACGATCGAACTTTTCTTAAAACTCCTTTTGGCGGCCAAATCTTTCTGAAGCTAGAATATGTTCCGCCTCCTGTTTAAACTTCTTTTCCAGTTTCATTTCCTGAATGTTCTCTATCTACTTTCAATTTTTGCATATCATGAAATGTGGTGCCAATCAATTTATGTTACCATCAGGAGGGTCAAACATTTTTTGTAGCTTCTCATACAGTGTTTAGTTACATAGGCTGACCATGCATATAATTATATCCTTTTTTTTCATTTTTCATGCAAGTAACTACTATTGCTATTCTTATTTTTAGGGCGCTGCATATGGAAATTATGTCGATCCTGAGATTATGAAAGATCCAACCTTTAAAAGTCTAGTGTACTTTATGTTGGCCCCAACACTTTGTTACCAGGTGCTATTCTTGGACCAGTGCCCCGTCGTTGTTTTTAATTTGTACATTCTGCATTTCTTCACATCTATCTAGTTATGCTAGTGACAAAACATGAATTTCCTGATGTCACTTTGGCATGTTATGCAGCCAACTTATCCTCGAACTACATGTATTAGGAAGGGTTGGGTGACCCGACAACTTATAAAGTGCCTGGTTTTTACAGGCTTGATGGGCTTCATAATTGAACAAGTGAGCCTTATATTCCTTAAGTAACTTCTATTTACATAGAACTTTGGATTAAATTATCAGTTTCTTCTATTTTGCAGTATATAAACCCAATTGTGAAGAATTCCAAACATCCACTGAAAGGCAATTTCTTGAATGCTATAGAAAGAATCTTAAAACTCTCAGTGCCAACATTATATGTATGGCTTTGCATGTTCTATTGCTTTTTTCATTTATGGTTAGTATCTTGCTTCATTTCAACGGTACCTTAATTTTTTGAGATAGTTATTGGTTTATATAATTGGTCAATTGGGTTTTGACCTGCACTGGACCTTGATATTTGGTTTTCCATGGCTTTCTTGTTTGCTCTTTTGGTTTGGTTTCAGGCTGAACATTCTAGCTGAACTCCTCTGTTTCGGTGACCGTGAATTCTATAAGGACTGGTGGAATGCCAAAACTGTTGAAGAGGTGAGATGCCTGTTAAAAGCTGACTTTGTTTCTTTCCGAGTGAGAACTTTAAATAGGACTGACACTGATTATATTCTCATGCACTTTAATGTGATGGCATTTTGGGGCTTTACCTCAGTACTGGAGGATGTGGAACATGGTAATCTTCTTGTTACTTCTATCTTCAGATTGTATGCCATTTCATTTATAGTTGAGACTTTGTTACTTAAGGAAGGACAGTTGTGATGGTAGTGATACTCTTTTATTTAGTTGAGACTTCCTTACTAAGGACAGCCGTGATGGTAGTGACTGATAACTGCTGTCACTGAGCTCGAGATATTTGTGTAATTAATTGATATTGATATCCTTCGAGTAACTGACAATTAATATACTTTTTTGTCAGCCTGTTCATAAGTGGATCATCAGACACATATATTTTCCATGTATAAGGAAAGGCTTTTCCAGGGTAATTGCTTCTATATGTCTACAAAACTTTACATTTGTTCCTTTTCAATCTCCAAAATGTAGTTTATTTAGTTTGAAACAATTACTCAATCCTTCTATGCAAAACAGTCCCAAAGTAATATCTTTACTTTCCACATGGATGCTACTAGTATATAGAATCCACAATATACAAATATTGTTCTTTAGAAAATGATGAAGCAGGGTTGGACAGAGTATTAGCACTCAATCGTCATGATAATGATGAAGACAACAAGTGGCTCATAAATCAGAATAGTACTGCTTCAAGAGTTAATTCTCATTATCAAATTGAGTTACTATGCAAATAATATTGACTGGAAAGAAACAGGGAATAAGTTTAGAAGACTGCTTACAATAATTTGAAATAAAAAACAAAGGATATCTGGTATTGACTTGGCAACAATTTCTTCATGCTTCCTTCTGCTGACTGACAAATGTAAATTAGACAACATGAATACATGAACATACATAAAATTTTGTTGATCTTCTACATTTTTCATCTTTTTGCAGAACTGACATGATTTTCTCAGTGCCTACTTCTCAAATTCATATTGCATCTACATTGCAGGGTGTGGCTATTCTAATCTCGTTCCTGGTTTCAGCTATATTTCATGAGGTACTAAAGTTCTTCAGAAGTCTTATTATGTAACAGTATATACTCAGTTTATGGTCGTTTCAATTTCTTTTTTTTTTTTCCTAAGACATGCTCTTGTTCAAATTCTGCTCAGCACATTATCAACAATACGTTTGACCTTTCATATGCAACATGCCAATTTATCATAACCACATTGCTTTTAACATTGTGAATTTGCAGATATGTATTGCGGTGCCGTGCCACATTTTCAAATGCTGGGCATTTTCTGGGATCATGTTTCAGGTATAGAAATAAAACCAATATATACTATGTATAATGCTTATATCCCTGTTTTTCTTTTGAGTTCCATCAGTGTCTATTCCCTTAAGTTTCCATATCCATCATTGCATCCATAAGAACAATAATGTGTCTTGGATACAATATACTTTGCACCATTTTCACATAGGCTGACACAATTGATGTCTGACTCAGATACCGTTGGTGTTCTTAACAAGATATCTTCAGGATATGTTCAAGAATATAATGGTATGCAGTGTCGATTATGTTTTTCTCATTGCCTTTTTCCCACTACCTAACCATCATCTTACTTGGCAGGTGGGCAACATGATATTTTGGTTCTTCTTCAGTATAGTCGGGCAGCCGATGTGTGTCCTTTTATACTACCATGATGTCATGAACAGGCAGGCCCAGGCAAGTAGATAGTTCGGCAGAGACATGTACTTTCTACACAAATTATCAGGAGCAGACTGGAGCGATGCAGCAGGAAGCACCAGCAGCCCTCCTTTGCCATGTTACCGTCAGCTAGCTAGTCAGCTTGAAAATGGTCATATTCCAGGCGGCCGTGCTGGGGATGCAGAGTGACATTACCAGCGATGCAACGTCAACAACGGTTATCAAGCAGTGCTTACGACATGTGGACTCTGTACACTTTTCAGTCTATATGGCAGCAGTGCTGTGTGCATATTAATTTCGTGCTAGATGTACAATGTATGTCACGACTTGAGGTCAAAATGAGCTCCCAAATGAAAGAAGGCTCACGTCTTGGGATACAGGGAGAACGACTTTCATAGAACAGACATGAAAACTTAATGAACATGTTCTGAGCCCTGATTACTTGGCTTCAGGTGATTTGTGATTCTGTCACGTCGTGTACTAACATTGCTGGAATGAATAACGAATCAGCATACCCTTTTCGGGAGAGGATATTGAGGATCATCTGACTGTTTATGTCGCGCTCTTGTTTTATCCTGTGACGTGACATCTTAATAAGGGACATTGAATAGATGGATTGTCCCTTTTATTTGAAATTATGTCACAGTCAGTCATGATCTGTGCGGCTGGACATACTGTTCTTCTAGCCTTTGCTTATCTTCTTGACATTAGTTTCTGATTAATCAAAGCACGTTGCTTGTGCAGTTTGAGCACATTGCAGGGGTCGCACCTGAATACTCATGCGTGGCTTGCCCGATCTATCACCACAGCATGAGTATATTAGCTAACCAAACGCGCGAAAGAATTGCGTTGCCTACTCGATTCGCGCCTTTAAACCCATATATAACTACACAAATTATCTTTCAGGTACCGGAGCGTAACGTCTAAAAAAGGGGTAAATTAGCCACCTTGAAATTAAAGAAAAAGTCTACTTAACTCTCAAACTATTACTCCCTCCGTTTCAAACTGTAGCTTGTTTAGATTTTTTTACCTCAAGTTTGACCATTCGTTTTATTTAAAAAATTTAAGTAAACGTAGTCAAATTTAGGTCATTCTCGAAGACCTTTTGTTAATAAAACAAGCTATAATAAAAAAATGATATTTTAAACAAATTTTTAAATAAGAAAATAGTCAAACTTGAGATAAAAAAGTCAAATGAACTATAATTTACGATAAACTAGTAGTAGTTATCTCTGTCATCTTATCTTATGCACATCACAGCTTGGCTCAAACAATTTACTCTGATTGGTTTAGTACCACTTTAGAAGTTTAGGAGTATGAGGGCCAATTTATAAGCTTTGTCGTTCCAAGCGTAACACCTTCATGTATGATATAAGCATGTGGGGTATGGTATTCGAATCAATCCTTGCTACACGTATAGATAGATAGTATTTGGATCAATCCTTGCTACACGTATAGATGGTATTTGGATCAACCCTTGCTGCACGTTGCGTGGAGGCGTGGTATTCGGATCAACCCTTGCTGCACGTTGCGTGGAGGGGTGTCCCAATCATGGACATCTGCTACATTTAAGTGTGAATGTAACACCCCATTTCGTTAGAAGTCTTGTCGTTTCAAATGTAATACTCTGGATTAACTCTTTTATACGAAGCGAAGATGAAACTGTAAGAAAGGTGCCATGCATATGCATGTCCGTTCCACGTACAGAGTAGGCCATATAAGCAACTTTTGGACACAAGTTATTACACTACTACTTAAACTATTAAAAACCGTCAAAATAGTTAACTTGTGTCATAGGGGGCCATTATGATCGTCGATAGGTGTCTTGGCCAAACTTGCGTACAGTTGAAGGCATGAATCGGCCCTTACTCATGGCCCTAGTTATGGTGGCTTGGTCTTGCGCTTTGTGTGAAAAAAGTTAAATCTTGTTTTTTTTTAAAAAAATTTGTCTTAGAATAAAAATTTCGAATTCTTACATTTGTGGACGTTGATACTCGAGAGTTGGAGAGAGAATTATTCAGAGCCGTTGTACTCTTACTTTGGTTCTTACAAATGTCTTCCGAGATAGATTTCTTAAATGAACATTTTGTACTCTCGATTTTCCTTGCTCAGATTGCTAGGAAGCTGAGGTTCCGCTCAATCAATGTGGAAGCTAAGTAACTTGACAATCCAACAATGCCGGACGGAGAACTTGCATACTTCTTGCAAACCGTCCAAAGAGCCCAAGATATCAGAAGGTCATGGTACTGCATTCATCCCTGACTTCTGCAAAGAGATCCGAGTTCATGTACCGCTCGCCACCGCTCGGGAACATGGTGACAATCATCTTCCCCTTGGTCTCCTCCCTGCCAGCAATCTAGCAGGTAGCAGGCTCACGAAAATCAGCATATTTGTTCATGCCAGTGGACATGCACGTGCGGCACACACGTGCTTAATCAAAATATAATATTGTCAATTTGAAACATAGGTACATGAGATTACTTACTCAGTTCATTAGTCAATGGATATGGTAAACATGTTAATTAAAATAAACCAGCTACAAGTGTCAATGTTGTGATGCTTATGCAATAAGCAAGACAATGTGGCTTCTTTGAAACAATATTCACGGCAAGACAATAAGATGTTATTTATACCTAACAAAACGTGAGTCAATATATTTTGGTCTGATACTCAGCCTTTTAAAGTGCTGTAATAATACTTTTACATAAATGGTTTACATTTAAAAATAAAAATATAAGAAAGATATTTGACTATCTCTAAGTCTGAGTATTTTTGATACATCTAATGAGGTCCCGAACTCCATTATGCACGTTATTTCACATTTATTTTCGTCGATAGTCAATAGCTGTCCCAAGAAATGCTTCCGGATATTGTAGGGTTCCTGTTTGTATTATAATAATTAACGTATAAGCATTCATAAAATTAAGGAAAATTATAATAATATATAAAATGGAAAGGTAATGGGATATTAATGTCTTTTTACCTTTAATAATTGTGGAATCTGTAGTTTTTCATCTTTCCATGCAGACATGAACGTTGCAACGAGATAACCAGATAGTTCCCTGATGATACAAATATTAGTCAACTTAAAATGAACCTATCAATCTGAAATCTAAAATCCAAATATATTGTTTGTCAAAATCGAACAAGTAAAGTAATTGTAATCGTAACCAAATAAAAGAAGCTTACCGGTTGTTAACCGGAATATCTGCTACAATAATTTGACGCCATAAGGAAATATCTTCGTTCCATTCAGATCTTGCCATGCCTTTTTGTAAGTATTCAGAAATGCATTGGAGTTTCTTCATATATTTTGTATTTGGATTGTAATTGGAATATGGATTAGAAGTATTAGGGTCCAAAATGTATACTATTTTTCTTTCTGGGTTCAATATGAACAAGATGAAGGCACCGTTCACTTGAGTTGGTATAAGAATCTGCAAAATACTAAAAGTTAAAACAAATTTAAACCAAATATCATTATGAGGCATATGTAAGTGATCTTACCGATTTGCATCTTGGAACATTGTATTCAATGCCAGGCCATTTACGTATGGACTCCTTTAATTGTCCCACATCTAACTTTTTATGGTAGTTTGGATGTCGTCCAAAATCAATAATCATCTAACATATTAAATTAGCGTTACAAAGTAGTTATAGAAAACATTGACTGTAACTTATTGAGTACATACTAAAAGAGAAAATGTTAGATAATCATACCCAAAATTGCAAGTCTAGAAAATGCTTAGATACTGGTCCATTGATTTTCTTCATTTCTGGATGTAATCAGACATGTTTTTTCGTATGAACAAATTGAAACTTTCATGGCCCATGGCTCATTATCCTTTAATATGTGTTGTAGTTTCTGAAGATTCAAGCTAATGGAATATGGCTTGGAGCTTTGTATCCATATTTTGCTGTAAAGGATGAGAAAAATGATGTTATTAATATACGGGAAATTTACTTTCAGTTCTACAAATAAATATTTCTTAAAAATAAAAACTTACTTTAAGGTGTTTGCACAAGTAATTGATCTGATATAGTCACAAAGGTAGCTTATTAACTGAGGTCCACCTATGTTCGAAAGAACAAACATCAAGGACGGGTACTTTCTTTCGATTGATGACAAGTCTGATGATTTGAATTCCTTTTGGATATTTGGATTTGGATTTTCCAATATGGTAATATCACTGATACTATCTTCAGTGGTATGGCTATGTTCATCATTCTGAATCATTGCTGCTGCTGTGTTTGTTTGCCAACATACATTCGCTAGCTTATACCTGAAAAGGTTAATATTTTCCTGCATGGTAATAACCGATATTACCACATGTCCAGTAATTTAATAGGTTATCTACTTATTATACTCACCTAAGGAAAATAATAAATTTACCTGGCAAATTTGTTGAGAAAGTGTTTCTTCGGTTCAGTATTCCATGAACTTGAGCATGAATAGACCACACGATGAACTACAAAGTTATAAAACAATAGGTTTTTTTTAAAAAAAATCTAGACACATACAATATAATTTTATAGTCTATTATACATACCCGTCTTTCTGAGTTGGTTCTCTTAGTTGTTATTTGACTTTCCATTTAGTGACGTCTAGATTTTGCCAATTTTGGACCACATTTTCTTTTTTTAAATAATAGTTAAATGAGATTGCAGACCTTCCGGCCGTACAAATATAAAGTATTATTATTATTAGTAGTGGTCATAATAATAAATAAGGAGGATCAATGTATAACATTTAAATAAAATGTAATTCTTACTGTAGTTCTCAGGCCATCTCGATTGAATTCGCAGCACAATGAGTCAAGAACTTGTATCTCATATCTTTTTGCATGAACAACAGCTAAATACTAATGTGTGCCCTTGATATTTATTGGAAGTAGAATCTAATGAAGACAATATATTAGTCTCTGATATCTAAGAAAAAAATACAAATACAAATACGAATACAAATACAAATATATTAACAACAAAAAATGAAAATGAAAATAATGAAAATGTATGTTACCATGTCATGACTTAGATAACTTTCAACCATCTTTGTAATGAAGCTTCCACCTTCATCTACTCCAATTTTGCCATCCCGTTTTAGCAGTTCAGAGTTAATAGGATTCTCAAAGTATATCTTAATCCCATTTCTAACTTATAGATGTGCTTGTTCCTTTAAGCAACAGATATATGCACTTATCTATACTATAAAAGAGTATACGAATTGAAAAATACTTCTCACCTGAAAAACTCCTTACCCACCAGTCTTACATTTTGTACTGACATGTGGACCCATCAAAAACTGACGTCAGGAACGTATGAAACACCCACGTTTTGCACCATGGGCGACTTTGCCTCCGTGTCTTTTTTCACCACCGAAATCTCTACCCACCGAGTATACCCGCTGCCATCTCTGCACCGGCCTGTACCTCTTCCCGCACGTACCCGGCCGCAACCGTCCAACCCTCCGCTCAAGAGGGCGTGGGTCGCGGGATCCGGTAGGGAAGGGGCGACGTTGGGTGAGCGGGTGTTGAATCCCTGACGGCGGGCGACGCAGAGCAGATTGATGGCGTGATTCACGACGCTCGACACGGAGACCGGCGGCGAGGCAAGCGCGGCTCGGCTTAGCGGTGACCATGTGGTAACTCCCACTGTCCCTAAACCTCCTACACGGTCACCGGTGAGGCCAATGGAATCAGGCCGGCGGCGAGGGGGCCAACTCGAACAGATTCAGATTCAGCCACCGCACCCGTCGCAATGGAAAGTCCTCGCCGGCGGCGCTGCGTTAATCGATTTGATATATAGGTTTATTTTATCCACTGCTGTTTTTTTTAATCTTTTATATCTGTTCATGGCCAGTCCACCGCGCCCGGGCATCACAGCCGGTCCTCCCGAGGAGATGCCGGTCGAGTCCTTCTCCTTGATGGCGCAGAAGACCTCGTCAGATCTTCATTCGCGTTGCGTTAACGCGCTGCTTCAGGTGCCTCCACCCCCCAAATGTTGACTTCTGGCTGACGTTGATTTCTTATGCTCACCTCTAATGCATTGATTTGATCATCCAAGGAAGCCAAGAAAGCCTCCAGCGAGGTTCCACCGTTCTGCTTTGCTTTTGCAACTATATCTGCACACTTAAAAATGACAATTTCCTACTTACGCATTGGTTTAGTAATGAGTGGATAGATACTCCATCAAGATAGTAATGAGTGGATAGATACTCTGTCAAGCTGATCTGCTTTGTACGAATTGTGCTAAATAATCCTGTCCAACTTATCTGAAGCTTATGGTCTCCTTTTATGTGAATTTAGTGCTAATAATCCTCTGCCAAATTATCTGAAGCTTATGGTCTCCTTTTATGTGAATTCAGCGCTAATAATCCTGTGCCTGATCCACTCTTTCAGGTCGTTATCATTATAGATTGCATCCAGCCTTTCAGGTTGTTATCTTTTTTTCTCTTCTTTGTAAATCAATTTGACATGCTATTGGTTTATTCTATCCACTTCCCTTTGTTTGTGTGGATCGTTCCGGCTGCAACAGTGTTGTTGATTATTTTCCCTATTATGTTAATTAGACGTACTGTTGGGAGGCGGCAAGGTGATAAGCACACAAGCTGAAGGTGCACAGGATGACCACACAGACTGCATCACCCACTGCCACTACCGGTGCCAATTTGACAGTCTCCCACCCTGGCCAAACAAAGAGCCATCAGCAGCTGCACCCTCATTCAGACTGTGACAACTGCAACTGTCCGCTAACACCATCACTACATCCAGTGCCAACAGCCCAGCCGACGAAGCAGGCCGATAGGGTGAGCACATCAAAATCTTGTCGCACCTGATCACGCCGCTGCTGCAGCTACAGTTGTCCAAGAAGGGTTGCTGCGTCCCACAGTATCCCTGCACCAGCCATTGGAAATCCCATATGTGGTCAGTACACCAATTGCACGTCCTCCCTTTAGCTATGATGAATCAATATGCTTTGTGTTCCACAGAAATCTATGGATTATTTCAAGCAAATGTACATAGGAAGCAGACTGCTGGTTAGTTCTTACAATTCTAATGGTCCGCCAATCTATGGGTGCATGGTCTGGCTGATTGAATAATATGGCTAATACAGGTTGTTTCAGCAGATGAAGATCCTATTCAAATAGATTGTGAGCATCCGGCAGTGGAGAGCACTTGATTTCTGAAGGGCGGCTCCAAGAGCCCGTGCTGATAGGATGGCATGAGGTCCAGTTCAGTGGCAGTATCTGAAGGGCCTGTTCTCTACACAAACTAATAAAATTTTGGTTTTATTTCATCATGTTATTTTGGGGAACAAGGACATACCACCATTATCTGCAATTGTTTTGGGCAGTTAAGCTTTATTTAATTATGTTAGCTATGCCTACAACACATATGTGCGAGTTATAGAATAGGGAAGAACATGCTTGCAGCAAATACACATTTTTATTACCATGTGACTTCTTGTTCTCTTGTATGAATATGAATTCGAATGTGCATTTTTTATGTTTTAAGAATAAACTTTTTTATTGGCACGTGCGTGTCGCACGTTAAATAATGTGTAAAAGGTCATGTAAAAATCAAAATGATAGAAGCATGAATTAATTAATATTTTTTTGGGAATTTAATATTTATCAATTATTAATTTACCTGAAGCATCTAGTTTGGGGAGTCCATATTCTGTAATGTCTTTGCCCATATCTTCAACATGTATAGATATATCTCTAAGCACCATTTGTTCAATCATTTTGGAGTTGCAATTTGAGCGACGATAATCCTCAGACATTGAATCAATATGCTTGTCCCATAGTGCTCGTACGTTGCGACACTCACAAAAAACTATTATAGTTGCAAATAGCCTCCTTAGAGCACAAGGCATCTTAAATTGTGTAGATTCTGTGAGGCAGTCATCTTGGCTCTTGTCTGTTTCCACATAGCCCAAGGCCTCACAAGCAGCTCTAAATGTTGCATATGTAGTTCCATGTCGACTTCTAAGATGCTCGAATGAAGTTGCACCCCTCACATGGTTAAGAAGAACACGGAGATACTATCGCTCTCCTTCAGCAGGATGGGCAAACACCAATCTTCCAATCTGACCGCCTCTTTCTCTGGGTTTCCAAATCTTTTTTGACTTGATCCAAGTGAATTGCTCAGGGAACTCTCTATATAAATATTTTCGTGCATCAAGATTACACATGTTTGTGTTGAAATACTCTGTAAGCATGGACTTCTGAGAGTTAGGATTGTCGAAAACATTGTTTAGATTATCCCATGCTTTGTAGGCAACCATATGTTGTCCTGGAAGGTGAACTTGCATTTGTAACGCAGAAGGTGACATATCATACAAAGGAAAACCATATAATCTATAGACTGCCTCTATAGCTGTTATACACCTTCCATCATACAATTATACCTCATTAGAAGACTGGATTATACGGCACAACCCATCTGTTGTCCAACCATTCTCTTCTTATTTTCACTTTTTGTCCGTCATATCCTATAAATAGGATATGAGTTCTTTCCCTGTAGGGTGGTTTCACAAAAATCACGGGGATAATGAAAGCGGCATTTACCGTCTTTCATACATGGGCAATAACGGTTTAGGACATCACAAGGTCCATGCATCATATGTTTGCACACAAGTCTATGCAATTCTGGATATTTCTTCTGATCAGGAAGCTCTGCTGATATATACTTGTCATAATCATCAGGAGTACGTACTTTGCTCTCGTCTTTCATAACCAAGAGGAAGTGTTCATGTGGTAATCGACGTGTGCCCAGGCAGAAACCTTGCCCAAATGATGTTTTTTAAGAAGGAAATCTTGGAGATCTCGTAGCTTTGCTCTATAAACTCTTGTCACTAAATCTGGACGATCTTGCGGCATTTGTCCCGGCAATAACTGTTCTACTATCTCATCCCAATATGGATTGGATGTCATTGTCACAAAAGGGTCTGGCTTTCCATATCGAGTAATCAAAGCCATGGCATCCATATACCTTGAGTGCACATCACGGTGATTTCCTGGAAAATCTTTTGATAGTACAATTCTACGACCAGCTTGTGACGCACGTGCTTCTCCAGCGGCAAGGGTGTCAAGAAGGCCCTGTTGAATATATATATATATATATATATATATATATGCGAAGTTAAGAAAGAATGGACAAAAGCATTTTAATTCTGAAGATATAAAATTAGTAAGAATTATAAAAAAAAGGCTAAAGATTTAAAACCCTTAGAATTACCTTTAGATGATAGTTATTTTATTATAGAAACAGATGCATCAGAATTAGGATGAGGTGCAATATTTAAACAAAAACCGCATAAATATTCTCCAAAGTTAGAAGAAAAAATATGTAGATATGCTTCGGGTAAATATAAGTTAAAAGCAATAAACAATACTGATAGAGAAATTCTAACTGTTATCAATGTAATAAATGCTTTTAGATTATATTTAGGATTTAAAGAATTCACAGTAAGAACAGACTGTGAAGCTATATGCAGATATTATAATAAAGTTAATAGTAAAAAAGTTCAACTAGAAGATGGGTTTTATTTAAAGATATTATCACTGAAAATGGTTATAAAGTTATATTTGAACATATAAAAGAAAAAAAATAATACCTTACCTGATATATTTTCACGATCATCTGTTTTGCAGGAATGAAGAAAGAAACAAGCCCCAATGGAGATAAAAATTACTATTTTGAAGCTGGGAATAAGTTAAGAATTTTTTCTCCTAATACATATAAATTCAAACCCAAAGACCATATTATTTTAGACAGTGTTCAAGAATGCATTCTAGATAACTTTTGGTTTTAATATAACAATAAGAGGAAAGAAAGAAGATATATGTTAGCAATATTAAATAGCCTAGCCGAATATTTTAATATGATAAATGGGAAAATACAGCCAAAAGAACTGTCTGAATATATAGAAAAGAAACTCATATATGTTATATATAGAGGAACCGTGCCAGGAGTTTATTTAACATATGAATCAATTGTATTTTAGCAGATAGAAGTAAAAAGAGAAGGAAAGGGTAAGCCATCATTCAAAAAATATCTAGATGTTGACCAAACTCTTTCATATGCACGAAGTCTTTTGGGAATAAATTATTTCATACAACCAGAAGCAAATGATTATATTCAAAAATATAAAAGGACAAGAGATATGAAGATTAATATGCCAGGAATGAATATGCAAGAAGCAAGCTCATAAAAAATGCCCACATATAAAGATATTGTAAAAACAGATATATCGAATGAAGATGATATTGATAAAAGAATAAAAGAAAAGCAATTAATTATGCCTTAATTAAAGAAAAATATAAAAGAAGAAGTCTTGCAGGAAGTTAGGAATGAAATAAATGAGAATTTTCAAATCATACATCAAGATTATGAAGAGAATATAAGGAAAGATTACGAGAAATATATAAAAAAAGACTATGATTCCAAGATGAATGCACATATATCTGATGAAGATATCAATGATATGCTAGATAAAAACATGTTGGATGTCCGTGGGCATAGGCAACCATCAGAATGATATATTCTAATATTATGAATATTGAAATAAATAAGTCTCCAGATCAATATCGAGAAATATATTCCCTATGTTGAACAACAAGGAATTGGAATATTGATCAATCCCAATTATAGTGAAGAATGTGATCTAAGAAAAGAATACAGAGATTTATTGTCTCTTCATGAAATATGCCGGCCAGATAATTCAGACATTGAAGAAGATATTGACTAAATAAGAAGAGTCAAGGCAGGCTGTGATCAATATCAAAGAATATATATTTCCTATGTTGATAAGGTGTTATCAACAATTCGGCCCGGGGAAGAATAATATAGAATAATATACACACGTGCCAGAGTTTTGATTAATGTTTGCAACATTAATCATTCGGGCGTGGAAGACCATACCATATCCCCTGAAATTTTTTGAGTAAAAACAGCCAGCGCAACAGCCAGCGCAAAAGGTATATACAGTGAATAGAATAAAATATTCTGAATGTCCCATATCCATTAGAGAAAAGCATCAATTATTGAAGAAGAAGTCGTTGTCATGCAACAGTTCAAGAAGATAATTGAAGACGCAGGCATTCGTTATTCTCAGAAGACAATGCGACGTTGGCAGGTCACCATCCTGCAACAGTGGAAGCCGATAATTGAAGACGGTGCGCCATCCAGCTGTGAAGATGATAAACTCGAAGGACAGCCAGATAAGCACGAAGGACGCTCCAGAAGGCTCTCTGAGCTCTTTAAAAGGAGACGCCGAGCACTTGCATTCAGGATCGATCACCAGAACCACGACGACCACCACCTTCATCCTCACCCTCAACCGCACATCACTCACTCCACGAAGACTCCACTCTCATACACCATGAAGCCCACTACCTCAGAACTCGTCTGAGCTAGTCCGCCATTAACACTAATAATACTAGTCCACTACCACCACTGTATAATACCACCTCTGTAAATTAGAGAATAAGAAAGATCATCGACTTTTCATGCTTGTAAGGTAATTAAGGTTTGTGCTAAGTGCTTGGGGTTTTCCGAAAGAGAAAGCCGTATGTAAGCTTGCCTTGTGAAAATGGATTAAGCTTTCTGTTTTAATCCAGTTGTCCTTTAAGCTTGTTCATATAGGGCGATGTCTCTATACTAGGGATCCTAGAGGAGAAACCTCTGCGTGTGTTATTCTCGAGTTTTAATCCCAGTTGTTCTTTAAACTTGTTCATATGGGACGATGTCTCTATGCTAGGGACCCTAGAGGAGAAACCTCTACGTTGAGTTGTTCTCGTGTTAGCCCATATAGAGGCGTTGTAGAGAACCCTGTGTCCGCAGAGAAGTGTTCTCTTTGGGTGAAACTGCCTGGGGAGACGATAGGGCCTGAGTCCTGTGTGTTCATTGCTAGGGATTGCAAGGGAAAATATAGAGAACCTGTATCCGCAGAGAAGTGTTCCCTTCGGGTGAAACTGCCTGTGGAGACGATAGGGCCTGAGTCCTGTGTGTTCATGGCTGGGATAGCGAGGGAGAAGAACAGGTTAGCCTGGTTCTGTACCAAGCTAGGTGATGCATACGGTGAGTACCGAGTAGGACAGACACAAGCATAGTCACACGACCGGCTGAAAGTTTGGTCTCGCTAGCCTTGCAAAGATCCTGAGAATATATAATTCCGCATACATAATCCGCATTACGCATAATTAATTGCTCACTTAATAATCACTCATGCTAATTAATCACGCACGTCGCTATCGCTCACGCATTTTATATTCGTACACATAGTGTCCAATAGTTATAAATATTGTTACCCTTGAATATTTAAATATCCTAAATAGTACCTAAATAGTGTACTTAGAATATTTTATAATAAGTGTGCAACACGAGTGAAGTGCTCGTGCACTATTTATATTTCAAATTTAAATAGTATAACGAATTTGAATAGTACAACAAATTTGAATAGTACAATAAATTTAAATAGTAACTCGTGAATTTTGAAATTTAAATTTGAGTTGTGAATTCAAATATTTGTCACGAATAGCCTATAGTCCCTGCCGTAGTGGTATCAGAGCCTAGTTAATAAAATTTGAATTTAAAGGATTCACTAAAATTAGTAAAGTTTGATAATGTAAGATATAGATAATGAAATAAAACATTATGAGCAAAAGATTAGAAAAATTTCTGATAAATATTTTAGAGCTGGCATAAGTGAATGGAATGCTATAAGAGAGAAAGAAATCTATTTTAGGAGAAAAATTTATAGTCTTAATAAAATCAAGGAGGAAAAGCACTAGAATATAAATATCTTAAACATCTACTGTGAAAGAAGTTATGTTGAATAAAGGCAAAGAGAATCATGATACTGAAGAAGCTGTGCAGAGCAATAATATTGAATATAATATAGACGAAGTTGAGCAGTGGGATATTAATCAACATATTTTATTAAAAAGCTATGATGAAGAAGAAGATAATGCTTAGAGATATATATATATATATATATGTGTGTGTGTGTGTTAAGAAAAAAATATAGTTTTGCTTGGATTTGAAAATAGAAAAAGCAACATTTAATGTCAAATACTTTTAACCTGGTATAGATCAGCACGAATTAGATTTTGATGCGCCGGTTTCGAGTACCAGTCTAAACACATTGACTCCACCTTGACATACATATCAACATTCCATTGCTGGAAAAGCCTCCCACCATGGAACATGACATTAAACTCTCCCTCACGAATTTGAAGCCTGAAACATAGATATTCCCTAGCGCTGACATATCGCCGTGACTCTGAAATTTCTTTTCATAAAAACAGATTAAATTTCATTCTTCGTTCAATGGCTAAAACATCTTAACATCAAATAGATAAAATTATTACAAAGAAAATAACCTTATTCTTCATGCACATTTGTAACTGAGACGTCATCGATCTCAACAAGCTTTGGGCCTATATAAAAGTATGAAAATTTTTAATTGGTTGTTCTCAGGTTTTAGGGTAAAAAATTGTTTATGCAGAGAACAAATTAATTTAAAGCACCTTTTTTAGCATGCTTTGTATATTTCCTCTTCGGTTTTGATAGAGGTAAGTCTTCATAAAAAATCTTCTTATCCTCCCATCCAGTTTCACCATTAGGATTGAACACAGGATATGTTAATGGATCATAACATCCATGATAGGGCTTTATGTAATGAGGTTCATTTTCTTTACTGTAAATGACTATGCTTCTCTCAAACCTTTGTTGTGGGTCATTTCCATCAAACCAAATAGCAGCCACTTGCTCCATTGCAGGTGCATTATATCTTCTCTGGTCAACAGAAATACTTGTATTTAGCTCAATAGCATAGCAATCCAAGTTGGTAAGAGTGCCAAGGCTCTGAAATGCCTGAACATAAGGATTGTGTTGCATGATGTTCAATATAGTGCGAATCACATTAGCGTCAAGGTGTGGTGATCTTTTTATCCTATGATGCAAAGTCTCATCTGTGTCATAAAAGTACAACTGCATGTGGCGTGGCCCCTTAGGACCAGGCACAAGTGGATCCAACCTGTGATAAATTTGGCCATGAGCTTTAAATGTATATATTCCAGTACCCTTTGCTGTTGCCAAACTACGATCAATGGAAACCCCCATGCTGGTGAAAGAAAAGTGTGAATTGAAGTAACGAATGTTCTTTCTGAAATACTTTGCATCTGTATCGGTTTGACTTGTGAACAATCGACGGAGCTCATCTGGGACCTTAGGTATAAATATATTAACTCGTCCATTCCGACAACAAAATGCTGGACCTTCACATTCAAACCTCTTTGCACGACAATAATAACAATTCTGCACTGGACCTTCACATTCAAACCTCTTTGCACGACAATAATAACAATTCTGCACTTTCTTCAAGACATGATGGGTCTCAGGAAGACCCGCATACACAAAGTTATAAGGATCAGGACCATTTATTCTTGTTGCATGTCCCTGTAGAGAACTCGTATTGGAAATCTGCATCGAAAAAGTTTTTTAAGCGTGCATGAGCATAATATCAAACAATAATAATAATAATAGTAATAGTAATAATAAAAACAATAATTATTATAGGTCACCTTTGCCCTGGTACAAGCGGTAGAGCTTTACCGCCTGTGACCAAGAGGTCTAGTGTTCAAGCTTCAGCCTCTGCATATTTATGCAGGGATGGCTGCTGGTTATTTTTCCTTCCCCAGACCCCGCAGTACGGGAGCTTACGACACTGGGTACGTTCTTTTTTTATTATAGGTCACCTTTATGGTTAAACATTCTAGCTTCGTCATCCTCGTAGATGTCAGGGCCATCTTCATATGGGTTCTGTTGATTTAAGTCATTTTTTGTTCAAAAAAAACCATTATCATTGAAGATGAAATTACTCAGATTAAATTTTGCATACCTTCTATTCCGTGCAATGTGTCTTCAGGTTCCCAAATGCCAGAGTTGAATGCTTCTTGATCCACTTCTTTCTGAGCATGAGAATTATGGAGACATACACGTTTCCTAAATCCTAAAACAGATAGGATAAACCAGGGAACATTATACCTGACATGTTTGACACTACATATTATAGTTTAAAATATAACACTCCCATACCTGACATGTTATGAGTTAACGTTAAGAATTTTTTGGACTTGGCAGCAGCTCTCAACTTAGCTCGATAATTACGTTGATAGTCACATTTTTTAGCAACGACGTCATCTTTCTTATCACCAGGCATTGCATGCGTATGCCTCTTCTTAGCCATGTGCTTTAGGGTGTCTTGATCTAAAAGACTCAAAGAATAGTTAAAAGTATTACCTTTGCTAAAATAAACAATGCTAATTACAAAAGATGGAGAGCAGAAACCAAAACAAAACCAAAACAAAACCAAAACAAAATACCTATATTATCAACTTGTGAAACCACATCCCATTTCCTCTTACAAGAGTTGCCTTTATCATCCATTCTATTATCTGTGATTTCAGATGATGCAATAATTTTGGAAGCAGCAACCTTCGCCTTTACACATGCTCGACGACTCCGTTGGTACTCACGATTTTTGTCCCGAAATGCTTCCTTCTTATCATTAGGCAATGCAGCATATCTCTCTCGCTGATACTCACGATTTTTAACCCTAGCTTCCTCCCTCTGAGCTGTGATTTGAGATGATACAATCAATCTGGATGCATCAGCCTCGGTCTTCAGATGACCTCGGCGACTACATTGATATTCACGTTTTTTGGCCCGAACTTCGTCCTTTGCACCGCTTGGCAATGCAGCATATCTTTCTCGTTGAGTTTCACGTTTTCTAGCCCTTATTTCCTCCTCTTTGTTAGGCATACCTACACAAACTTTGCTACAAATTTGTCAATACTGCTTCATGCTTCTATATTCCTTCACAAATCTAAGATTTTTCACCAGCATATAAATCCATATAAAATGAAGAATTTTTTGTTAGAGTAAAATTAATAGTACATTATTTAGATATAATAATATTATTATCTTCCAAAATTCACAAGATCCTGCATGGATTAGTACGATTAAACATATTCTGTTAGCTTGTACTGTTCATCTTTAGTCACAGAACTAAAACAAAAAATACAACCATATTTTTCACAGGTAGATAATAAAGTTATCAATGTAATAAAATTAGTTTTACATTATCTAGATCTATTAATATTTTCTTTCAAATTTGACAAGATCATGCATGGATTAGTACACAATTGCATATGTTCTGTTAGCTTGCATGCACCTGTTTGCTTCGCCGGAGTCCGCCTCCACCACTACGACCTCATCGTTGCGACGACTGGCGATGGACGGAGGTGGGCAGTGCCTGGGCAGTGCCCTGCAACTGGCCGGGCAGTTTACGCGGAGGTACTGCTGTTCCCGAGTCGGAAGAGTTGCGGCTGGGGACACGTCGTCGCCGGCAGAGTTCGAGACTGCCGAAGGTTTGCGATTGCCTGTGCCCTGCGACCGGACGGAAAGCTGCTGTTCCCGAGTCGCAATGGTGGCCGCTGGGGACGCGTCGTCGCTGGCAGAGACCGACGGCTGCCGCAAGATTGCGATTGCCTGCGCCCTACGACCGGCCTTTCGCTGCCGGAGAGAGGGACGATCCACTTCCCACTGTACGTCGCTGCTCGCCTGGCCGTGGGTGCTGCCCGGCGTAGATACGGCGACGGAGAGAGCGACGGACGACAATGGGTTTCCCTGGAAGGCCTGCAATGTGCAGCCGGACGGCAATGGGTTTCCCTGGAGCGTGCGATGTGCAGCGGTGTGCCGCCGCGCAGACTCGGGGAACCGCAACGGAGACGTCGAACAAGTGAAGAGTCGCGACCGGTGAGGGCTTCCGTGGGTTTGGGGTACGCGCGGCCGAGCGCGGTGTCAAAACTCGCGGGATTGATGCGGGCGAAGGGTGAAACAGCATGTGATTCATACATTCCTGCCATCTTTTAGTTGTGGTCCACTCGTCAATCTCTTTATGGGTCCGCTTGTCAATCTAAGATGGTTAGACATAGGCTGAGTAACAAATAATTTCAAATTCAAGGCTCTTTTGTAGTATAGATACAGTACCAAAGCGGCATATTCAAATCCAAGAGGAGAGTACACCACTTGCTGAGATTCGAGCAATTTACCTTCAGGCAAGCAGCGACATTTGCACCGGAAGATATGCCGACAAGCAGCCCCTCCTCTTTGGCGAGCCTTCTTGCTATCACCATGGCTTCCTCTGTGCTCACCGTCACAACCTCATCGATGATTGAAGTGTCCAGGACTTCGGGTATGAAACCTGGCCCCGTGCCCTGGATCTGGTGTTTCCCTGGCGCGCCACCTACATAGACAGGAAGCTGGGTTATTTGTGAAATTACTGCATGAACCAGTTGTTGGTTGGTCCTTTTATCTGTCCAGTTCTCATAGCTGAAATTACAGAGAGGTTATGTGGTTACCTGAAATTACAGCACTTTCTTCAGGCTCGACGCAGACTATATTTACTGATGGATTTTTCATCTTCAGGTACCTTCCTACTCCTGTCAGTGTGCCTCCTGAACCATATGACGCCACGAAAACATCCACTTTTCCTGCTGTGTCCTTCCATATCTCGGGTCCTAATGTTTTCAGAAAATGACCAGATCAAGTCAATCAATCAGTTCAGTTCAGAGCCGCTTTGTTTTGAAACATAGCCCTGTTACAGTTGTTATTGCAAAGATAGCCTTTATTTTCCCCTGGTATTAGTACCTGTCCATTTGAAGTGTGCCTCTGGATTAGCTTGGTTAGTTGCCTGATTCAGACAATGTGAATTTGGTATGGTCTTAAGCAGCTCTTCCACCTTGTCCAACATTCCATCATACCCAACTACAGGATCTGCAGAAAATGAAAGATGGCAACTAAAAGCTTACCACTGGAAATTTAACCTGAAAATTTTCTGTAAGAGAAAGAACAATTTATAATATAATCAGGAAAGCACAGAGAGAGGAGCAATAGCTGAACCTGAGATCCTACTTCTTACCTGTTAGTACTACTTCCGCGCCTAAAAATCTCAATAGCATCTCTTTGTCAAGTGAATACTTAGCCGGCATAACAGCAATGAACCTGTAGCCTTTCTGGACAGCAATGAACACTATTCCAATACCAAGGTTGCCGCTTGTGGGCTCAATTAGGTTCGTGATGCCAGGTGAGATGAGGCCTCTTTCCTCTGCATCTTCAATCATTCTGCAGACAGGATCCACTCATGTGAAATGACTCTTGTGGTCATTTCTAATACCAGCAAGACTTATTGTCATTGTCTATAAAATTTCTGATACTAGCATGCGTCTTCACAAAATTTACAGGTAAAATACAGCAACATGGTTTGAATGTATGTGGGTTAACACACCGGAGAGCATTCCTGTCCTTAACCGAGCAAAGGGGCTGGTATGTTTCCATCTTGCCGACCAGCCGTGCTTCTATGCCCTCTCTTTTCGCAGTGTTGGTCATCTCTACCAGTGGCGTCCAACCTATCAGCTGAACACAAAGAATCAGACAACAACCGTATATATACCAGTACTTGTCTTTGGATTCAACCAAGGTGGGCAATTTGAGAGCACAGATAAAGGAGGAAGAAGAGAAACTCCAGCATGCGCACACAGCGCACCTGGGTGATGTTGGAGGCAATGCACTCCTCCCCGGGCTGCGAGGACAGCAGGCACGGGACGCCTTTCCTCGCATCGTCCTCCGCTGCCATTGCCATGTCGTCGCTCCAGCTGCTGAGAGATCAGCAGTGGCGCCCTGTATTTATCATCCCGGCTCGGAATCTTGACAATGTTCCATTATCGGTGACTTCGCCATCTACTGACAGCACGCCTCAACAGCCGATAGATAGTGTGCATCAGGATAATGATTGGCTTGTGACATCCATAAATCTTTAACTAAACGGAAGGACCGAATAGGCCTGTGTTACCGAAAAAAGATACATATATGTAATGGTGATAATTATTGGCATCTCTCCTTGCATTTGCCATGTGTATCATTTCATTTGAGTGGAAGACTTTTGCGATTCCCTTTGGACCACCATCCAATCCCATCCCTGCCACCGGTAATTGGCGCACTGTTCGTGACGAGGGCTCCAGGCTTAAGCAGCTGTACTGAGTCCTTCAGTCCTTCCACTCTGCATATCAACTACTTGTATGCTTGGCAAAACGAGGGGCAGCGTGCAGTAGTGCGTGGCGGTGGCCTCTCGTGGTGGAGCATAGCCCTCTCGTGGCGGGTGACACTCGTTAAATAATTAGAAAATTTTCAGATTAATTTTAAAATTAAAAACCGAACATAGAACGTGATAAATCGAACAACTAGATTTAGCATATAAAGATTGCTAGCATGACAGATCAGTATATCGCATATACTAGCAAGACAGATCATGATATCGCATAGCATAAACATGATAACTAGTGTAAACCCAACTCGTACACTATATAGGTTTATACCTGCCGATGTAGATGTACTTGGTAGTGAAGACGCAGACGACAATAGTCTGTGACGAACTTCGAAAGACGAACTGTCGTGGAGAATTTGGGAGCAGTCGCGCAGAGAGCGCTTCCCAAAAACCTTATTCGCCTTCTCCCGGTGCAGGATCGGAAAGACGAGGGTTCCAGAGACCTGCTCTCCCGATCGCCTGTGCACGCTGACGGTCGGGATGGATAGACTACGGCGGCAGCACAGTAGTGAAAAGAGGAAAATAACAATTTACTACGTTAGGATTTTCTAATTGAAACTCCTAATTGTAGATTTTAGTGTGTTCTTTTTCTAGGAGGATCGGTACGTACATATATGGAGGAAAATCCCCTATTTCTACATCAAGTAGCAATATGGTATTAATTGATATTGTACCTCCACCTCTACTCATGGACTTAAATATTAAAGCCCATTAGGGAATACATGTACCGGGCCTTTGAGATTTAATAAAATTTCTCATATGAAATTGAGGAATTATCCATATAAATTCTAATAATCCTCCACCAGATCTTAAATGCCCAGTATAGATATTTTTCTTCTCTCTCACTACTATTTATATACTAGTATTTCAGCAAAGATTGTTAAGTTAAACATCCGCTTAGAGCTTCAAGTTACACTCATTCATAACTTGAACAATAGACTACGTCTTGAATTACAAGTTTTGTACGAATGAGTTTTACTTAAAGTCAAACTAGTACTTGGCTGCCAATAGCCTTCCCTATGGGTGGAGCATATGCGTCATACTCCCTAGTCTCTTCGTGAGCTTACTAGAGACCACCCAAGTCTCATAGACTGCGACGTTTAACAGTCAGAACTCATATAGGTATGTTCTTTCAAGAATGCTCTGTAGGATAGCATCTTCGCTTGTTAAAGCCAACAGAACATATTAAGGCATTAGCCAACCTGCCATACAGTGCCTCAACGCTTTTGAGAGTATTGCATCTTCACTTAGAGAGGGTTATTAATATACTCTCCTCAATTTACCAATAGTTTGTTCTTCCCAGATCCTTAGTCACGGGATCTCCGATCAAAAAGGTTGGGTTACTACTACTGTAAAGTCACATGGGTCTCATACCCATCTCCCTTGATGTGATTTCTATCACATTGCGTGATAGCCCTTTAGTAAAGGGATCTGCCAGGTTTTTATCTATTTGGACATAAGCCACAGTTATTACTCCAGAGTTTCTCAACTTCCTGACAGTCTTCAAACGTCTTTTAACGTGTCTTGTTGACTTCGCATTATCCTTAGCACCACTCACTTTAGTGATCACTGTTTGATTATCACAGTTCATAAGGATAGCCGGTATTGGTTTCTCTACCACTGGCAAGTTAGACAAGAGCTCACGCAGCCACTCTGCCTCTGCAGATGCTGTATCCAAAGCAGTAAGTTCTGCTTTCATGGTTAATCTAGTCAAAATAGTCTGTTTACAAGACCTCCATGACACTGCGCCACCTCCAAGAGTAAATACATACCCACTAGTGGCGTAGATTTGATCAATATCAGAAATCCAGTTCACATCACTATATCCCTCTAGCACAGCTGGGTGCCTAGAATAGTGAATCCCAAAACTCATTGTACCTTTAAAATAACGCAAGACCCTTTCAAGTGCATGCCAATGATCGTCACCCGGGTTGGACATGTACCTACTCAACTTGCTCACAGCAAAAGAGATATCTGGTCTGGTTGCACTAGCTAAATACATGAGTGAACCAATGATCTGAGAATATCTCAATTGATCTCCAGCAATTCTCTTGTTCTTTTTCAAAGTCACACTAGGAACAGGTGAATAAGTATCAAAGAAATCCTCACCTTCCTTCTGGGTATATGTGGCAGAACCTCCTAAATTATATGGCCCACACGCACCTGTCATTGTCCCAAAAACTTGTGACAGCCATGCATGTGTTCCAGATAACTTAGAAAGCCCTGTCGGGTGCCCTCAAAGGACCCCGATTAAACCATATTTTATACTCATACCAGGATTAACAAAGGAGTACCTGCAACATTATAACATTTATTATAAAATATATATCAGAGTGCGGAAGAATAATAAAATTAAATTTACAAAATATATGAATAAGTTAAATTTTTATGAACTTAACTTCAATTGCGGAAGTAGAGTAGAACTACAGAAGACAACTTAGGTAGAGCACCTAAGTCGGGAGAGGACAACCAGATCACATCGAGCCCACCGATATGAACTGATTAGCAACACCAGTCAGCACCTGCAATAGGGGTTCAACAAACCCTGAGTATAAAAGTACTCAACAAGACTGACCCGACGAAAAGAGAGGTGAAGACTCAGGAATGCAGGCTGGTGGGATAAGGTAAGGCTTGTACGAATTTTCGCAAAAAGCTCTTGTAGATCAAGTTTTAACTTAACATTGATTATAACAAAAAGATAAAGTTATTTTTCTCTAGCTCAACATTAACAAACAACTTTATTTTGATACCTTATCATTATTCAAGTTGTTACTACGATGATGAACACCGATTGAGTCTTCTTCTCCGAGAAGCAACGACGATTTGAATCCATTTTTATACCCAGCTGGGACCTAGATCTCGATATACATGAGGCTCCAACCAAAATGCATACCAGACCATACGATATACGTGAGGCTCCAACCAACACGTACATCGACCACACGATACACATGGGACTTTTGACCCACAGTGTATTCATATACGTGGGACTCAAACACACAGTATACCACACCATTGTATGTGGATTTTCTAGTCTCGATATCACCAGATCACCATCGAACGAGACCTAGGGCATCAACAGACGGAAACACTACAGAGGGACTCCATTCCCAATGCAAGTTACCCGTCCGGACTCGATTTATTAACTATCATCATGATTTCACAGACAAAGCCATTCTCATCTTTTTTATTCTTTTACTTTTTGAGAACCTAACTAATTAAGCAGGGCTAAGCATTACTACTCATTTTTCAAAAACAGGTAACAAGGAATATGGGAATAAGACAGGTAATGCAATTGGTAGGTTATCACTCAACTCCTAGTACTTAATGCAACATTTCATAACTAAAGCGATAAATCTTTTATAAAATTAAGGAAGGGTTTAAATGCATCCGAGGCTTGCCTTCGTTGCAGAGAAGTTAGATTTCAAATGTCAGATTTGACATCAACTCCGTGGATCGACGATACCGGCACCATTATGGATGACTTCAACACCATTGGTGGATGACATTTTTTTGAAGCTTGTTCACCATGATTCAACTCACTTTCGAAAACTACACGTAATGGAATGATACATGCTTTAGCATGATGAACTCATGACATGATACACAGCAATGCATTGGTGAAAGCATAACAAGATTAATTATTAACTATTTTAAAAGCATTACACAAGATAAATATAAAACTCCATATATTCTAAAATTACATAGCCATATTAGGTATTAACATGACATAGCAGCATCATACCAAGGTAAAGAAACCATATTTTCCATTTATACATTTTTATTATAATCATAAATTATTTAATTAGCAACAAACAAGATAAGTCAAAAGATAAATCATACTGCATCCAATGACCACAATATTTTTACTACAGCACACACATGGCATAAGAAACATGTCATAAAAATTTTAAGTCACTTGGAGCTACACAGCGAGAGATATGAATTTTCCTTCTTTTCTATCATTAAATAAAAGACATAAAACATAACTATTTATTTTTCTATAAAACATGGCATGTTTCATATTTTTAATAAAAACTAGGCATCACAAGAACACAACAAAATTTGGTTTACCAAAAACGGAGTTACCAAACTCCAGATATGAATTTTTAAAGATTTAGAAAAGTATTCACAAACAGGTCCTTTGGGCACTATTCACCTGAGTCATAGACTTCGCAGTTAGACCCCTGCCTTTTGTCGAATTATCGGACGAGGTCCCTGGTTGCGAAAACATAACAGAGGACGCACGGACGACCGGGGAACTTGCCGGTGGCGAGGTTTTGGGCGACGCGGCTAGGCCCTACGATACCTATGCGACTAGGCGATGCTGCTGGTGGGTAGAACTCGCCGGCGGAGGCACGGCAGTGGCGTTACCGACAGCGATGATGGAACGGCAGCGGCAGACTCCGCGGCCACAGCAAACGACGGCACGAGCAACGGCGATAACGCGAGCGCAGCAAGCAGAAAGGTTCAGCGAACCTCCCTAGGCACCTAAGCGACCCGGAAGTGGCTCGCGGCGAGCTTGGCCATGGCTATGGTGGCAGTGGCCCTGTTCGGCCATGGCGACGAGGAGGGCGAGATAGAGAGAGAGAGGGAATGGGGGAGAGAGAGCACCGACGGCGTGGCTTAAGTTGTCGTGGCCGAGTTCTCCAGGTGCGCCATCAGCTTCTGGACCTGGCCATGCAGGCGTCCACGCTCGGAATTGACGAGAAGCACGGCGACGTTCGACAGCAGGTGGTGATGCTCTGTAGGTCGGGTACTGTTCTGCGAAATTAAAGAATTACCCCTGTCACGATTTTGAAAATTACTCCCAAAAAATATATAGGAACTTGAAAATCTCTAAAAATAAAGTTTGCATACCTTTTCAAGAGCTACACTTTTCATTTAATAAACATGTTAAAATTCTGCCTAGATTTTGAAAATCAAATCAAATTCAAAAGGGAAACAAAACCCAAGAAACAAATATTTGAAATTACTTTTGATTTTCAATAAAACTTGAAAATCTTAAAAACTATGAAATGCTCAGCTTTTCAAACCAAACATTTTTCAATACAAAGTTTTTCCAAATAATGCATAATTTTTGAATTATGAATTTAAAATCAAAAGGGGATAAATGTTGAAAACTATATTTTCAAATTCATTTGAAATTCTTTTTAGAAACTTGAAAAATTTTGAATACCAAAATTGTAGCTCTTTTCAAGATCTAAAAACCATCTTTTTAGAGTATCTCAAAATTCCTTATAGATTTTGAAATATAGAAAGAGGGGTAAAATAGGGTTTTGAAAGTAGTTTTTGAATTAGCAATCAACTTATCATTTCATGTATAAAACAAAGCACCACATAAAAGACAATCTTAAACATGAATTCATTTATGTCATGATGCTCAATGATTATGCTTAATAATGCACTTGATTATAATTTTAATTGTTTACTAACATCTGGGATGTTACAGTATAACCCTTAGCCATAAGCCGAGCCTTGTACTTGTCAATAATACCATCAGGTCTAAGTTTCTTCTTGAACACCCACTTGCACCTAATAGGTCTACACCCAAATGGTAGCTCTCATAAATCCCAAGTTCCATTAGAAAGAATCGAGTCCATCTCATTACGAATAGCTTCTTTCCAATCATCTGCATCTGGAGATGCATATGCTTCTGTGATAGAAGTGGGAGTATTGTCCATAAGGTACACAATGAAATCATCACCAAAGGATTTTGCAATCCTTCATCTCTTGTTCCTTACAAGAACTTCATTGTCATCCTCCTCAAGGACTTCTTCAAGTGGTTGTCCAAATGACTCAATAGGATGCTCGATAGGTATAGTAAAATCAGGAGCTAATTCAGTAGAAAATTTAGCATTGCTATGCATATATTTCATAGGAAATATATTCTCCAAAAATGTAGCATCACGAGATTTAAAGATTGTATCAACATGCATATCAGGTGCGAAGGCCGGGTCGTCATCCCCTTAGTGGCGCGTCATATCGTGATCCGGGTATGATGATAAATGAGCAAGGGTCGGGTCGTCGCAACCTTTGTGACACGCTACATCTGCGCCCGGGTGTAGTGAAAAATGAGCAAGGGCCTTCGCACTTCCCTCGATGGGTGCGAAGGGTAAGGAAGCTAGCCGAGCCAACTAGGATTCGTCTAGGTAGCTGGAATGTAGGGTCCCTAACGGGTAAGTTAAGAGAGCTAGTCGATACAGCAATTAGGAGGCGTGTAAATATTCTATGCGTTCAGGAGACTAAATGGAAGGGCCAGAAGGCGAAGGAGGTGGAGGATACTGGCTACAAATTTTGGTACACGGGGACAACATCGGGTAGGAATGGTGTAGGCATCTTGATCGATAGGAGCCTTAAGGATGGAGTAGTTGAGGTGCGGAGGCAAGGCGACCGGATTATCCTAGTCCGGTTGGTAGTTGGAGATTTGGCTCTGAATGTGATCAGTGCCTATGCCCCACAGGTAGGTCTTTGTGAGAGCACCAAGAGGCAGTTTTGGGAAGATCTCGATAGCATGGTTAGTACTGTGCCTATCAGCGAGAAACTCTTCATAGGAGGAGACCTCAACGGCCATGTGGGTGCGACTAATGTAGGTTTCGAGCGGGTGCATGGGGGTTTCGGGTATGGTAGTAGAAATCAAGAGGGGGAGGATGTTTTGAACTTCGCGTTGGCCTACGATTTGTTGATAGCGAACACCGTCTTTAAGAAGAGGGAATCCCCATCTAGTGACCTTTCGTAGCGGACAACACCTGAGTCAGATCGACTTTATCCTTGCAAGGAGGGGGGATAGACGTGCTTGCTTAGATTGTAAGGTGTTACCTAGGGAGTGTGTTGTCCCTCAACACAAGCTTGTGGTGGCGGATTTTCGCTTTCGGGTACGTGTCCATCAGGACAATCTGGCCAAGATTGCGAGAACAAAATGGTGGAAGCTCAGGGGGAAGCAACACAAACATTTAAGGAGAGGATGCTAGATGAGGGGCCGTGGGAAGAAGGAGAAGATACAAATGACATGTGGCTAAAGATGGCAATATGTGTTCGGAAGGTGGCTTCGGATGTGTTTGGAGTGAGTAGGGGAGGCAAACGAGAAGCGAAAGACACCTGGTGGTGGAATGACGAGGTGCAAAGGGCTATTAGGGAGAAGAAGGAGTGGTTCAAGTGCCTCCATCATGACAAGAGTGCAACCAACATTGAGGGCTATAAAATAGCGAAGAGGGCTGCAAAACGAGCGGTGAGTGTAGCAAAAGGTCAGGCGTATGATGACCTTTATTAGCGACTAGGCACAAAGGAAGGGGAGAAGGACATTTATAGGATGGCTAGGATCCGCGAGAGGAAGACGAGGGACATCAACCAAATCAAATGCATCAAGGATGGGACGGATCAACTTTTGGTGAGGGATGAGGAGATCAAGGACAGGTGGAGAGAGTACTTTGACAAGTTGTTTAATGGAGAGAATGAGGGTCCTACCTTGGAGTTGGATGACTCATTTGATGATACCAACAGACGTTTCGTGAGGAGATTTCAGGAGGCAGAGATCGGGGAGGCTTTGAAGAGGATGAAGGAAGGTAAAGCGATGGGCCCTGACGGTATCCCCATTGAGATGTGGAGATGCCTAGGTGCCAGAGCGATAGTATGGTTAACTAAGCTTTTTAACCTCATTTTCCGGTCAAACAAGATGCCTGAAGAATGGAGGAGAATATATTAGTACCGATCTTCAAGAACAAGGGAGATGTTCAAAGTTGTACTAATTACCGTGGGATTAAGTTGATGAGCCATACGATGAAGCTCTGGGAGAGGGTTATCGAGCATCGCCTAAGAAGAGTGAAAAGTGTGACCCAAAACCAATTTGGGTTTATGCCTAGTAGGTCGACCATGGAGGCAATTTTCTTATTACAACAGTTGATGGAGAGGTATAGGGAGCAGAAGAAGGACTTGCACATGGTCTTTATTGACCTCGAGAAGGCATATGACAAAGTACCGAGAAATGTCATGTGGTGGGACTTGGAAAAGCACAAAGTCCCAACTAAGTACATCACCCTCATCAAGGATATGTACAGGGATGTGGTGACATGTGTCTGAACATGTGATGGCGACACCAGTGACTTTCCAATTAAAATAGGACTACATCAATGGTCGACATTGAGCCCTTATTTATTTGCTTTGGTGATGGATGAGGTCACAAGGGACATACAAGGTGATATCCCTTGGTGTATGCTCTTTGCTGATGATGTGGTGCTAGTGGATGAGACTAGGGCATGGGGTAATAGGAAGTTAGAACTATGGAGGCACACGTTAGAGTCGAAAGGGTTTAGACTTAGTAGGACCAAGACCGAGTACAAGAGGTGCTATTTTAGCGCGACTAGGAATGAGGAGGGAGACGTTAGCCTCGATGGGCAAGTGGTGGCCAAGAAGAATACTTTTTGGTATTTAGGATCGATGTTACAAAAGGATGGTGACATTGATAAAGATGTTAGGCATAGAATTTCAGTCGGTTGGTTGAAATGGCGTCAAGATTCAGGCGTCCTCTGTGACAGAAGGGTGCCTCAGAAGTTAAAAGGTAAGTTTTATAGGACAGCAATTCAGTCGGCGATGTTATACGGTGCTGAATGTTGGCCTACAAAAAGGCGACATACCCAGCAATTGAGTGTAGCAGAGATGCGTATGTTACGATGGTGTTGTGGGCACAAAAGGAGGATAGAGTCCGGAACGACAATATTCGGGATAGGGTTGGGGTGGTACCAATTGAGAAAAAATTGATTCAACACCGGTTGAGATGGTTTGGCCATGTCCAACGTAGGCCTCCTGAGGCACCGGTGCGTAGTGGGGTTCTAAAGTGGGTCGATAATGTAAAGAGAGGTAGAGGTTGACCTAAACTGACTTGGGACGAGTCGGTTAAGAGAGACCTTAAGGAGTGGAATATCCCTAAGGATTTAGCTATGGATAGGAGCGCTTGGATACTAGCAATTAACGTGTCTGAACCGTAATCTTTTTCTTGTACCATTTATGTGTTCTTTGTTTTCATGCCTCTTTTGGATTTCATCTCTAGCCTACCCTAATTTGCTTGTGACAAAAGGCTATGTTGTTGTTGTTGTTGTTGTGTGATCAACATGCATATCAGGAACTTCAGATTTTACTACTAAAAATCTATAGGCAGTGCTATGATGAGCATATCCTAGAAAGACACAATCCACTGTCTTCGGCCCAAGTTTACGCTTCTTAGAAATTGGAACATTGAATTTTGCCAAACATCCCCACGTGCGCAAATATGAAAGTGATGGTTTCCTTCCAACCCAATGCTCATATGAAGTTGTCTCTTTATTTCTGTTTGGAATTCTATTCAGGACATGACTCGTAGGCAATAAAGTTTCCCTCCACCATGCCTTAGATAGACCAGCTGTGTCCAACATGGCATTCACCAAGTCACTCAACATGTGGTTTTTCCTCTCTACAATCCCGTTTGATTCGGGCGAATAGGGAGGTGTCCTCTCATGAATAATGCCATGTTCCGCACAGAATTCATCAAATGATGCAGGAAAATATTCACCACCACGATCTGACCTTAGACGTTTAATCTTTCTCTCTAGTTGATTTTCAACTTTAGCCTTATAGATTTTAAAGTAGTCTAACGCTTCATCTTTAGTTTTCAGCAAGTATACATAGCAAAATCTAGTTACATCATCAATTAAAGTTATGAAATATCTCTTTTCACCTTTTATCAACACACCATTCATCTCACAGAGATCAGAATATATGAGTTCTAGAGGTGCCAAGTGTCTCTCCTCTGCTGCGTTGTGAGGCTTTCGAGGTTGCTTAGATTGCACACAACTATGGCACTTAGAACCTTTGGTAATAATGAAATATAGAATTAAACTCAAGCTAGACAATCATGACATCAAACCAAAGTTTACATGACATAAACGAGAATGCCAAATACTTGAACTATCATTAACGGTGCCACAAATATGATCCACTGACTTCTTACAAAAATCTACCAAAGATAAGCAAAACAAGCCTCTGCAATCATAGCCTTTACCAATAAATTGTCCATATTTAGACATAACTACTTTATTGGACTCTAATACTACCTTAAACCCATCTCTCAAAAGAAGAGAGGCACTAACAAGGTTCTTGCGAAATGTAGGAATATGCTGCACGTTCTTAAGCTGCACAATTTTCCCCGAAGTAAACTTCAGATCTACTGTACCAACACCATGAACAGAAGCAGTGACCCATTTCCCATCAAAACAGAGGAACCTTGAAGCCCATGATAAGAATAAAATAGAGAGATGTCAGCACGCACATGAATATTAGCACCTGTATCAACCCACCAACTTGGGGATTAAAACACTGAAAGTACGGTAGGAACACTACCATACTCCTCATCAGCATAGCTAATAGTCACGAGATTGACATTCTTTTTCACATTGGCAAAGTGACCAAGCTCTCCACAAGTGAAGCAAGACGACTCTGCTTTGATTTTTTTCTTCTCGTAGGTAGTTACTGTCTTGGCATTGGAAGGTTTATTGTTCAAGATTGTTCTTCTACGAATAGTGTTATCTTCTTGGAATCTTCTCTGATTTTCTCAAGAGATATTTTCCTCATATGAGCCAACACTAATCTAGAACACTTTAGCCTCTAGCTAGAGCGTGGCCTTATCTTGTCACCTCTTAAAATGTGCACTAGAAAACTTTTCTAGTCTCAGCACGTCAGCAAAAATAGCCATACTTAAATCAAGAAAAAGCCTATAATAAGGTTTTTGGATTATTAAATAATTAGACAATTTTTAGATTAATTTCTAGATTAAAAATAGAACATAGATCATGATAAATCGAATAACTAGATTTAGCATGTAAAGATTACTAGCATGACAGATCAGTATATCGCATATACTAGCAAAATAAATCATGATATCACATAGCATAAACATGATAACTAGTGTAAACCCAACTCGTACACTAGACAAGTTTATACCTGTCGATGTAGATGTACTTGGCGGTGAAGGCGCAGACGACGATAGTCTGTGGTGAACTTTGGAAGATGAACCGTCGTGGAGAATTTGGGAGCAGTCGCGCAGAGAGCGCTTCCCAAAAACCTTATTCGCCTTCTCCTGGTGCAGGATCGCAAAGACGAGGCTTCCGGAGACCTGCTCTCCCGATCGCCTGTGCACGTTGACGGTCGGGATGGAGAGACTATGGCGGCAGCGCAGTAGCGAGAAGAGGAAAATAACAATTTACTATGTTAGAATTTTCTAATTGAAACTCCCAATTATAGATTTTAGTGTGTTCTTTTTTCAGAAGGATCGGTATGTATATATATAGAGGAAAATCCCCTATCCATACATCAACTAGCAATATGGTACTAATTGATATTGTACCTCCCACCTCTACTTATGGACTTAAATATTAAAGCCCATTAGGGAACACATGTATTGGGCCTTTGAGATTTAATAGAATTTCTCATATGGAATTGGGAATTATCCATATAAATTCTAACAACACTAACCACACTGACCAAAGGACTGTGACCCATCACTCGATCCCATGATGCATATGATCTCTTCGCTTTTTTTATTTATATTTGATAATTAGTGTCTAATTATAGACTAACTCGGTTTAAAAGATCTGTTTCTTAAATTATAGAAAAATATATAATTAGTTATTTTTTACCTATATTTAATATTTCATGCATGCAGCTAAAGATTGATATGATGCAGAGAGCGTAAAAAATTGGAATTTAGAGGAGAACTAAACAAGGCCCCAATTACTTTGAAGGATTACAGCATAACACATTGTGCTTCCGAAGCTGTAGCTGATCATCTAGCCAGAAGCACACTGAGGTGCCTGCTTCCCGCTCGGCACTAGAGCTCTGCTTCTTCCTGGATCGCCATTGCAAGCTGATCCGCTTGGGTGACAATGCTATCAAACATTCTCACGTTCCGCTTCTTCCAAATTCTCCATCCAACAAGGAAAAAAAGAGAATTAAAACCCTTGCACAACTGTCGGGTAGTGTTTTCCTTTGCCTCAGCCACTAGGGTATCGCCAACTCGTCATCCAGAAAGTTGAAACCCTGCAAATGCAGCATGATGAACCGTAGCTGCTAGACCTCCTTGCTGTAATCACAACCAACCAGGATGTGATCCATGGTATTGGACGATTGAAGGTGTTGGACACAGGTGTTGGGCGTTGAAGGCACATGGCAAAATCGTCTCTCCGCCGTTCAACATTTGCCATCCATGACAAGCCAAAAGAAAAATTGAACCTGAGGAGATGCCACAGTCTTCCAATTCTGCTTCGCTCCTAACGGAATAGAGGCGTCGAAGAACATTGCTCCGCAAGCGGAGGCTTCCGAATAGATGTCCTTTTCTTCGTTGTCGTTTTCTTTTTCTAAACCACTGTCCTTTTCTTACTCTTATAAACTTGCCTACGGTTAGCATAGATGTTTGTAACCAGCATCTCCAACTCAATATGGGCTCGCCAATCCACCAATCAACCAAACTGATGGCGAAAAAAACTAGCTTACCATCATTATGTGTAACGATGTATTCAATTAGATTCACCGCGTTAATTAAGTATTCTGCTTTCAGGTTGTCAACTTAGAGGGAAAAATACTTGTTGTTTTCTAGCATGCGATTGGAGGGGGCACGAAGAGGTTCCGACCATTTCCCTTCGGGGGGTTTTAGCGCGATTCTCCCCGATCGCACTAAAACCCCCTGAAGGGAAATTTTAACCTAGAAAAATCGCTCCCGTCGGAAGTCGAACTCAGGACCTGGAGGGTGCCGCTAGAGTGGTGGTCTAGCTGGGGTAACAAGTTGAACCCAACATTCTATGCTATCTTTAGTCTATTCTCTGTTAACTCTAATAGGTTTTTCCTATCTTTTGTTATATTTTAGCTTACCCGTTGTATTTTAGTTAATCATTCTCCACAAATTTATTTACTGAGGAAATCCAAACCGATAGATCCTCCCATAAAAAATAAATTTGGAGAACTACTATACTCCCAAAATTTAACATCAAAGTAGACACAATCAAGGTTTTGCCAACCAAAATTTGCCATGTCAAGGTGTTGACAAGCCATGATTTTAGCTAATATTTGGTTGGCTATCAAAACGTGTCAACAACTCGCTTGAATTGTCAAATCTTTAGCAATTTTTTTCTTAATTTTTAGCTTGCCAAATCCTTATCATGAAAAATTTTAGTTGCCAACCAAACAAGCTCCAAGTACATAAAGCAAATGGGATGAGTTGCAAGAGAGACAGACTCCGGCTCCGTGTGATAGTGAGAACTTCAAGCATCGTCTTAGGATACACTTTGTAGAAGCCCATGTACAAATCCGTGCTTGAGATCAAGCCGTGAATTTATCAGACGATAAAATCATGGGTTGATTTTATTGTACTGCTAAATTCACGTGAATTTAGTTTGAATAAAAAGCCTGTGAATTTATATTTTTTTGAGAGAAAATACATGCTCCTCATCGGCGATCAGCAGTAGCCCGGCCCTCTATCTAGTCCAGCAACCTGCTTCCCGGCCCTCTATCTAAATACATAATAAAATGCATGTACCAAAAAAGTCAAAACGACTTACAATTTAGAACGGAAGGAGTATATGATTGCATTAAATAACTTCAGCTAACTGATTCTTGTGTTCATTGTGGTTGAATTTTTTTTTGAAATAATATTGTGGTTGAATTCAAAGTTTAAAATGTGTCTGGATCATTTTTGCTTGTGTTTGTTTATCAGACTTCTGTGTAAATTGGATAGATATGCAATCTGGCATTTTAAGCAGTGACCTATTATTATTTTTAGTAATAAAGGATCAGAGTAGCTGGTATCCTATTTTTGCAGACTTGTTTTTGTGTAATTTGGATAGATATTTGTCTTCAATAGTGTCAACTCCAATATAAGTCCATATGATCTCTCATGGTCATGAGAAGGTATACGAGTACTGCATTTTTGCCATTTTCATTAAAATGGGCAAGTACTCAAACATTGGTGCATTTCACATTATCAAATTGAACCCAATAGGTGAAGGTACCAAATGGTGTTTGATCTATGTAATTTCTCTGTAATCAAAGGTGTTTGTCAGACTTCCAACAGCAGCAATCAGCCTTTGTGCTCAAGGATCAAGCTAAATAGTGTTTCAAATGGCTACATAGTTCACATGGTATATTTGATCACAATACTGTACAACAATTTAATGCTATGGTTAGTCTATGAAACTATGAGAAACCATGTATTGAGGGAGGTTATTTGATTCATCATTGAAAAAACACTGATGTGGCACTCTTGGTATCTGTGAGATGAAACTATGCACTAAGGCTGGCCTAATAAATCAAATCAAATATGAGATGAAACTGTGCACTGAGGCTAGCCTAATAAATTAAATCAAATATGAGATGAAACTGTGCACTAAAGCTGGCTTAATAAATCAAATCAAATATGGGATCTGGCAGTTCACTCGTAGGAAATTTAATAATAAACAAAAATAATCAAGTGATAGATGGTTTCTTTCTGTCTTTCTTTCTTTGAGAATGTAATGTAAAGGTCTTTCATCACTTGATAAGCAGATAAGAGCAGTTTTTGAAGTATATTAAATTAAAAGACTGAAACTTTTGTGAGTTCCTGGCTCCTTGTGCGTGTCCGATGTGGATAGGTTACATATTAGAACAGATTTGGTCCATCCAAATCGTAGAATCAGTGGCTAATACTAGGAGATTTAGAAAAGGAGAGAAATAGGTAAAAACTGTAAAGAAACCAAGAAACACATGTTTTGGTTGGTATTTTTCACGAACAAATAACAATAAAAAAAAGAATCCCCACTCCCGAACTGTTGAGTGCTGAAACCATTTGGCAATTTTTTATTTTTTTGGAAAGAGATTTAAGTTCATGGAGGAATGGATCTTTCCCACTCATTCATCCGTTCGATCGTAGTACAATATACAAAAATTCAAGGAAACAATTGGAGACAAGAAGGGAATCGCCTGAATCTTTTTTTTTTTACGCAAAACTACGGAGGGGAGAGCTTCCCCGCCTGGAATATATTAAGCATAAAGATTCAAATTTGGTTACATCTCAAGACGATATTGATCGCCTTACAAAAGTATTTACACGAGAACGAAGAAAAACACGCCCGGCGAAGACCAGGTCCATTGGAGGCAGAGCTAAGTCTCCCTTCCCAGATGGTTAAGTCATCACAAACACGAACAATCACAGCCTGCGGTCGGTGCCTTTCGTCCCGAAAGATGGCGCCATTCCTTGCATCCCACAATCGCCATAAAAGGTCAGAAGCACAGAAGGCCAGGTTGCTGCATCCTGAGAAAACGAAGACCAGGGCATTCCACACGTCATCGCTGAGCTTGCAATCAAAGAAAACATGGCATCGATCTTCTGATGGACAACCACAACGGCCACAGATAGCATCTTGCATCACGTTCTTGTCAAATAAATTAGCCTTCGCGCTTAGCCTGTCCTTGAAGTATAGCCATGCAAAATTCTTTACTTTATTTGGAACTTTGGAGCCCCAAATCCACCGGCCGTGAAAGTCTTGCGCTGAGGGAGAGGGAGACAGCATGTTGTACATATCTCTGGACCTGAATGGCTTCGTGGTGGATGTCAGCCTTCTGATGTCCTGCCCTACCTGAAGGCGCACCTCCTGCAAATCAGATATGAGAGTAGCAAGCTCAGCAGCAGCGGCTGCTGTTAGTCTGGGGTGTCGCAAATCAAACCCGTCCCGAAAAACCTGCTGCACTGAAATATTAGGCCTGACGGAGTGGGAGAACAAGGCTTCTTTAGAAAAAAAAAATCGATCTATGAGATTTGTTCCGTGGTGTGAAATGTGGGCCTGGAACTGGAAGTGCAGCATTTCAGCTATCTTGTGTACCTCATGAAAAAGAACTGAGAACTCAAGAGATGAGGCATAGTGTTCTGCTTGCTTTCAGTTACAGTAGGAAATGGGTGGAAAAGGAACACGTGGACTAAATCATTTTTTAGTCTCTAGAAATGTCAACAGAGCATCTTGTTTGCCGATTCTTGTCATACTGCTCCGTCTTTCTTGTATTACGTGAATCAAACTAAGACAAATCGAACTAAGCTGCTTGATTACGTGAATACACTTTCCAGACAAGCAAAACTAAGATGGCTGAGTACGCGAATACACTTTTCACACATTATTGGGTTTTTATTTTTAGATAATAGAACAAAGTTTCAACCTGTGTATTCCACAAATTATTAGGTCATATATTTTCAAATAATAGAACAAGGTTCCAGCCTCCACCACATTGCTGGGTTATATAATGTCTTATATAACATTTTTTTTGATAATGTAACTATATTGATTAACATCAACTTGCTATTAGAACCATTACAGAGTTAATGGTTACATTTTGGAGTGCCAAAACCAATGGACACTCTTGCTCATGATCAGAATGACAACAAGCACTATTGAAAGAGTTTTGATTGTAATCTAATTCTCTAAGAGCCTGTCTAGCTAGCTGAGCGGCCATATGATTATGATCTCTACTAATCTTGCGTATGGCCATAGTTGTGTCATGCATCTTGGAGCTGATAATTTGTGTGTAGGGCTTGATTCTCCAATCAGGAGGATGATCAAGCTAAGATCCATTTAGGAAGTGCACCAGCTGCTGATTATCTGATAAAATAGTGGACAGAAACATGTGCAATGCTTCCAGCACCGTTGCTGCAAGAGCAAGTGCAGCTGCTTCTGCCATCAGTACTGAAGAGGAGTCTTTCATAGCTACTCTAATGAAAATACTCTGAGGTGGGTGGACTTGTGTGTTGACGATGAAAATGCCAAGTCCAGCGTCTCTAGGAGTAGAGATTGCTAGGTCTGGCTGTGTTGAAGCATCTATGTAACACTGAGTCCCTTGCAGTAAGGTAGGAAAAGGAACCAGAAACCTATCGGTAGTAGCTGTGCAGTGTACGTTCTCCTGGTATGTAGTTGGATTGGTACTTGCAAGTGAAAACCCCATACCTTGGTTTGCACCCGTGGCATCACCAATGCCTTGGCTTTGCCGTGAAACCTGTAGCCGACACTTGTGCATTTGGAACCGAGTGGACACCATGGGTGGTAGCTTGGCTGCGGTTGCCAGAGTCATCAGCGACGAGGGTCTGATGGGGTGCTGATTGTGCAAGAATCATTGTTCACTGTCCTGGTTCTCCTGCATTGAGAATAAGCATACCTTGGCTGACCGGAGTTGTTGCATTGGTCGATGAGACTTGACTTGGAGTGGGAGAAGGCAGCATAGGAGGCAACATAGTCATGGGTGTCAGGTCCTGTAGTCGAGTGTGAGCACTTGGTGGCCGGTAACCTGCAGAAAGGTGCTGTCCAAATTCGTTTTTCTCGGACAGAGCTTGCAAGTGCAAGTTCATGTGAGCACCGACCGCCTGGTGTACTTGAGTAGCAGTCCAAGTCCTTCTCTGAAACCTGTTATCATTCCTAGCTTTCCAAATATACCAGAGATTGAATAAATCTTTAAACAGGGTATCATCACAAGGGTTAGGGGTGATGAGTAAAGGAAGAGAAACCTGAATGCCATCTAATTCTGCAGGAATATTGTTAGTGAGGATTGGAGGATTGGAGGTGGACCAAACAGCAGCAGGCAAGGTGAAAGTGAAGAAAAGGTGTAGATCATTTTCTATGACACCACAATATGAGCAGTGTTTATCTATATGAACAGAGTACCTTGCAGCCCTATCACCAGTGGCAATCGCTCCTCTAATGAGCCTCCAAGCAAAGGTTTTAAGAAGAGGAGGAATTAATTTGCTTTTCCATACCTTTTTTAGGATGTTTTTAGCCTCATTGGTAATGCTCCTGGATCCAGTACTAGGTAGGCGATGAACCTGTAGGTTAGCCAGATAAGAATAAATAGCTTTAGTAGTGCAAAGACCGTTCTTGACCGGAGTCCGCCTGAGAATGTCATCAGAATCAGAGTTAACAATTGGGGTGGCCTGGATGGCATGAACAGCATGCTCACTGAAGGTGGTAGATAGAAGTTGAAGGTTCCAATTGCGAGTACGAGGAACCCAAAGGTCAGAAACCTTGGCAGGAAGCGGGGTGTTGGCAGCAGGCGTAATGAGATGATCATGGATATGATTCCAAACAGATGTCCAAGGAGTAGACCAAATGGAAGAATTGCCAGCGTGGATTTGGAAGGTAGAGTTGTGGTGTAGGTGATCCTTAATCTGCATTATGGAAGACCAGTAAATAGATTTGGATCCCCTATCAGGGGCATTCTAGAAGGAATCATAAGGGTGGTATTTGGCCGTGAGGATTGCAGAAAGAAACGGATTTTTGTTGGTGGCAATGTTCCAAGCAGAGTGAATGATGAGGCTCTTGTTGACCATTTCCATGTCTTTGATGCCAAGCCCCCTTCCTCAGTAGATTTGCATATATCTTCCCAAGATCGATAGGCAATGGGGCTGGTAATGTGCTCATCCTGTACTCCTGCCCACCAAAACCTTCGAATAATGGTGTTAATTTTCTCAATGAAAGTCTTAGAGAAAAGAACAGTGGACATATAGTAAATAGGAATCGATGCAAGAACCGATTTGATATACTGAAGCCTCCCTGCATGATTAAGCTTATTGGCCTTGAGAGAACCAAACTTAGCAAAGAATTTATTGTAAATGAAGTTGTAAGCTCTGTTCTTGTCCCTGTGGCTAAAAATCATAGGATGTCCTAAATGCATAGTGTTAGGCTGTAAATCAGGAACAGGGAAGACACTTCTGATTTGATTTCTAATATTTGTGGGAACATTCTTGCTAAAGTAAATAGAGGACTTTTGAAGGTTAGGAGTTTGACCTGACTGTTGACAGAATTCAAAGATGATGGTTTTGATTGCCTGTGCTTCCTCCAAAGATGCTTTGCCGCAAAGTATAAGATCATCTGCAAATAAGAGAGAATGGATACTGGGGGCATCGACTCTTGAGTGATATGCCAGAGAGATTGTTGTGGTGGAGTGCTTCCTGCAATCTTATGGAGAGCTCATTAATGGCAATAACAAAAAGGTAAGGAGAGAGGGGGCAACCCTGCCTCAAACCCCTTTGAGAATTGAATTGTCCAGAGGGTTCATCGTTAACCAAAACTGCAAAAGTAGGAGAATTGATACAAAATTGTCATTCAGTGCTAGTCTGCGGAGGGTAGCAGAGATACAACCCCATTCTAATTTGTCAAAAGCCTTAGCCAAGTTGATCTTTAAAATAAAGGCATGAAGTCTCCAACTTTTCAAGTTAAAAGAATGGATAATCTCTTTGAGTAATAATGATATTGGAGGAGATATGCCTATGAGCAACAAAAGCAGATTGAGCATGACTGACATAATTAGGTAGATGATTCTTGATTCTATTAGCCAGAGATTTAGAAATAATTTATATATAACATTGCATAAACTAATAGGCCTGTAGTCCTGAGGAGTGGTAGGATCAGTCTTCTTGGGAATAAGAGAAATATAAGTATTATTCATGTCAGTGGGAAAATGAGCATGGTTGTAAAAATCCTTTACCACTTTGTAGATGTCCTCCTTGGCCCAATGCCAAGCAGATTTGTAGAAAGTTGCGTTAAGACCATCAGGGCCGGGGGCTGCATTGCTCCTCATCTGTTTGATGACATCATGAATTTCATTTAAGGTGGGAATAGAGTATGTATACCTGAAAAGATCATTGGCGTGCACCGCTTCCTCTTCCTACATACTTGTGTGGTTATTATTATGAGTGTGGTCTTGGTGAGGAGGGACACCAGCATAGTGAGAGAGGTTGTTATGGTTATGTGCAGGATGCAGACTGGAATTCTGCGTGGAGAAAATATCAGTGAAGCAGTTAACAAGGGTAGCAGCTAGTTGATCTGGGGTAGTGGAGCTGGAGCCATCCGGGTTGGTGAGGTGGGAGATTTTATTTTTCCTGTTCCTTTTGACAATGGCATGGTGAAAAAAAGTTGTGTTCCTGTCCCCTGTAATAGCCCAATTCTTCTTAGCATGCTGTATGTGATAAGTTTCTTCTTTGGCCATCAAGTCTTGATGCTTGTCCTGAAGTTGCTGCTGTAGGGAGTGGTTCTGTTGAGAGGGAGGAAAATTTTGCTGGTCCAGAATCTGATTTTCAATCTGGGCCAGCAGGTCATTGTTCTTAGGTTTCTTCTTCCTCCATTTACTGAGATCTGCAACAAGAAACTTGGTTTTTTTTGAGAGAAATCACGGGTAGATGAGCGCTGCCAACTCTGTTTGGCAATTTCGTGACACTCATTATCCATTAGCCACCAATTTTCAAAACGAAAGGCGCTAAGAATTTAGAACCGCAAGGATGGGAGCATGATCACCGTACATCATTGGAACATGGTAGATGGTAGTAGCAGGAAACGTCAAGCACCATTCGGCATTGCCTAAACAACGATCAAGTCTTTCATAAGTGGGAACAGAAGAAAATCTTTTGTTAGTCCATGTATAGGCCGGGCCACTGTAACCAAGATCAATGAACCCACATTGTTTAACATACGCATAGAAATCTTTAATACGATTCACATCGGCACAAGTAGGACCTAATTTTTCATTAACATGCATAAGTTCATTAAGGTCGCCCATGCAGAACATTGGTAGATTACTATTAAGAGCGACAAAGTTCAGCACTTGGTCCCAGATAACATTAGTGGCACGATGAAGGGGGTCCCCATAGATGCAAACTAAACCGTACTGTTGGTGGGTAGAATTATTAACACACAAAGCAAAGATGTAGTGATGATTATGATCAAAGATAGTGACATCAACTTGATTAGTCCACATCAGCCAGAGGCCACCAGATTTGCCTTGAGACGGAACAACAAAAGCATCATTAAGGTTGAAATGATTTTTAATAGCAGTTTTAGTTATGGAGGAATTCCTATTTTCTGAAATAAAGCATACCTGAGCTCTAGTAGAAACTAGGAGGCGGGAGAGATGCGCCATGGTAGGGCTGCGAAGGCTCCCTCCTGAGCCTCGGCAGTTCCAGGCAAGGTGTGTCATGGTGCCTGTGGTGTCCTGAGGTCCAGCAGAAGCATGGGGAAGACGTCGAGGAGGATTACCACCAGTTGTAGGCTGGGCCGCGTCATTTCTGCCAGCATGATGCAGAGCGTTGGGCGAGTGAACAGGAAACACCGGTTGAGCAGCAGCGCCCATAGTCAGCGGTCCGGCATCAGTTTGGATGATGGATGGCTCAGTGATGCGATTCAACGCGGGATGAGGAGGAGTAAGAGTGGGCGACAGGGGAACTGCAAGAAGAGGATCAGGAGGAGTTGTGGTGGGTCAGGGCGCACCTCCTCCAGGGGATGGGAAGGCGGCATGGCGTGGATGTCGCTGACCATTGCAGAAGAGGGCATAAGGAAGCGAACCATGGAGGCAAAAAAATTGTAACTAGGTGCTTCATCGACAGGATAAAGCATGACTAAGGACGAGGGGGAGCAAATCGGGTCAGGACGGTGATAAGAGACGAAGAGGAACTGAGGATCAGCGAGGGGACAGAGATGGGTGGTGCCGCCGTACCAGGCGGTGCAGCAGCAGCGGCCCAACCAGCCGGAGCACCCAGCAGCGGCTACAACACACGGCCAGGACAAGAAAGGACCGCCGGCGGCGGCTCCTCCAGCCAGAGGCAGCGATTGACAGCAGCTAGGCGATGGCCAGCGGGGACTATGGCAAGCGGCGGCCGTGAGCACCAATGGGTTGATTTGGGCTTGCTGGGGGAAACTTACAGGCAGAATCGATGGATGTGACCCAACACAGATGGAGCCGTAGTCGATCTGCAGTTGAATCAGGGATTGGAGGAGGATTTGGGTGGATTCGAGGTGGAATTGGGAGGATCTGGAAGAGGGGAAGAAGGTTACGGCATTTCGCCCATTACTACAGTGAGAGGTTGGTTCTATAGATACTTTGGAATATGTGTCGCCTCATCTGGCCTGTTGACAGACAGACAACAATGTCTTATGTAACCTTACGTAACCGGCCTGTTCGTCTAAACTCATCAATTAAACTAGTAGCCATTTAATAATATTTTTTTCTAAAAAAATCAACAGCAGTAAGAACCAGCCAGCCAGAAACGACCAAACGAACAGGGCAGTTATTTAGAACAAAAAGTGTGTATTGTCACGTGCAAAATTTAGCAGGCTCACTAAAATTAGAAGTGTGCATTGTCACGTGTAGAATTTAGCAGGCTCACTAAAATTTATCGCCGAGGAGAAACTGCCACCAGCTTATCGACGTACTCCGTTCCAAATTAAACGTCGTTATGATTTTTAGAATATACACTTTACTATGTATAATATATGTCTAGATACACATATACTATAAAACATCCGCTCCAATCCATACAAATACAAAACTGACGGGATGCCGGCACACGGATGACTATTCCGGATGCTCCTTTTTTGCGAATGAATAAACTTTATTAATTAAACAAAAGTATCATTACAGACAAGGACATAATAAAATCAGAAAAAACTAAAAAAAACTAAGACATGACCTAGTAGCAAACTGAACAAGTTTATGAGCAACACTATTTTGACTTCTACTAATTTTAACCACCGACACATTAAGCAAGTCCTCCAAATCACGACGAGCTTCCTATATAATCGTCCAGTACACCGAGTGATCATGTTCCTTATCCTTCAATCGCTCAGCCACTACAGCGTAATCTGTCTCAAGAATGATAGGGACATCATGCCATCTCGCAGCCCAAGCGATCCCTTCTCGACACGCCGTAGCCTCCGCTTCTTCAGCATCTCTACAATGGTGAAGTAAGCGTTAGATTGCTAATTTTATATGGCCTTCATTATCTTTTATAATCATGCTAACTGCTGCTCTACCACTATCAGGAAAGAAGGCCCCATCAACATTCAACTTCAGAGTACCAGGATCTGGTGGTAGCCACCTTTTTTAATTTTTGGAAGCTTCCTGGAAGGATAGCCCCTTGTAGCTAAAATGCATTGCTTGTCTTTATCATCGGATTTCAAATTCTTCTGTGTCCAGAGCCTAAAGAAATCCATATATCTAGTAAGGAAGATAACTGAACCATCAATAGAGAGTGTCTGCGCAGCACGTAAGATGCCATTCCTCACATTCCAAGCACGCCATAATACCATGAGCAGATTAGAACTTACTTCTGGGGAACATTGGTTCAGAAGCACAAGCAGCCAATCCAAGCCTGTAAAGCTCAGATCGTCTTCAGACGGCAACATCCAATGAGCTCTCATGGCCTGTCTGAGAGCAATAGCATGGGGGCATTGCACACAAGCATGAAAATAATATTTCTGCCGAAAACCACAAAGCTCACAGGCAAGCAGCTGCACGAGATGACGATAACATTTATTAGCTTGCGTAGGAATACCATTGTTAGCAACTTTTCAAGCGAAAACCTTCATTTTTTCAGGCACTTGAGTAGCCCATAAAGACTTTCAAACTTTCCTCCCATCTGAAAGAGTGGAGCTACTACCAATAACCCCTTCACCATGCTCCCTTCTCAAAGCCAGCCGATAGGCACTTTTAACGGTAAAAATGTCACTCTTTTCAAAATGCCATGCCACATGATCCTTACATCCATTGCGAAGAATTTTTAACATGAAAATTTCATCAGCATCACATCACAGGCATAAAAATATCTCCGAACTAGTGTTTTATCCCAGGTCCCAGATTCAGCATCAATTAAATGAGACACCCATCTGAGCCTGCACGGCCGACATCTGCCAATTGGTTTCATTCCATGCGCCCTTGGAATCCAATTATCACGCCAAATGTGTATGTTCTTACCATCTCCAACCCTGTACACAACGCCATGTTTCAACAGATCAAGACCATGTTCAATACCTCTCTAAGAAGGAGAAGCATCCCCTGCTGTAACCGTGTCCAATAAATTTCCATTGGAAAAATATTTAGCCTTCAGAACTCTAGCACAAAGGCTATCAGGATAAAACACCAATCTCCAGGCTTGCTTAGCTAAAAAAGCTTGATTAACCAGACGAAGGTCCCGGAAACCCATGCCACCAAAACCCTTAGGCATGATCATTTTCTCCCAAGGAACCCATTGAACCTTCCGATGACCATTTTCAGACCCCCACCAGTATACTCTGATATGACGCATAAGATCATCACATAGATTAAGTGGCAACTTGAAGACACTCATGACATAATTTGTCAGGGCTTGCGCAACTGATTTAATAAGAACTTCCTTTCCAGCTGCGGATAAGTCCTTCTCACTCCAAGTTGTCATACGCTTATGAAATCTTTCCTCTAGAGGCTGGAACGCCCCCCTCTTCATTCGTCCATGAGGTGTAGGAAGTCCTAAATATTTCGCTTCAAAATCAACTCGCTGTACTTCTAACAGATTACACACCTGCTCGCATACAGCTTCATCGCTTGACTCATTCATCAATAAGGAATATTTGCTTGGGCTGAGCAGTTGTCCAGAACATTTCTCAAACACCGATAGCAGTTGTTTCACCACAGCAGCCTGCTCCACATTTGCACGAAAGAACAAAAGACTATCGTCGGCAAATAATAAGTGTGTAATACTTGGTGCACGCCTACAGACTTTGAGGCCTTCCAGGCTACCCAAACTCCCTGAATGCCTTAACAAGGAGGAGAGACCATCAGCGACAAGAAGGAATAAATACGGGAAAATTGGATCACCTTGCCGTAAACCGTGAGACGGGGAAAAGGAGCGCGATGACACCCCATTGAAGCGAACAGTGTAGCGAATAGTAGATACACATGTCATGATCCACTGAACCCACTTACTTTGAAAGCCTAGCTTCTCCATCAACTTTTTTAGAAATCCCCAATCAAAGGTCATACGCCTTCGATAAATCCAACTTGTACGCACAAAATTCCTTCCTATATTGTCTTTGTATAGCATGAATACATTCAAAGGCAATTAAAGCATTATCTATGATCAACCTGTCAGGTACAAAAGCACTTTGTTCCTTAGAAATAATTTCATCCAGAAAGGGCCGCAGACGGTTTGCCAAACACTTTGAAATGATCTTGTATATTATATTGCATAGGCTTATAGGACGAAAATCTTTGAGCTCCTCTGGATTTGCAATTTTTGGAATGAGTACAATAGTAGTATCGTTGATTCCTTCCGGCAAAACACCATCCACAAAGAATTTCTGTACTGCAGCAATCACATCTTCTTTAAGCACTTCCCAGTGACGTTGATAAAAACATGCTGGAAAACCATCCGGCCCTGGGGCTTTCAACGGACCCATCTGGAAGAGTGCATCCGAGATCTCATCAACAGAGAACTGCTTGCATAAAGCATCATTCACTTCATCTGAAATTTTTCTCTCCATTAGATTAACAAGTTCTGTAGGATCGACTGACGGATCTGCAGAAAAGAGATTACTGAAAAACTCAACAGACATATTCTGCATTAACTTTTGATCTTCACACCATTCATTATCTGAGGTTTTGAGCTTCTTAATTTTATTCTTTCTAGCTCTCAACGCAGCTTGTCTATGAAAATAACGAGTATTACGATCACCCTCCCTAAGCCAAGCAATGCGGGATCGCTGCAGCCACATCATCTCTTCCCGGTACAACAACTCGTCCATCCGATCAGTGACCTTTCTGATTTCGACCTGCGGGTCAGCCTTCAGTGTTTCTAACATGTTCCGTAGCCCCTCCAATTATTTAGTAACAGACCCAAAATTTTCCTTGCTCCAGGATCTCAACGCACGCTGCACATGTTTTAGAGCACAGGCTATGCCGCCCAGACCCTCTCTATTCGGAGCAGAACACCATGTTTCCTTGATCTCCAGAGCCAAGGATTCTAGTCGTTCCCACATAATTTCATAGTGAAAACTCCTTGGCTTGTGCCTTTCCCAACTCTCCTTTTTTATCTCTAACATTAATGGGCAATGGTCAGAACGTGAGGACACAAGATGATGTAAAGTTGCATCACCAAACAAATCCCTCCATCTAGAATCTGCCACTACCCTATCCAAATGTACCTTCACATTTGTGTTACCATCCCTCCCAATGTCATAAGTGTAAGGTAGACCAACAAAGCCCAAGTCCATCAAATCACAATCTGCCAACACTTCTCGAAAGGCGACCATTTGCCGCTCAGGACGTTGGCACTCTGAAAAATGCTCATACCCCCACATGCCTCATTAAAATCACCAATGAGGAGCCACGGCTCCATCGAGGCCTCCTTCAAGCGCCGCATCAACTCCCACATCAGATGTCTATTCTCTATGCGTGGTTCACCATACACGAACGTAACTCTGAATCGAGATGTCCCATTCTTGCGGACAAGAACATCAATGAAACGTCTGTGCTTTTCAATGTGAGACGTCACAGCTTCATGCCAGAACAAAGCCAAACCACCACCACCTGTACTTGAGCAGTCAACAGCAGTACAATTTTTCAGACCCAAGCGCCACCTCAAATTTGCAGCACGCGCACCCGATGTTCTTGTTTCTGATAAGAACACCAGGCGGGGGTTTTTTGCTCCTACTAAAGCAGTAAGATCTTGAACTGTCCGAGGGAGCCCCAACCCTCGGCAGTTTCAACTTAGTAGATTCATTGCTTCTGACGGGCCTCGCCTTGAGAACCTGTCAGGTTTAGAATCGCCGGCTCCGCCATCTTCATTGTCTTCTCTACAGCACCCTCTCCAATCTTTCCAACTTTTTGAATATGCTTCAGATCGTCCACCTCCATGTCCTCCATCACCCTTGGCCTTTTGTTTGTGTCGCAGCCGCAACAGCTTGCCTCCGCCACGCCAGGCTGGCTTTATTCATGCACGAGGGGGACACGAACGAGGTGTGCAGTTGAAAGTTCTCCTCTAGTAGCTTTTGTGAATGAACAGGAGAAGAACATGCTATGGCGCGAGACGACGTGAACGATTTACCAAACCATTTTTTTTCTGTCCTCCGACGATGAGCCAGGCAGCTCAGATACGAGCCGTGGTGGCAAAACACACGCACACGTACGGTCGAGTTTCACTCCGAATAGGTGGGCCCGTGTCCCAGAGGCATCGCCGGCGGCGTGAGGTCGCCGCCGCCGCCGCCGCCGCGGAGGAAGGCGGCGTACCACCGCGCGGAGCTCCGAGCGTACCTGGTCCGGTTCTCGGCGGCGAAGTCGACACCGTAGAGCCCGAAGCGGAACCTGTAGGCGAACAGGTACTCGAACACGTCCATGAACGACCACACGAAGTAGCCGCGCACGTCCGACCCGTTCCTGACGGAACCCAGCGTCGCCTCGATGTACACCCGCAGGAAATGGGACCTGAACCCGTCGTCGTACAGGAAGCCACCGGACGGGTCCGGCTCGTGCCCAGCCCCTGGCGGTGGTGGTGGCCGACGACGATGACATGGGAGAATCATCGTCAGGGCAGGCGAAAGAAACTGTGCGTGTGCACGACAGCTGAAATCAGGAAGAGAGTTTTGGGTTTGCCTCACCGTTCTCGTGGATCATCACCGGAGGGTTCCCGTACTGAACCTGCAGGTGTTCCAGCACTTTGCTCAGAGCCCATGGCGCCTCATCGTTCCCCAGCCCAAGCTGACGCTCCTGCGTGCATTGTTTCCGCGGACACCACAAGAAATCGAAATCGTGTTCAGTTCAGAAGTCATAGCGATATGTCTGTCTGGGCAAGAGTGTTTCTAGTGGTTTTTGTAAGAACTCACCTGGTTCCTTACTGTGCTCTGAAACGGTTCTGCAAAATTGTAGTGATTGTTATGCAATAACAACGAAATAGTCTACTGAAGCCAATGCGAGTTTGGGGATTAAAGCATATGGACACGACTAAAAGCAAATGCTCGAGATGTTAATCGCTACGTAGTAATTACGTGTGACGAAGTTGATAGCGGCGTCGCCGTAATAGTCTCTAAGCTCCCGTTTGAGCTGGCCCGGGTCTGCTTCTACCAAGATGGCGCCGTACTGGTTGACCCCAACGAAATCGAATGACCCGCGCACCATGGCCGACTCCTGCGCCGTCAGCACCGGCAGCCGTGACCCCACGTTCCTCCTCATCACCGGTGGATAGTCGCCGTACACCAAGGGGTGCATGAACCTATAACAACGCCAAGGAGTAATGAGTTATTTTGTGACTTTGGAGTGCAAGCAAGTTCAGTTGCCTGCTACTGCTAGTGTGTCAGCGTTCATCACTGATTTAGAATAGAAAAAATTGAGTCTTTATAAAAATAAAATTCACCATCCAAGTGTGAAGTCATTCTCTCTTGCAGCTGCTTCTACGTCCTCAGGTTTCTGCGTGGCCGGCTCATACCAAAAGGCCAGCAATGTGAGCCCAATGCGTCCTCCTTGCTCAGCCTGGTACTTGCGTCTGTAGAGGGAGACCGCCGACGCGTGGGCGAGCAGGAGGTGGTGGGCGACGACGTACGGCTCCGTCGAGGAGTTGCCGCTGGCGCAGGGAACACCGGCAAACCCGAATGGATCGGAGCAGCGGCGCGGTGGGAAGATGCCCTGGTCGTAGGCGGCGATGGGCTCGATGTTGGGCTCGTTCACCGTGATCCAGTGCTTCACCCGGTCGCCGAAGCTGCTGAAGCACGCGTCTGCATACGCGGTGAAATCGTCGATGATTCTGGGGCTGAGCAGGCCGTTGTATTCGTCCTCAAGAGCCTGGGGAAGGTCGAAGTGATAGATGGTCACGTGAGGCTGTATTCCTGCACGCCCAGCATGAAGATGAATGAAATGCAGAGCCTCCTAGATCGATGATGCAACGAGAAGCAGCAAATGACCATATCTGAGGAGTTCGTCTATGAGGCTGTTGTAGTACTCCAACCCCTTTGCGTTCACAGCTCCACGCCCATCTACAACAACGTACCATCAGACATGGGAAAAACGATACGATGTGATAACCAGAAAAGGAATCCAGTCCCTTGTCACCATGTGTGTAGCACTAGCACCTGGAATGAGCCTTGACCAGGCAATTGAGAACCTGTACGCGTCCAACCCCATGTCATGCATTAGCTTCACATCTTCCTTCACGTCGATCGGTTTGTTGTCTCAGGGTTGGTCCTGGAAATGGAGATTAAAAAGGAAAGGAGATGCTAGACGACAGGCCTTGTAATGGTGAATACTGATCCGCAGACACGTCTGCAGTCGCATGGCCAATCGAATAGCCTACACAGGGCAAAGCACAAAAACGATAGTTGGGAGGAACTTGAGAGCCAATCGATACTGCACCAAGTCAAAACCATATAGAAGTAGATCTAGAAAGAGAACGGTAGCTAACCGCTGCGCGTGTATGTGTCCCAGACGCTAGGCTTCTTCCCGTCCTCTGCCCATGCGCCTTCAACCTGCACCAAACAAGATCGATCGATTTCAACTTCCAACACCACCTCTGGCCATTGCAGGTAACAAAGAGCAGTACTACTACTCCTACCTGGTAAGCTGATGTGCCGGCACCGAAGACGAACCCCTCCGGGAAATCACCCCTGGTAATCGCAGAGACGTGCTTCCACAGCAGGGCAGCAAGGAGGAGGAGCAGAGGAACCGAGAGCACGCGTGGGCAAGAACCATCGCCACGCGGTCTTAGCTCCATGACAAGAACCGTCGCCGGCGGCGTATATCCAACGACCCGCACGCTGCTTGCTTGCTTGCCGCTTCTCCTGACCGGCGGCAGGTGAGCTTCGTCTCCCCAGCACGAGCAGAGGAAAGGGTCGCCGGAGTGAAAGTCTTCGTGTTAGGCAGCTTAGGCTACGGCCAGGCTACTAACACTAGATCTCAAGATCGCATCTCGAGATGAAACTCCGAGCTCGCAGCGCCTGCGCAGATTCTAAAACGAGAAATACACGCAGGGGAGGAGGATTCATATACTGATACAGCCAGTTCTCAAGAAATGTTGTGATGTTATTTAAAAAGTTGAGCTAATATAATAATAACACGTGCTGGAAAACGAAGGAACGAGAAGGAACTTGTGCTAGCGTTTTCTCCGGTCGTTTGCTCTCCACAGTCCACGTTGATATAAAATATTGATACGTTATTTATAGGATAAAAAATTGTTACTTATAGGATAAAAAATTGTAGGCAGACTAGATGGCATGGTTGTTAATGAAGAGGCGCGACGACTCTGGTCAATCCGCGCGTAGGCAGTGACGACCGAGGTGGCAGCTTGAAAGCGAGACGTGTCGGTAAGCGGACGGCCTTGTGGCAGCTAGCCGGGGCCCTGGTTTGTAGTAGCCTCACACGCGCGCAGACTTCATTACTCCGGCGACACTGCTATCTGCTCTGGAGAGGAGACGAAGCTAGCTCGCCGCCGATCAGGAGAAGCAAGCGAGCAAGCAGCGTGCGGATTGTCGGACAGACGCCGCCGGGCGCCGGCGATGGTTCTTGTAAGAGAGAATAACTTCACACTTGGATGGTGAATTTGCTTGCACTCTTGGTCCTGGTTGCACACAAAATCATGCACAAAAGAACTGATTACCCCTATGCTAAAAAAAGAACTGATTAGGTTGTGTTGCTAGGTTCATGCATCCCTTGGTGTACGGCGACTATCCGGCCGTGATGAGGAGGAACGTGGAGTCAAGGCTGCCGGTGTTGACGGCGCAGGAGTCGGCCATGGTGCGTGGGTCATTCGATTTCGTTGGGGTCAACCAGTACGGTGCCATCTTGGTTGAAGCAGACATGGGCCAGTTCAAACGGGAGCTGAGGGACTATTACGGCGACGCCGCTATCAACTTTGTCACACGTAATTACTAGTAATTAACAACTCAGGCCTTGGTTATTAGTTCTGTATGCTTTAATCTCCAAACTTGCATTGGCTTTTTTTTTTTTTTTTGAGCAACCCAACTTGCATTGGCTTCAGTTGTCTCTTTCGTTCTAATTGTATTATTTGTATAACAATCACTGCAATTTTGCAGAACCGTTTCAGAGCACAGCAAGGAAGCGGGTGAGTCCACACAAAAACCACACAAACTCCTGCCCAGACAGACATATCGCTATGGCTTTCTGCGCACGGGCGGCTGAACTGAACACGATTTCAATTTCTTGTGGTGTAGCAGGAGCATCGACTTTTGCTGGCGAACAATGAGTCGCCATGGGCTCTGAGCAAAGTGTTGGAACACCTGCAGATTCAGTACGGGAACCCTCCGGTGATGATCCACGACAACGGTGAGGCCGAACCCCAAAACTCTCTTCCTAATTTCAGCTGTCGCCCACACGCACAGTATCTGTCGCCTGACCTGACCACAACCCACCACCCACCAGGAGCTGGGCACGAGCCGGACCCGTCCGGCGGCTTCCTGTACGACGACGAGTTCAGGGCCCATTTCCTGCAGGTCTACATCGAGGCGGCGCTGGGTTCCGTCAGGAACGGGTCGGACGTGCGCGGCTACTTCGTGTGGTCGCTCATGGACGTGTTCGAGTACCTGTTCTCATACAGGTTCCGCTTCGGCCTCTACGGTGTCGACTTCGCCGCCGAGGACCGGACCAGGTACGCACGGAGCTCCGCGCGATGGTACGCCGGATTCCTCCGCGGCGGCGGCAACCTCACGCCGGCGCTGCCTTTGAGAGACGGACACCGCACCACCTATTCGGAGTGAAAGCATCATCCATGTTGTCCGTGTGCCAGCAACCCATCAGTTCTGTATTTGTTTGGATTGGAGGCAAAAAAAAAAATGGTTCAATTTTGTTGTACGTAAATAAGCAGGCGGCTGATCTCCTCCTCGGCAAGATGTTAGTGCAAGTTTAAACGAGCCTGCTGTTCAATTTTGTTGTACGTAAATAAGCAGGAGGAGGCTGATTTCCTCCTCGGCTAGATGTTAGTGCAAGTTTAAACAAGCCTGCTAGATTTGCACGTGACAATGCACACTTCTTTTTTCCAAAATATGTTTTAAGACAGTATATAACCAATGTTTTGTCCATTACGAGAACAATCAATAAGCACAAGACCAAGCACCCTCTTCTCTAATTGCTAATCAGGGTTTATGTTATGAGCTACAACACTCAGGTAGTCCTCGTTAGCGTTACGAGACCAGATATCAGATGTAAGGCTCACACAATTAATTGAATCAGAAGCAAGTAGCTCAACAAGTTTAGTAGGTTCGGTAAACATTTTATCTAGGTCTAGTTGTGGTTTGTCTAGAGACAGCAATAAACTTAGGATTATGAGCATTTTGTATGTATTCCTCAAATGCAGCAGATTCACCCAAACTGATAGCAACATCTACACTAGCAAGAAATCGACAAAGTTCAGTACGAGCACGCATAGGACAGTAATTCCAACTACTCATAGAACCATCAAGACTAAAAGAGATATGGGACTTGAGACATGTTCCTAGTTTTCTCACGCCTCCTAGCACATTTATCCCTGTGACGACCGATGGAGGTGACCAGTGCCACCAGGAAATCTACCGGAATACTCCTTGCGGCAATGGATGCAGACAGCGCTAGATCAGCGGATCTGAAGAAAATGACGAGTGAGAGAAAGAAGAAGAGCCAAATAGGAATAGGTGGGGATTCGGGGACCTTACCTGGTTCTTCGAAGCTCCGGACTACCATCAAGGACGAGAAGAAGAGGCGGGGACGGCGACGAGCCGCCGTCGCCCTCCCCCGTGGGAGCCGCCGTCGCCCGTCGCCACCGTCGTTGGAGCGGGCGAGAGGCAGAGAGGAGAGGAGTTAGCGCCGGCCAATGACTAGGTCGCTAGAAAATGATTTAGGGTTTGGGATGAGAGGGGTCGGGGGGAGGCGGCCGGCTTATATATGCAGCGGCGCAACGGTCATAATCCAACGACTATAATCATTTCGGGGGTGGATCGGACGGCTGGCATTCTTGGATGCCGTGCTGATGATGGGCCAGGCCGTTTTGCCGTGTCATGCTCATGCTGGCCTATGGGCCGAATCTACGGCCCAAGCACGGGCATGAGGGCGGGCCGTGCCAAGCACGGGCATAGAGGGGCCGTGCTCGAGCCGTGCCAGTCTCGGTCCATCATCCATCATGCTCGGCCCAGTTGGAAAATTATAATAGTTGATCACGAGCGCCGGACGGACTAACACGTGTCACCTCTCTAGATATGCGGACCTTCCGCATCCATTCATTTTATCTCGTCGTCTTCTCCCGCCGCGGCATGTCAGCCCCACGTTGTCGTGGCATTCTTATGCCAAGTTGCCGCCGCATGCGCCCTGCCCCCACGAGCGTCGCCCCATTCTCCTTTCCCTTTTTTCTGTTATTCTGGTTATCTTTTATTTTTTTTTTTATTTTCTTACTTTTCATCTTTTATCATTTTTTCTTTTCTTTATTAGTTTTTTCTTTCATTTTTATCTGGTACTATTATGACTCATTTTATTTTATTTTTTTGTTCTTCTATTTATAACGTATGGTTCACTTTTCTATTTCACATCCACCCGTAAATGTTCTGTCATATATTTTTTAATGTCTAGAGTAAAATTTGTTGTTTTATTCTATAAGTGATGTTCTACGATGCACTTTTTTGATATTTGTGGATTATTAATGTGATGTACGTGTCGTTGAGTATAAAGTGATGTGTGATATTCTACGATGCACCTTGCCCAAAGCCTGGATGAACGACTGGAGAGGCGGCTCGTCCGCACTGCTAGTCGCATGGAATGGCTCTCTCGTCTGCGGCTCCCGCTCAAGTTGGCTCGGCCCCTTTCTTCTCCCCTATGCAAGCTCCAATCCACCACATTTCTTGGTCAACGAGACGCTAGGGTCAAGGTCGTCTCCGATGGTCTGACCCCTTTGTTGGATGCATGGTGCGCTACCGTACTCGGTTCTTCTGCTGCTGCCTCCTCCTTCCAATGCATGTCTCATTCGTGCGCCCTCATCGACCACCGCAGCTGCCGGGATCGTCTCAGATGCGACTTTGAATGCTTCAGTTTGGAAACGTAGATTCTGCAGTTGAGACATTGAGTGGTGTGCTCTGCTGCCTAGGACTTGGCTGATCTTGCGATTCAAATGCTGGGCACAAATTATGCTAGGATCATTCACGCACTTGGTGTGCTCAATGAAATGCCAAGCAAGGAAGGCCACGGTCCATGCACCTTGGTTGTTTTCTGTCTGCTTCAGAAATGAACACGGCTTTGCTGAACAGAGTGCAGCATACCCCCAGCTAGCAGAAGCAGAAGTTCAATGTACAATTTACCAAACAGATTTGTAAGCAGTTGATGGTCACATGTAAAGCTTGATGTCAGAAAAGGTTGTGCCTGCATCCGTTTGAAGATCATTGCAACTACCTTCTCTCTGTTGTCTGTGTGGACAATTCTTAGCAGGCCAAGTTGGCATCAAGCATCCTGATCATATTGTAAATTTAGATGGATTTTTCCTTTTTTTTTTTGGGAACATCAAGTGAATGGGTGATGTGTCCATTGAAATTTTTGTAGACGGTTTATAAGAATCAACTACAAATTTACAATATAGAACATTGATATGTTGTACATATGGATGTTCTGAATTTTGCAATGTGATAGATCTGTTAAAAAATGGTGATTTTTTTATGATGTCCCGCAACACAAAATATGTGTAAATGCATATGAATGGCTGATGATGCGAAGAAGGAAAATGCTGAAATTCTTGGTCCCCGTACTGAAAACATATTTGGTGGCATGGCCGTGCTGTGTGCAGTGCCCGTAGGGATGCACAGAGGAGCTCGTGCCGACATCGTCCATGGCAGGTGGCATGGCCGTGCTTCCCCTGGTGCCTCATGGTTGAGGCTGAGTATTGGTGGATGCATTTACATGAGATAGGTGATATTTGTTAGCTGAAAGGAAAAGAAAACTCAGGCACCTGAGATTTAGAACTCCCATATATATAAATAAACAACAAACGCCAGGCAGGCAGTCTCAAATTTGAATTTTCTATGTACAACCAAACAACTTTCCTGATCGATCGAAATTTGCCTAAAACTACGTCAAGTGCGAATCAGCTTGCCGCTGTTTCCATCGGACATTCATTTCCCCTAGCAATAGCAATCCCAGCATCGCCAAGATTCTAAAAACTTGTGAATCATGTGATGTGAAGGCAGTGATAAATTGCTCGTCATCGGCGAAATAGTCGTCGACGACGCCGAGAAGGCCCTGATCCACCTCGGCCTGTTCATCGTCGTCATCCAGGAGGAACCGCTCCAGCTTGGCCACGTACGCTGACATGGCCTCGGCAGCTGTGGCGTCCCCCGCCGCCGGCGTCAGGGGCTTGTCATCGGTGACGCCGGAGTCCGCCGAAGATGACGACCCTTCTTCTTCTTCCTCGCCGTCGTCGGCGCGCAGCCCCGCCAGCAGCCAGCCACACATGGCTGCCGCACCGCTGTCGCCGTCGTCGCATCCATGTCCGTGCCTGCAGTGGCTAACAATATTCGCGTCTGAAAAGATGGCGGAATAGCGGTAAGCGCCACCGCCGCGGAACTCGTCGTCCGCCGACGGACTCCGGCCCGTGGCTGCTGCCATGTCAGTCGTCGTCGGTGAGGACTGGCGACTGAGAAGAGAGCTCGCGGCTCGATCGGTCGTGGTGGTACGGTGGTGGTGGACGTGGACGGGAGTCGGGCGTTTTTATAGGGAATGGATCGTGGCGAGGTCGGTTCAATTCGGCTTGGCGCGCGGGCGGTTCCTTACTCCGCACGGTTTTTGAAATTTGATGGAGTTCGTGGTGGGGAAGGAAGGGGAAAAATAGGTGCGCCCGTTACGTTGATCGAGGCGAGTCCGTTGGCGTTCAGATGATCGAGCCGAAACCAGGCGGCGTCTCGTTCATATCTACTAGAGAGAGATTTGCTCATTGCCAATTTTTTAATTGCCATCAGTCTGTAATTTTTGATTCCTTAATTGCCATCACCGTTAATGTTTCCTTAATAGCATCTACTTGCATATTTTACTTCTTTGATTGATTTCCATTGAGCAAACGGGGTGTGGGCGTGCAGTATGAAACGGCATGCGTGTGCAGGAGCAAACGGCCACCAGCTATGCTACGTGTTCACATCACAAGCGCGCTATATGCCTCTCTCTGCTACTAACTTGGTCACCTCAGACCATGTGCAGTGAGGAGGGCCGGTCGGTGGTGGTGTCACGACGTCGATCGTGGCGGCGTTCGATCGTGGTCACCTCAGACCATGTGAAGTGATCCGGTCTCGTTTGAATGACAGGAGAACTGAAAAAACAGGAGCCAATCTTCCTATTCGCAGAAAAACTTATCAGCTAGTTTGAATAGGAGCCGGCCCTATGCAGGTTTGAGTGCAATATATTTGGTATAATCACATCATCAGCTCCATCATAGATGCAGCACAAATCTCAGAGCATGATCTAACGTACATAAATTTGAGATACAACATAAAAAAAATGACAACAGTTAAATAGCAAATTTCTTAAATGATAGTGGTTAGCCTGTTTGGATTCACACTATTTGTTAATAGTTAGCTAGCTAATACTTTATTATCTCATTTAGTTTAGATAGTAGGACAGATGCTATCTAAAGATCCAGCTAACAACTATCTAGTCTATTATCTATGTCTGTTTAAATTCAAAGGAGATAATTGTTAGTAGATAGTTATTATTTACATGAAACCAAACAGGACCACCTAACTATTACTCCTATCTTGGAAGTGAAGGATAAGTTGCCAGGTTGGGGAGGATGGGTCCCACTGTTAGCTGTTATTAGCTGCTTTTATTCAGCTAGTGCAATAGTTACTATTTAAGCATTTCATGGCCGTCGGGGATGGGTTCCTTGCCCGTCTTTTGGTGATCGCACAGAACGTGGTGCTAGCCCCTAGTGCCGCCTGGGGACGCGCAGCGACCTGGGCACCTGCGACCTCGTATCCAATTTGCCGCCGCCTGCGAGTCATGGTGAGCGATTGAACAAGCTCGAACCCTGGGAGATTCACTGAGGTCGGTGATAAGAGAGTGTGATACCTTCACCCACGTACCTCCAATCCTAGATGGCGTCCACCGCGACCTCACAAATGTATAGGCTGCACTCTCCTTTGGCTCGCCCCAAGCACGTGCGCCAACAGCCATCTTCAGCTCGCTTGACGACAAGCCGAGGTTAGGTCGTGACTGTCGCCAGGAGCAGAACCTGGTGTGGGGAGCCGCCAGAGGGAGAAGCTTCAACGGAAGCAGATCTGTCTCGCTCAAGGTTGTCAAGCCTCGCAGCTGTCCCTTCTCCGTGTTGCCCTGGCTATAGACGGCAGTTGGGCAGCAGCTACAGACAGCACAAAGGAGGGCCTCGATGAGGGAGATGTGTGCGGTGGCCGCCGACGATGCAATGGGAGCGAGGTCGGGGAGTGAGGGATATGGAGTTGCAGAGGCGTGTCTCTAGTAGGGTGGCCCCATATGTCAGCGCCGTGAAAAATCTGTGCAGAGGTGTGGGAGTCGGGTGACTTCGTCCTGCCGCAGTAGACCCGGACATTTACCGCTTTTTAGGTGTAGAGATGCATGCACTACTAGCTACTGTGCCGTATGTAGGGACCGGCGCCCGGCGTCCGGACGCTTGCGCTGAATGTCCTGGTACTAGCGCGCTCGTAAAATTTTGGCTAACCAACGACAACATAAGCTAACGAATTCAAACTCTATTAAGGGCCTGTTTGGCATGGCTCCTACACCACACAGAGCAGCTCCACTCCAGAAATCTAGTAGGAGCTGGCTCTAAGTGGAGTTGGAGTTATCTGGTAGGGATGTTTGCCTAAAATGATACTCTGTGTCACACTCTATTTTTAAGGATAAAAATAGAATGTATAAATAGCCTTATATGTGCCCCAGGAACAGTCGCACATATAGGATGACAAATTTCAAAGAGTATCATCACCCTGTTTATTACATAGCGAACCAATATTTATTACAGAGTATTGCGCATAAACAATAAATAACTAAGATATCTTTATTGCGGAAGCTCCACACAGGGACACGTCAACTGGTGAACACCAAGCCTAGTACTCATCACGATAGCTCTCATTCCAACCTTCATCTGTTACCCATCCGGGATTTTCCAAAATTGAAAGTAAAGCAAGCGTAAGTACACAACCGTACTCAACAAGCATAACATGGGTTAATGAGGCTCAAATAAGCTAACACAGTTTGACTGCATTTAGCTTTTATAACTTAATCATATTAAAGCATAGCATTAAGGTAGTGATAATTCCCATATTCTCATGATCAGAATAACATTAATCAGTGTATAGCAATAACGACATTAAGATGCACACATTAACAATTTAAGAACCATTATCTTTTGTAAATGTGTCAAGGCCGCCCTAACCGAAGGGCACGGATAATATATTGATTTAAACTCTGATCAGAGGTGTACACTTTCACTGTGAGTCATGTTTTGCAACTGAGTGGATTTATAACTTCCAAACCACCACAATACATATAAAGCCTCCTATAGGTTCTCCTAACCAATCAGAGATACGAAAATACGTTGTGTGTAGAAACCCCCCTTCCAATATGGCACAATCCTTTCCGGCTATACTCATAAGGACAGAGGCAGTCCTATACCCCAACTTCCAGACCAGTAGCCAGCTAGAAAAGGGCCTACAAGTGACTAGAGCCAAAGCCATATAGCCCTCACAGCTGTACGGATTCTTCATGATAAATCACTTACAGACAAGAGTCCATGTTTGTTAAAAGTCATTGTTTTCATTGATAGCATAACACACATCAAGTTATAAGATCATGATCATTAGAGCACTAGCATCATAACTACCCAATACAACCCAAAAGGTTCAAGGAATCAGGATATCAAAACTAGTTATAATTTCTAGGTCATCAAACGGACACATGCATATGAATTGTTATTTATAGTGAATAGGTAACAAGGATGATCCATACTATACTTGCCTTGATTCATAAAGTTCTGCTGATCCTGCTGATCCTCAAAGTAGCCTTGCTTAATAAAATCCTCACCGTCTGAACTCGACATTAACAATCAACACCAAACAATTCAATCGAGCATACATACACGAAGCAAACAAAGAGCTATTAGAGAAACAGTATATTAATCTCATCAAAATAGAATAAAATATTTATAAAACTATTCTACTCGCTTCTACGATCACACAGACGTCAAGTTCACCGAAAACGGAGTTATAACGGCGAAGTTATGAATTTTCAAAGATTTCCTACAGACAAATAAAATGCATTAAATATAGACTAAAAATATAAAGTTTTCAAAATACTTCAACAGTATCACCACTGCGTAGATTACGAAATTATGAATCTAACGGAATTTGAACAGACTAAATCGGAGTTAAAACGTAAAAGATATAAGCCTTTAAAGATAATGACAAAACTGTAAATAGATGAACACGTATTCTGAAACTAAAAAGGAAAAATACGTTTTTCAGAGAAGAAAACGTGTTCTGAAAGCTGTTACAAGGAAAATACGCTTTTCAGTGGACAAAGCGCATTATGGATCTGTTAAACAGAAAATACGCTTCCCAGTGGGGAAGACGTATCCTGCCGAACGCGTTAAGGGTTCTTAATAGATTAAACAGAAACCCGAGGGGTTTTCTGCAAAAATGCCACGCGAAGGGGTATCGGCTGTTTCTGGGCGTCCGTTTCAAAACTGATGGCCAGGATTTGACGCTGACGGCAGGCGACCGGAGACGACGGCGGCGCTGGCTTGATGGGCTTCGGTCTGTCGGCCCACCATGAAGGGACGACTCGCGCACGGCTTCGATGGCTCGCTGGGCCGAGAAGAGGAATGGGCCAGCGCTGCAGGAAAAGGAGCAGGCCGAGCTTGGGCCGCTTGGCTGGCCGGGCCAACGAAAGGCGGGGAGGAGGCAGGCCGGTCTGGCCGTTCGGGCCAAAAGCCAGGAAGAGAAAAGAGAGGGAAAAGAAATGATTTTTCTTTTATTTGAAACCTTTCCAAATACAAATTCAAATATATTTTGAATTCCACTTCAAATTCAAACACCACACAGGTAAATATGCACCAGCATGAATGCTCAAACATGTTTATACCATGATTCAACCTCATTTTCATAAAAACATTTATTTTGCCTAATTATTTATTCACTAAAAATTATTTTGCCTATTTTTGAAAATTTGAAAAATCTAGGGTGTTACACTCTGAGCTCTAGAGTTGTGTCTAGGCAGTGTTGTTTGTCCATTTTGCCCTTGCAGTATGTACTGATCCCAGCACTGCCAGCGGCTTATTCGTTTGCACAAGTTCGTCTCGTAATTGCACAAGGACATCTCGTACTCGTACTACTACTAGCACAAAGCAAGGTCCACGGCCACACGTTTGATTCATGGAATCGTAGAGCCGTCATCATGGAAAAAGGACCGCCCATGTTGGATGCATATAGAATAAAATTCCAACAACCTACAAGATAATCCGAAACAATAATTCTTAGATAATCCAAATAATTCTTCAATAATCCATGAAATCAAATAATCTGACATACAAGGCCAACTAAATAATCTGAGATACAAAGTACATGGTTTAAGAACATGATTACATTAATTCCAAACTAACGTGATGGATGTAGCCAAACTATCACGAAATGTGTTCATGGTCACAAAGCTTGCTTCATTAGTAGACGTATCAGAGGCATGACGAGACACAACATACTTGTTGTACCTCTCCGAGATAGTTGACACAAAGTTCGGATCTCGATCAAATTTAGCAAAGTCCACATCCCCACTAGCATGCTCACGTTTGAAATTGTGGACGACCATGCATGCAGCTACAACCTTCTTTTGTGTTAGCATGGAAAAATTCGGCATCTTATAAAGAATTGGCCATTTCATCTTAAGTAGTCCAAATGAACGTTCGATCACATTACAAATAGATGAATGAATCCGATGGAACTTTTCTATTGGACTATTTTGTTCCATACCTTGATGCCACTCTGGTAAATGGTATCTTTCACCCTTATTTGGAGATAAGTAACCTGGACGATTAGGATAGCCCGCATCCATAACATAGTACTTACATGCGGATATGAAAGAAAAAAGCATAAGAATTCGAGTTATAAATTGACCATGCAGAATGTTTATTATTTTTTTACCTTCTGGAGGATGCGATAAGACTTGCTTATCCACTTCCATTGCATGGTACAATACACTTGTGTCATGATAAGCCCCCGGTTGCCCCGCAGACACATATGTGAAACGCATATCAAAATCACCAATGGCAAGCACATTTTGAGTAGGAACTCTTGACTTTCCAATGTATCTAACTTGTTCTTTAGGTGAAAGAGACACTCGAATATGAGTTCCATCTATTTCTCCTATGCAATCCTTAAAATGTGGATATGCTCTTTTGTCATTTCTAATTCTTTTGTGAACTGCCCGAAAATTAGGATCAATTGGTCTTATATAATCTTTAGCCATTGTAACCACACAATCAAGAACTTCATGAAATTTCCTACTAATGGTTTCACCACAATGCTTGAACTTATTTTGCCCTTTTCTATTTGACTCACAGCCACCACATATAAATAAAAATATTGCCATTGATTCATAAGTATTTATCAACTTGGATGGTTCCAAACCATAACGAGCAGTCAACTTATCATGAAGATCCAGAAAGATGTGCTCATTCATCCAAAACATTCTGTGGCATTCTCCTGGAGTGTTTAGGGTCTCAGTCACCCATCCCATTCCACTCAGTTGTGATGTCCTTGGTGGTGCCTTGTCCATATAAAGGCTCACATAAGCCTCAGCATGTTTTGCACCACTTTGAATGAGAGAAAAAAACTATTCATCATCAACACTACTGTCACCACTTTCACTTGAAGACATCTGTGAACCATAGAGCAAATTATAGGAAAAAAAATAAGGTCAACCATGTGACAAGCTGATGGACAAATAATTGACAAACAAGAAAAAAATGGAATAATACAATCTGAGTTCATTCATACGACAAGCAATGTCAAACATGGAAGAATCTAAATTATTACAAGTCTTAAAAAAAGCAATGTAGCAGGCAACACATCATGGTAGCAAAGGATACAGGAGACATGCACTCCTACTTTGCATGCCTATCATTATATTTTCTAGTAAGCCAATTCTTCTTAACTTCTTTAGTAGGTAAAGTCATGAACATCTCCCTTTGCTCCCTCTTGACAAACAATGAAGTGGCAATGTAGTGTTCATCGGATCCATACTCAGCACCACATTCAATTACTTCCTTCATCACTTCTTCAATAGTGAATTTTCCATCTTTCTTGGCAGCATATGCACTGGCTGAACTAGCCATACTAGTGCATGCTTCTTGAATGAGGATTGCATTGGCTATCTTAGGCTTCTTGGCTGTACCATGGAAAGGCCTTGCCGGTCTCTTGCCACTACTAGGGGAAGGGGTAACCTCATCTACATCATCTTCTTGTGTCGCACATAGTGCAGCAACTTCATCATCCAAAGGAACAACATCATCATCCACAGCTCTAGCTTTCTTCCACCAATATCCTGGGGTCCAATGATGTAAACCAATATTCACAATGCCTTGAAAACAAATTGCTAACTCATCTTCATTTTGAAGTGGCTGCTTCTTAAACTTCCCACATCCTAGAATATCCTAGAAATATGCAAGATAAGAACACATATTAGGACATATAAAACAACAGTTAATTTAAAAAGTAGGTGATATTCATAAAAACAAACACTTACAGCTCTAGCTTTCTTCCACCATTTATCGTCCATATTAATAGTGCCATTATTCCAAATGATTCCTGTTTGCATCGTCGTTAGCTTTTTTCGTGCTTTGAAATCTTCCTTCAATTTGTCCCACTTATTCTTGATTTGGTTCTTGGTCAATACAATACCCGTACGATCTTTGAATCCTTTCTCAACCTCAGCATAACCCACTGAATTCAAGAATGTATTTGGCCGATTTCTTTCCCAACTTGCTCAGCCATCAAACCACAAATGGATGCTATATTTTGGAATACGCGTAAATTTGCAAAATTCTTGCTAGCTCCACTTCTGAATGGATGTTATATTTTGGAATATGTGGAAAACATGTTATATTGGTATTATTATTCACGATGGTTAGAGTCTACTGGGATGATGGTGTTTCAGAATTTCTTTTAGAATAGGATTTATCTATTTTAGTAGGTTTCATGGGGATTAAAGTAGATACTTTATTGGGAACATTTAGTTAGAATTTTAGTATGTATATTTTTTCTAGTATTATATGTATTAAGTTGAAATCCAATATCTTATCACATCCTTTTCACATCATGGATTTATATTTTAGTTTTAACTTTAGTTTTCTAAATCATTTGTTAATTCAAAGTCTAGAGCTTACTACTAACAATTTTAAATTTTTATATTAAAAGAAGATTATAGACCCTAGGCTATCCTCTTAGTTCTTACAAATAGTAGTTTCAACTACCACAACAACACTCAAGACGTTAATTTATCATATCATGGAGTTGCATGTATATGACTATTGGTTTATAAAAATATAAACCCTTAAATTTAACTGCCTAAATTGATATATATTTTATCCAAAATTTATAAATTATTTAAGATAAAACCTAATGTGTTTATTATCATAGTTTTAATAAATAAATTGTTAGTGCCATTGCAATGTGGTTTGTATAACAGAATAGATCCTATGGCTATTGTTGTTGTTGTTGTTGATGATTTAGTACCAAATTAAAGTAGTGTGTTTGTCATTATTATCAAAAAATTTAGAATTTATCTTTTCATAAATTTTTAATGCAACGTGGAAGCACCATTTGGAGCATCAAATTAGTAATTGTAAAGTAAGATGTTCATTTTTAAAAAATATTAAAACCCTATTATTATTTGGTATAATCACATCATCAGCTCCATCATAGTTTGCAGTCTTATATCTTCCTTATTACATTTATAATTTCGCAGATTAGCATGGCGAGTGCGCTGGAGACATTATGCGGTCAAGCCTAGTGATGGGCACCTATCTACAGCGCTCATGGCTTGTTCTCCTAGCCTTCGTCGTGCTGTTTGCTCCGACGTACATCTTCAGCGGGCAGCTGCTCATCGTTCTGGGCCAGCTCGCCGAGCCGTCTTGCTCAGCGGGCTTGCTCAGCATGTACATGCTCCCGCTGCACCTGATGTTTGCCATCCAGATGCCTCTCAAGAAGTTCTTGCAGTGCCAGCGCAAGAACTTGGTCATCATCTCGGCGTTGTCCTCGGTGCTGGGGTTCCCGCTGCACGTCGTGGCGACCTGGCTGCTGGTGCGGTGCTTTCGGCTTGGTGTGTTCGGCGCAGCCATGTAAGACTTTTTGGTGGCCCTAATACCCACTAATGAGGATCTACACCTAGAACACTAACTCACTCTGAGTTGATCGGTCTTTTTATAATTTTTAGTTACTTAGTGCAGATGGTCCTTTCGACGGCAGAACCGTCTTCTCACTTCTGGCTGGCAGAGCCTACCAACAGATGAAGCTGACTTCTGGGTGGCAGAGCCAACCTATGATGAAGTCTAGACCCTTATGATCCTGGGTGGCAGAGCCTACCTTTGATGGATCACAACTTAGACACTAAGCACTTAAAAACTATAAGGCACAACCGGAAGACTAAAACCAAACTTTATTGCAACACTCCAAGAGTACAACACTTTGGTGGCTATCCTAGCACACTCACTCTTCATCACATATCACTCTCTACCGTGCTCTCATGGAGTGGCTCCCTTGGTATGTATCCCTTTGCTTGTATGTGGCATGGCAAGGAAGAGGGCCTCTATTTATAGGCCTAGGGGATCCATGGATTTGTGCCATGTGTCCCCCTTTCTAGAGTATTCCTAGATATTATAATTTTTCTAATTTATTTTACTTTCTATTCTACAGTCTTCCATACAAATATCTTAGATCATGAGAAGTGGGGAATATTCTAGAATCTTGTCTCTCTTTCTCCACCTTCCATCGTCATACGCCGTGTAGAACATTTCGGAAGATGGCCTCCTCCAAATATGATGCCTTGTGAAAAATACTCCGGAAGAAGTTTGGCTTGTTTCATTTTAACAATCCCCCTCAAGACAAACTTCTTCCAATGCTTGTCTTCCAGACTCTTCTGAGCTCTTCTCGAAACTCTTCTGTTCTTCCCTTCTCGAGCCGCGGGCCTAGCCTTGCACCTTTTAATTAAACTATAAGTGAAAGGCTCAATAAGACACAGATTTGCATACCTTGAATTGGGCTTCGGCCTTCTTGTCGATCTCCGTAGACCTTGAGCGGGCTCTTCTTGCTCTGCTTCCTGTGGCAGAGGCTCCTCTTCAACTGACCGATGTACTCTAATCTTTCAAGGACTCTTCACCTTCCTTGGTGACTCCTCTTTGTCTTCACTTGGAGTTAAAATCTGTTCTTTTACTTTCTCTGTGGATTCTTCTGGAATTTCCTCCGGATCTTGAGATTCTGGGATCTCAATCTTCTTGGGAGACCACCAAGCAAAGGTTTCATCAAACACCACATTTTTTGAACATGAATCTTCCCTGTGGTTGGATCATAGCATCTCCAACCTTTTCGTGCATCATCATAGCCAACAAAGATGCACCGAATTGCTTTCTTCTCAAACTTGCTCCTTAGGTGATCGGGCACAAACACATAGCAAACACAGCCAAATACTTTGAGATGGTTTACCACCAGCTTCACCTTCCATAATAGCTCATGTGGTGACTTGAATCCCAACTTAGTTTGTGATAGCCTATTAATCACATAGGCTGCTGTCCTCATACACTTGGCCCAGAACCTTGCTGGTACATTCTTGGCATGGAGCATACTTCGACAAGTCTCCGCAAGATGACGATTCTTGCGCTCCGCTACTCCATTTTGTTGTGGAGTATTAGGACAAGTTAATTGCCTTCTTATTTTGTGCTCGTTAAGATAGTTGGTGAACTCATTTGATAAATATTCTCTACCATTATCAGTACGGAGGCACTTAATTTTTACGTTGAGTTCACCTTCTACCTTCTCCTTGAACTCCTTGAATTTTGTGAAAGCTTCATACTTCTCTTTCATAAAGTAAACCCAGACATACCTTGAGAAGTCATCAATAAAAGTCACCATGTACCTCATACCTCCAATAGATATTTTCTTGACAGGGCCAAAAACATCCGAGTGTATGAGCTCCAATGGCGTCTCGGACCGATGTTTTGATTCCTTGTATGGCAACTGATGAGCCTTGCCATACTGACAACCAGCACAAACAGTATCTATCCGGATGTCCACTTGAGGAAGCCCCTTTAATACTTGCTTCTGGATCATCTCCTTCAGCTTACTGTAGTTAACATGTCCAAGACGCGCATGCCAAAGATCACCCGTCTCATTCCTCCGAGCCTTGTCCACATAAGCAGATTCAGCGGAGAGGACATAGACCGATTGTCTCCTCCTTCCTTCCATGATGGGTGTGCTAATCACCTTTAATTTTTTAAAAATTGCCACACCTTCCGGCCCAAAGAGCATATATTTTCCTTCTACTATCAATTGAGGGACCGACAGCAGATTCTTCTTCAAGCCAGGAACATGATAAACTCTATCAAGTTGGAGTTGCTAAGGACCATACCTTGGAACAAACGCCTTTCCAACATGAGAGATTAATAACTTTGAGTTGTCTGCTATAAGCACAACTCTTCTTCCTTTATAGTCGGTGATTCCCTCCAAATTTTTGTCATCACTAGTCATGAGGTTGGAGCACCCAGAATCAATGATCCAATCCTCCTTGTAGTTAATTGTTAGATCAGTTGTTGCTGCAAAAGTATGTGCCTCCGTGTCCTTCTCCAACTCATCTTCCTCAACACTTTGAGAAAACCCAACTTCAACATCCCATTCTTCTTCACTAGTATAATTTTCATTTTTCTCACTTGTGATGGTGGCCACATTCCCTTCAAAGCGCTTCTCATTCTGCTTCTCATTTCCTTCAAAGCGCCTCCTTGGAAACTAGCATTCTCGAGCAAAGTAACCCTTCTTACCATAATTGAAGCATCCATCCTTCCTTGGTTGTTGTTGCTGGTTTTCTCGTCCATGGGCTCCCCCTGAATAGCTACTTTTCTCCTTTGGGTGATACTTGCCACCTTCCATCCATCTTGGTTTCGACTTTCCTCGCCTCCTAGGTGGTCCCATCTTTTTGCTTGTGAAGAGAGCCTCCTCTTCTTCCTTCATAGAAACTCCTCCCATCCTATTGGCTAACTCCTCCTGATTAGCCAACAGATTTTATAACTCCACCAATGAAGGTTGAGTCGGCCATCCACTCATTGCGGCTATAAACCCATAATATTCAGGTCTAAGGCCATTAATGATGATTCTCCTCATGCGGGCATCACCAACTTTCTCCTCCGGTGCCAGCTCGGATATCTCTCGACATATGGATTTTATTTTTATAAAATATTGACCAATAGACATAGTTCCTTGAGAGATACCTGAGAGCTCCTTTTCTAATAATTGGAGGCGTGCTTCATTCTTCTTCGAGAATAATTTTCCAAGAGTCTCCCAAGCTTCCTTTGGGTTACCTGCATCTCGGATATGCTCCAGTAGGTCCTCCTCAATAGTTGTCTTCAGCACGAACATGGCCTTGCCGACTTTGATACGCCATTTTCGTAAGCCATCGCCACTCTCTTTTGATGGAGGCTCCATTTCGGTGTCCGCAACAACCTTCCATAGGTCTTGTCCTTGTAGGTAAGACTCCATGCAGGTCTTCCAATAACCATAATTGTTACTGTTGAGCTTCTTAATACCTCCTGCACTAAAGAGATCCGCCATATCAACGGACACCCGGTGTCAACTACGCTTGGTCCCGGACCAGCGTTCCTTCACAGTCCCGTACTGTGAACTTTGGCAGAGTCTCCCTTTAGTGCCTTGATGTTGCACCGAAAAAAACTTCTTCCTGACGGTCCCGGGCCGTCACAGCTCCGATACCAATTGTAAGACTTTTTGGTGGCCCTAATACCCACTAATGAGGACCTATACCTAGAACGCCAACTCACTCTGAGTCGATCGGTCTTTTTATAATTTCTAGTTACTTAGTGCAGAGGGTCCTTTCGATGGCAGAACCGTCTTCTCACTTCCGGGTGGCAGAGCCTACCAACAGATGAAGCTGACTTCCGGTTGGCGGAGCCAACCTACGATGAAGTCCAGACCCTTATGATCCCGGGTGGCAGAGCCTACCTTCGATGGATCACAACTTAGGCACTAAGCACTTAGAAACTATAAGGCACAACCGGGAGACTAAAACCAAACTTTATTGCAACACTCCAAGAGTACAATACTTTGGTGGCTATCCTAGCACACTCACTCTTCACCACACACCACTCTCTACCATGCTCTCATGGAGTAGCTCCCTTGGTATGTATCCCTTTGCTTGTATGTGGCATGGTAAGGGAGGGACATCTATTTATAGGCCTAGGAGATCCATGGATTTGTGCCATGTGTCCCCCTTTCTAGAGTATTCCTAGATATTATAATTTTTCTAATTTATTTTACTTTCTATTCTACAGTCTTCCATACAAATATCTTAGATCATGAGAAGTGGAGAATATTCTAGAATCTTGTCTCTCTTCCTCCACCTCCCATCTTCATGCGCCATATAGAATCTTTTGGAAGATGGTCTCCTCCAAATATGATGCCTTGTGAAGAATACTTCGGAAGAAGTTTGGCTTGCTTCATTTTAACAAGCCATGTCGCTCAACCTGTCATGGGCGCTCATCACAGGTACGCTATCGGCGGTGGGCACCAGCACGTTTTTCGGCGAAATATCCACGAAATTTCCGAAATATCGTCTTTTTCGGTGAGGACCGAAAAAAATTTATATCGGTATTATCGCAGATCGACATATTACCATGACTTTGCTGGTGTAAGATATTGTGTTATTTTATCGATGTTGTACAAACTCATGATGTATGATGGATTAGAGAGTTTTTCTAGTGAAATGATATCAAATTTTTTTAAAAATCAATTTAAATGTATTTAAATTTGACCCGATATTTCTGAAATATACAAAATTTTGCATTTATCGTTAGGGACCGAAATTCTTTTTTACCGATATAAAAACCCTTGCCGGTGGGTGCCCGGAGACGTGGAGGGGGGTTTCTCATGGTTGGCATTCAGGGGCTTGAAGGACTTCGTCAGGTTGTCCGTGGCGTCGGGAGTCATGACGTGGTATGTATGTCGTCCTAATAGCTTTCGTATATGAAACGAACAAGCCAACAATTGTTTGTTTTTTTCCAACATCTGCAGCTTGGAGAGTTGGTACTACCGGTTATTGATTTTCCTAACGGCTTACTCGAACAACGCAGAAGTAGCTGTGGATGCATTGTCTATCTGGTAAACCCATCACCTCTAGCGACCTTGAAGAAATCTGACATTGGTCGAAGAATTCAGGGATACTAAATCTGCATCTTGTTTTTTTCATTTCTTATCCTCATTATTGGACAGCTTGAGTTTGGCTGCATGGGAGATGATCATTTCGTGTTCTTAGGAGGCACTGGGTAAGCCACTGAATCCACTCTTCACCGGAACATTCAGTAATATAGGAGTTCAGTTGACTAACTGAGTGCTCTTGTATCTCGTTACAAGGGTGAGGGTTGCCAATGAGCTAGGCTTCAACAATGGACAAGCTGCAAGATTTGCTACAATCGTGTCCACGACGACATCATTCGTGATCTGCCTCTTGATTACTTCACTTGCACTCATTTTCCATGACAAGCTCGCAATACCGTTCACGTCTAGTGAGGCTGTGATACCATCCTCCTCAATGGCATCCAACCTGTGCTCTCCGGCATCAATTTACCTGAAGAAGAGAGAACAAATAAATATGGTTTCTTGGTTTCCATTTTTGCACGCATGCAGGAGTTGCCGTTGGTTCAGGGTGGCAAGCGCTAGTTGCTTATGTGAACATTGGGAGCTACTACATAACCGGCGTTCCTTCCGGTGTTCTGCTAGCGTGGGGTTTCCACTACGGGGTCCTCGACGAACTGAATGTTCAAAATTAATGCATGACTGATATATATAGCACATTATGTATATGCACTCCACGCTTATTCAGGTTGTATGTGCGATTCTGCATGGCATTTGGGTTGGAATGATCGGTGGCACGATGGTGCAAACTCTAGTTCTTTCATTTATCACCCTACGATGCGACTGGAATGAGGAGGTTTGGTTTTCTTCTGTTACATTAATTAGTATATCAAATTGTTTCGCAAAACATCCTTTCAGAATCTTGGTATGATGCCCTGATTTCTCCTCGAGGGGGGTGTGCTAAATGTGCTGAAGTCTTTCTCAATCTTGTGATGCAGGCACTGAGAGCTTCTAGCAGAATGCAGACATGGAGCAGCTCCAGGTTATGCTATCGGTTGATCAGCCGAAGTTCGTTGAGTTGTAATAAAATTTAGAGCATTTCAGAAATAATTATATCAGCCGAAGTTCTAGACCGATAGGGAGCGCATCTCGCACATGTAAACATTGTTGTATGTTAATTCTTTCTTATTAATCAAAGCCGGATAACCGAATCTTAAAAAAAAAAGGTAAATTATAGTTCCATTGCCAGAAGACTGTAGTCTGCTGTACTTGCTAGTTCTCCTGTTACAGTTGTTGGTATGGTTCCTCGTTTCTACATTCTCGTACACCATTTATCAATCAACAGTCCAAGTTTCAACCATGATCTATCTATAAACGAAACACGATGCTACTGTTAAAGCCAAACGAAACACCCTGCTACTACGGTACTGCGAGTCTACGAACGATGGTATATATTACATAATACATACATACATTGATCAAAATGGTGGAAGTGGAGTAATAGTGTAACACAAAGGTCTCGTGGATGGATGGACTTGCACAGATTTATGTCGGCGATAAGATTGTATTTACAATACTCTCTTCATCATAAATTATAAATCACTATAAGAATCTTGAAAGTGAAAGTATCTTGGTCTAATCAAATTTATACAATAAGATATTAATATTTAGGATGTGAACTAAGTACCGTTAGATTAGATTCTTTATTAATTAATTATATTTTCATATCATACCTATTTGACGTCATAAATCTTTATATTTTCTCTATAATTTTGGTTAAACTTGATATGCTTTGACTCTCAAAGTTTCTTAAAATAATATACAATTTAGAATGGAGTGAATAAAAAACAGTTAAAATCAAGTCCGAGCAAAAGTTTACAAACAAACAGAAAAATAAAAAAGTATTTTATCTACAACATGGCTTGCAATTGCAACCATTAATCAATTGCCCCTCTGAATGTTGTCAAAAAAAAATTGCCCCTCTCAGAAAGAACCCTCAAAACAGTTTGTTGCCAGTGCCAGCAGTCCTGCAACCGAGCAACTGAAAAAAGCATTTCGACCCCAGAGACACCACGCGAGCGAGCGAGCAACAAGATGCAGTCGGCGGCGCTGCGCTCGGCCGCTCGGCGCGCGGTGGTCGGCATCAGCACCCGCCGCGGCGTCGCCACCACCATCCCCAAGGCCACCACCGCCGGCGAGCCCGGGAGGGACTGGCTGGCCGAGCACGAGAAGGAGTGGGTGAAGGCGATGGTGGCACGGGAGGTGCGCGCGCAAATGGTGGCGGAGGAGGACCGGCGCATCGCGCGTGACCGCCTGCGCGCCGCGGCGGAGGAGGAGGAGTGGCTCGCCTGCCGCCGCCGCCGGCGTCTTGCGGACGACGACGACGAGCCGTTGATTCCCCTCTGGTTTAACCTCACCTTGGCTGCTATGGAAGGGTGGGTCATCGGCGCTGGGTTGGCGCTCCTGCTGTTTGGGCGCTGAAAGGGAGGGTGTCGTGAAGAAGGGTGGGATTGACAGGGTTGTTCATTGGAGGAGACCATCTTTCTTTCAGTCTAGCTTCTTCTGTCTAGTATCGGGTTAAGTATGTGCCGTGTAGTAGGCCTCTTATCTAGTTATTATCTTAGTGATTTTGGAATGTGCTGCTACCGTCTTTGTTAATCGCTGAACGCATTGATGAATGATGAGTAAGAAATTGAAGCCAAACTTTTGTCTGTTTGGTTCTTGCACATGAGGTGTTTGGTGAACTGTTTGTTTGGTTCGTGCGTTCTTGCTCAAATACTTGTTGCAAGCTTCTTTCTTCTGTTCGTGCAGACTAAGCGTTCGGTGAAATTCCTGCTAGTTTCTGTCGTGCGCATGATGTGGTGTTTGGCGGCAGAATGCCTGTACTTGTTAGCTTGTTTTACTTGTTTCCTCTGCGCATATGAGCTGTTCGATGAAATGCTTCTTGTGGTAAAGCTTGCTCATTGATGCTCTCCTGCTGCGGCCTGCGCGTATGCCTGTCTGGTTTAATCGATGGCCAGCGATATTGCAGTCACATTATAGTTCTTCTCAAGATCCAAGATGGCTAGGCGTGTCCTCACTAGCTGCAAGCACTGGAACTATTTGTCCAAATGAGTCATTTTTGCAATGTGATGTATTTATGAAATTAGTATGCGTTACTTTGTCAGATTGCCTGCCCTTGTAGTAATTTTAGTGAGCTGGATCCCCATCTACAGTATGGTTGCAGTGAAAAATTGATGGTAATGGGGCAAGTTTTCGCAAAAGCCCAAGATGTACAATTGAAATGCTAGATCAGAGTCAGTTTCCTACATTCCTCAGATACTAGGATTACTAATTTTATTAGGATGTGGCAGTGACAGGCTCCTGCTTTTCCTATTACGTCCAATTGAGTCTCCATGTCAGTACCCATCATCTTCAGCCTTTGTATTTAATAATCTGATCTGCAGCCATTGGTTATGTTCATAACTTCAGATACAGTGTCAACTTGCTAGTTCATTTAGCATGGATAGATTACTTTGGAAGGCAATGCTTACATTAATTAATTTGGTTTACTGACTATTTCGTTGTTCAGTGTTCAGGGCTACAATTGACATTCTTGTTCCACATAATTTTGTTGGTTAGACATGAAATTCTTGAATCAGTTTTGTTTTTACCATACATTAAACATGAACTTTTAAGGTCGGTAATGTGGGAATGAAGAGTGAAGCCAGTGAACCCAACGTGCTACAACCAGTTTGGCATGTCATTCCAGAAAATTTGGTTGATCGATATGGTTCTAGAAGGGCCCAAAAATGATTGAAGTCCTCAAAATATGGGAAGTTTAGACATATAAAATAGTTTCAAAGTTGTGATAAAAATCTTTATATCTTCTGTGCTAGTGTTACAACTTATGTGATAGCTGAATTTTCAAGAACTTACAGTTACACTGGAAAATATTAGGAGAATTTTCCACACAATATTCCTAACTTCTAGCAACAGTACCATTTTGAGTGTCTTCTGTTACAGCTTTGTTTACATATCAATTATTAGGTCCAGTGGTACGTGGTGCTAAATCAATGACTTAGGGACACCTGTTCACATAAATTGTACATAAAAGAAGACACTACCACAACTTCTGTTATTGATCTTGTAATTTCAATGCATTAACATGCAGATGAGGAAGCGAATCTCACTGAAGGTAGTCTGGCCATTTTGGGGAAATAAATATGAACAATATGAGTGTGGCGAAGACTTGAGACATCGTTGGTGATCTTTTCATGAGTTGTATAATCAGTAGAAGTGCAGAATTGTTGAGCTTAGCTTACAGACATTGATTGTGTACTTGCATGGCTCTGTTTTATAAAGTTATTACAAGTTCGTGGATATTATGAATCTATGTCCAATATGCGCTGTCAAGTTTATGACTATGTACAGAGTGACAATATTTTAAGTCGACCCCAGTACCCATTGGGCAAGCAGGGCCAGAGGCTTCAGCAGAATTGGGTCGCCCCGTGGCCGTTGCCATTGTTCCGTACACGACACTACGACACGGCAGCGCACCGCTCGACTGCTACGAGTTTGATGCCGTTCTTGAAGTTGAGCACGATCCCGAACTGCAGCTCCGGCGGCGACTCCATCCGCGGCGACCGCCGGAAGACGAAACGCTGGTACAGGAGCACCATGGACAGCTTCACCTCCTGCAGCGCGAACCGCTGCCCGACGCACGCCCGCGGGCCGATGCCGAAGGGGATGTGCGCGCACGGGTGCCGCCCGCGCTGCTCCTCGCTCGCCGGGTCGAACCGCTTCGGCCGGAACGCGCCGGGGTCCGGGAAGTTGGCGGCGTCGCGGGACAGCACGCCCGGCGCCATCCACAGCCAGGTGCCCTGGGCGCGGTGAAACCATGCGTGAGCAGGACGAACACCATGCCAATGCCGATGCCCAATGCCGTACCTTTGGGAGAGTGTGGCCTCCAAGCTCTGTTTGTTGAGACGTGATCCTCTCGATCAATAGCGAGACGGTGTAGAATCTCATGGCCTCCTTTATGACCTGCAAAGATGCAAATGGAAGTCACGTTCGCGCCCATCTTCCTGCAGGCGACCCTGCGTTTGCGTTGTCGTGTCACTTGCCTGATCAAGGTAGGGGAATCGGTGCTGCAGGTCGTCGGCGGTGGGCACGGCGCCGCGCGGCCCCAAGCCGTCCACCTCCGCCAGCATCCTGGCCTCGACCTCCGGGTGGCCGGCGACGAGGTAGACCGCGGACGAGAGCGTGAACGCCGTGGTGGCCGAACCGGCGAGGAGGTGCTCGTAGGTGAGCGCGCTGACGTGGTCCGGCGTGAGCAGCTCCCGCAGCGCCGCGCTGCGGTCCCGGGCGTCGAGCACCGTCGACAGGAAGTCCTTCCTCCTCCCGTCGCCGCTGTGGTGGCCGCCGGGGCCGCGCGAGCGCGCCCGCGCCGCCACGATCTCGTCCAACCGCGCGCGGAGCCGCGCGTTGGTCCGCGCGACCCTCCAGTCGGCCGTCCCCGGGACACGGCTCAGCAGCCGCCGCACCGGCGCCTGCAGCGCGGGCGCGACGAGGCCGAGCACCACGGAGAGCGGCGCGGACAGGTCCATCTTCAGGGAGGTCGTGGAGTGGACGTGCTCCCTGATGAACTCCGCGGCCTCGCCGCCCGGACCGCTCGCCGTGAGACCAAAATCCACGCCGAACGCCGCCTGCCCGATGATGTCCGTGGCCAGCTTGAGCGATAGGTCGGAGAAGTCGACGTCGCCGCCGTTCTCCTGGACCGCCCGTATGGCGTCCGCGGCGCGCTCGATGCAGTGCTGCATGGTGGGGACGAGGCCGGCGAGGTGCGATGGCTGGTACAGCGAGATGATCGTGTTCCTCATCGCCGACCACCGTTCGTCCCTGATGAGATCGCAATGCAATAGTGTTTGATTTGATGATACAGATGTGGCGAACGTACTCGTGGCACCAAATGCGTCACGTTGGGTGGAGAGACGAAGACGAACTAGCAGTCACCTGGTGAAGAAGAGTCCCTTCTGGTGGAGAGGGGAGCCGGCGATCGGCGCCGGCAAGCTCCTGTTGGGGATGAGCTTGAACTGCCTGACGCCAACCTCGCGGCAGAGCTCCGGGTCAGCGACGATCACCAGAGGCTGCCTCCCCAAATGGAACCTGCAGCCATGGATAAACCTCATTCGCATACGAATGTTACATCCAAACAGCTGAAAATAAACTGAAATTTAGGAGAATTGCTGAAAACAAGAACTCCATTCTGCAAGATCAAGCAGATGAATTGTGCCACCTGAAGATCGGGCCATTTTTGTTGGCAAGGAGGCCGAAGACGGGAGGTGCCCCACGACGGGCAACGCCGGCGGCCCCGGCACGCCCCTGACCGCCCAGTGTGGCGCGTAGAAGTAGAGCAGGAAGAAGACGCCGACGGCGCAGGACGCCACCGCGGTGGCGTACGGCAACCATGCTTCCGTTGTTCCTGCGGCGCCTGCCATCTCCATTGATCCCACCAGCTTCTTCCTAGGTGCTGTGCTGCTCTTAACTTCTGCGAATCCGCAAGATTCACAGCTTGTCCCCTGGGATTGCAGGATGTTTGAAGGGCTCATTCGTTGCCCTCAATAGTGGTGCTACGATGCTAAAAAAAGGGTAGTGCTGCTACGTTTGCAGTAAACAAAGACATGAGTGGAACCCGGTGTGTCGAGCACATTCCTCCAAGTAGGGAAAGGGGATGACACAAAAGTTCTTTGTCTCAAGTTGTCAAAGAAAAATAATCACAGAAGCTGGTCAAGCTAAGAATTATGGCATCGACATCTGCTTTTGAAAGAATATAGTACACATAAATTTCAGATTCTATTCTCTTCTAATGGAACAAGTCATCTAAACCATTGTAGTGCTGAAAATACCTCTAACCCCATCATAGGTTTTCGTGAATTAATTTTAGTTCAAATAAAAAACTGACAAGATCTATAAAGTATTTCAATTAATAATAATTCGTCTTATAAAAAATGTAGATGACAAATGGTGAAACCCCACCCCGAAAAAGATCTTCCAAGGATGAACGCTACGGCCGGCAAAGATCTTTTTATTGTTCATTTTATCTTCGATGGACTTTAGAAATGCGTCAGAGAAGTCTAATAAAATTATACACACCATAGAATTTACCTCGAGCTACACCACCTTATTATGCTAATTGCTTCAGGGCCCAAAATTTTGACGAAATTTCCAAACTAACAGTTGTGTGTTTGAATTGATTCTTCCTAAAAAAAAAGCTACCAAGAGGTGCCAGACCAGCTGGTGGAGCACTCTCATTGGCACCCGCGTGTTGTAAATGGAGAAGCAATTTGGAGCGAGTTTGTTTAACTCTTAGCTCAATGTAATTGGAGAAGTGATTCTTGTACAATCCTCACTAGAATCTATGTGGCATTTTTTTCTACTTTCCTGAGGGCTGATTCTCCTATAGTGCTCTAGAAAGATTTGTACCACACGTATACAACTGAAACGGTCGGACTTGATGTTTGGCTCTACTACATAATGCGCCTCCTCAACAACAAGGCTGTAGGCATGGCTTGATGGTGTCGTGAATCTTAAGTTTTTAACTCCTCGTGATGAAAGGTAGAGCATGGTTTTAGAAAATATTATTAAATAGTTTTTATATTTTCTAAGTTAAATCAAATTTTCTAATATCGAATGAGTTATTAGTATATTTTAAATTCATATTTATTATAGAAAAAGTATTTTCATATTTTTTAATAAAATATATTTGTACAATTCTTGGATAGTTTTAAGAGTTAAATATATATAGATATACTATTTTTATAATTATTAATAGAGGAAACTAGAGGCACGCAAGATATCAATTGGATCCTTTTTTTCAAAATCCGAAAAAACAATCTAATTGATAGATTGGTCAGGAACTAGACCACCTATTTTCCTCTTTTCTTTAAAAAAAAAAGATATAGTCTAGTTCCCGGCCAATCTATGGACCAGGCCAGCTCCCGGGCAAGCCCGGCCCAAACTTGTGTTCAAATCAACTACTGGCACGGCAGTTTGGGCTTGGGCAACTGCCAACTGGACTACTAGATCCAAATGCACGGCAGCGGGCCACTCACATCCCGTCAATCAAATCAAAATCACGCAGAGTACTCGTACTTTTTTGAAAAATCATGCACAGGGAGGATAATAAAAAACTTGAAATCCAATGAACAGGCGACGCGCCAGCAAGGCAGCAAAACTATCTCGCGCTCGCGGCCCAGCAGCCGTTCCCGCGAACTCTCGCGCCCGTGAGAACCTTCCAAAGAAAATATCTGACGCCGATCCTGCTTGGCTGCTCCTCCGTCCCTTCCTTCTCGTACTTTCTAGAACGTTCCACCCCCTCTCTATAAATAACTGAGGACCACCCATGTCTCCCGCCGAAGCACCAACCCACCCACCAGCGTACCCAACGCGACGAAACTCATCACAGCACCGTCCTGCCGTGCCGCCCTCCGCCGGATGGACGAGCGCCCGGCCGTGACGACGGTCAAGCAGGAGGAGGACGACGACGAAGTGTTGGACGCCGACGGCGATGCTGGCGGCGGGCACTGGCCGGCAGCCGGCGCGGCGCCGGCTCTGGCGCCGGAGCCTTGGCAGACGCCGCCGGGGTCCGCGGTCCCGCCGTTCCTGGCGAAGACGTTCGAGCTCGTGGAGGACCCGGCGACGGACGGCGTGATCTCGTGGGGCGCCGCGCGGAACAGCTTCGTGGTCTGGGATCCACACGCCTTCGCGGCGGCGCACCTTCCGCGCCGCTTCAAGCACGGCAACTTCTCCACCTTCCTCCGGCAGCTCAACACCTACGTCCGTAATCACAATCTCAATTCGTAATTAATATAAGCATAATCATTGCAAATTGCAATGTTAGTGTTTGTTGTATACTAATAGTGTTGTTCTGCTAATCAAATTTCTGATTCTCTTTGCTAATTCATCGTTGACGTGCGCGTGCAATGCAATGCTGTGCAGGGATTCCGCAAGGTGAGCCCGGACAGGTGGGAGTTCGCGCACGCCGACTTCCTGGCGGGGCAGCGGCACCTCCTCGTGAACATCCGGCGGCGCCGCGGGGGCGCCGCGGGATCCACAGCGTGTCCGTCTTCGGCGACGCGGGCCGGCGGCGGGGGCGACCGTGATAGCAGCGAGCTCGAGAGGCTGCGGCGGGACCGGGAGGCGCTGGCGCGGGAGCTGGCTCGGCTGCGGCGCGAGCAGGAGGAGGTCCGCGCGCAGCTGCTGGACATGGAGCGCCGCGTGCGGGGCACGGAGCGTCGGCAGGAGCAGTGCACGGCGTTCCTGGCGCGCGCCGTCGCGAACCCGGCCTTCCTGGACCGCCTGCTTGCGCAACGCGGCCGCGGCGGCGCGCACGTTGTAGAAGCGGCCGGCAGGAAGCGGCGGCTGCTCGACGCAGCCGCGGCCGCGCCGGACGCAACGGACGTCCTCGCCTTCGAGGAGCTGGCGTTGGCAGCGGGCGCCGAGGTCGAGGCGGCTCCCGTGACGGCTTTGGCGGCGGCGGCGCATATTTCCGGCACCGGTAACGACACGGACATGATATGGTATGAGCTGCTCGGGGAGGAGCAGGTGGAGATCGACGCCGAGGTGGACGAGTTCGTCGCGGCCGCAGCTGCCACTGAGGCGGCGGAGATGGACGAGAGAGAGGTTGAGGAGCTCGTCGCGGCCGCGGCCACGGCTGCCACTGAGCCCACGGAGCCGTGGGCGGACCTGGACGAGACAGAGGTTGAGGAGCTTGTGCAGCAGATAGACTTCATTGGCTCGCCGATTCCCTGATCAGTGATCGCCACGAGGTGCAGCTGGCTGCCTACTCCTAGCTCCAATGGTGCTCGACTATGAGCCATGCACATTGTCTGTGTCATTGGCAATGGCATATGATAGCTGCATTACAATGGCGGCACTGGTACTGTGGTACAGTACTGGAGCGTGCCTCTGGATTGGACCCTAATGGTCATTTGTTGTGTGTTTAGTATCATTAGCCTTGGTATTTGATTGTGATTATTATTGGATAATGACTATATAAGTCTGTAATAGATGGCCTGCTAATTCGGATTCTACGTCTGTTTTGTAGGATCCGATGATGACGGTGTGGTGTATACTGCCGCCAGCTGCAGACACAAAATTTGAACTTCAGAAACCTACAGCAGCAGCTCCGTGAAGAAGCTAGAACAGGCCCGAGTGTGTTGGGCATCTGGACATCGCTATCGGCCAGATAATTATCTAGCATGGAGAAACATCGTGCCTTGATCAAGACAGATACTAATTTTGATAGTGCAAAACTGATTTCAAAAGGAAACGGAATCGCTTTCGATCAGACTCGTGGCCCATGTCAGCAGCATGGCAGCACAAGTGAAAGAAAATTCAGATCACTATAGAGATGGGCAGCCAAGTGAACAAACAGATATATGTATCAGCCTATCAGCTGAGTGAACAAAAACATCAATGCTTCAGAAGTAACAACACTACCAACTAAGTGAACCACTACCAACTAAGTGAACAAACAGATATATGTATCAGCCTATCAGCTGAGTGTATAAAAACATCAATGCTTCAGAAGTAACAACACTACCAACAGTTGGCACACAGTATTTCTACAAGAGTTCAAAGGAGAACACACACACTACTTGTCAGTATCAGTTCATCATTGAGAAGGTTAATTTTTGGCGTGGTTATCAATCATCATCTTCCTCATCGTCAAATTCCTCCTCTTCTTCATCGCTCAGCTCTTCCATAGGCTCGTCATCCTCGTCGTTAACTAAAAAGCCTCCCAGAGTTTCATCATGCTCATCCTCTTCATCCTCGACCCCTTTATCTTCATCCATGGTTTTGCCACTTCCAACCTTTGAGCTTTCCTTACTAGGCTTTTCTGGGCCTTTAGATCTTGTTGCATACTTTGGCCTCTTAACACTAGGAACTCTTGCCAGGGACTCCTTTTCATCCTCACTCTCACCAGTCCAGTCATCATCTTCGCCTTGTTCATCTTTCTTCTTGTTCCAGCTCTGACCTTTCGATCTATCTCTCCTCCTGCTGCTGCTAACTTCATCGTCAGAGCTCCTCTTTGTTTCCTCTAGAAACCAATTCCAATCCTTTGGAGCACGAATCCTTCCCTTTGGGTAGCTGTCAAATTCATGGCCCATCGACAAGAACCCAAATTCTGCAGACAAAACCATTACTGCCGCACAATTTAACATAAATGTATTTCAGACAAAAAGCCAGAAACATTTGGGTACCTATTTTAACATTAGTGCCTTTTTCTAGCAACAAACAACAGGGCAATATATCGCACTGGAAAATTACTAATGCTCAAATACGATACTAATGTAGAGCAATCGCTGGTAGTGAGTAGTCCATTGCTGGAGTTCTTACAATTAACCATATGATGGATTATTGTGTTTTATTGAACAAATGCCCATGCAGAACATATAAGTTTAAGCGATTGCCAATTTTTGAGGAATGGAATCCTTCACCACTATCACATGCCTATCCTAACATTGAGTTTCCTCAGGTGCCTATCGTAATATAGAGTTTCCTCAGGTTTCCAACAAAGAGAGTAATAAAATAAAATCCTGAACATGAGCCTAATTTTAGAAATCGACAGGACAGCCAACAAGTATTTTGAATCTATCTTTAGCTAACAGAAGCAGAGTGCAGAGAACTCAGCGCAAAACTGAAACCCAATTCATTGGAAGTCACGCACTCCCATCTGACCTACGATGATTGCAATATCAATTCACACTTGAAGTCAAATGTTGCTAAACTGCTTTGCAATAACAGAATTCAAATTTGCATTGAAATGTGGAAAAATTCCAGGAAATGCAGGAATGGAGAACAGAAGTTCACCTCGAACTGGATCTATGTCTGCCAAATCAATGTCGAAACCCTCCACATCAGAGTCCAAGGCTCCCCCTTCTTCCTCTTCGGTGACCTCCATAGCCTCCTCCGCAGCTCGCTTCTCCCGCTCCCTCTCCCTCTCCCTCTCCTTCTCCTTCCGCTCCCGCGTCCGCCTCTCCCGCCTCGCCACGGCGTCCAGCACCGCGGGCTCGACATCCGCGTCGCCGTCCCCACTCCCCTCCCTCTTGGCGGGCTCCACATCCGCGTCCCCGTCCCCGCTCCCCTCCCTCGCCCGCACCGCCCAGAACGCAGGCGCCTTGAGCGACAGCGACAGCGCGTCCCCGGCGCGGAGCTCGCCCTTCTCCCCGCACCGGAACACCCTGCTGCTAGTTCCGCCTCCGCCTCCTCCGTCTGGGGAGCGGACGACGACGGGGTTCCTGCCCACGACCTCGAATGCGACCCCGCCGCCGACGCCGAGAAGGCGGAGGGACACGTGGCGGCGCGAGACGGTGCGGTCCAGGGAGGGACCGCTGCTGCTGGCGCTGCCCAGGTCCCCGCGGCCCAGGTCGGCCGTCGGGGACTCAACGGACAGGGACACCGCCCTGGTTCCGCCGCCGCCCGCGGCTTCGAGCTCCAGGTCCATGGCGCGGAGACTGGAGAGGCCAGAGGCGCTGGAGGTTGTGGGTTCGTGGAACGTACGAGAGAGGAAAAGGCGCCTTGGGAGTTTTTGCTAAATGGGCTGGGCCTCTACCTCCAGTGGGGTACTAGTCATTGACCCACGCACGGACACTTCTGCTGGAACCGAAAGCTCGGCCGCGTGTCCAGCTGAAATGGCTGCTGGCAGGTCGACTCGGCTTTGCAATCTTTTTTTGGGCGACCTTGCCGTCGCACGATTTTCTGTCGGCTTTGCAACCGCTGCAATTCGCGACTCGTCTTCAATAAGACCTCTCGTGTATTTCAAGATGCATCTCGCTCGTAGTAAGATAAGTAAAACTCTATGTTATGGTCTTTCTCCTCTATAATTATCATCAATCAATTAGTTTAGAGCTAGAGCTAGCTTATATTGTTGAATACGAACATGTTGCAGTGGAATGTACGTATGCACATAAAGGGTGTGCAATGTGGAGCCATGGGACCTCTTCGCTTTTACTCAAGCTTCAAGTTTGAACCCACCATACTGCAAACTGCGAGATGATCAAATGATGACGACGATGTTTTGGATGACACTCGGGGCCCCCACAAATGTCATAAATACAGGAACTGAGTCATTTCCAACAATTGTGCTGGCTTCGTAATAGAAGCAGCTGGAAGAGGTACAATAAGGACGCTGCTAAATTTGGGAACATAAAGCATTGAGAGGCACTTTGATAGCAGAAAAACAATGATGTCCAGAATTGCAGGAGGCAACCTGGAATACAGAGCAAGGGTATCGAGGTAAAATAAATTTTATGTTATAGGTAGGTCTTATTGCATTTCTGAAGAGGCAGTGAGGCACGGAGTACCAAAGAATTAATCATTACCAATGCAGGGTTGTGATTAAAAAAAGAGAGTGGTAGAAATTCCGAAGTAGTTGAGAGTACAGTGAGCAACTATAATTAGTAATTGAGACTACCGACAGGATGTAAATTAATTGAAACGTGAAATGTGAGGTTTCAGAGAAAGAACATCCTGATAAATTGATGATTTGGAACAGGGGTCTACGTTGCTGCATAAATGTTATATATGTGGACAAAAGCAATATGTAAGCATATATGCATGTTTCTGTCGAACAGAGTTAACGATGACCCTTTTATATTTATGCACATCCTCCAATGAAAAATACGATTTACACATAGAGAGACCATTGCAATTCTTCCATTTCAAAAACTATGTTTTACACATCGAGAGGGAGCATTGCGAAAGCAACATAATGGAAAAATGGAACTACACTGGAATTGTGTAGGGAAAAAAAAAACAGAATGGATATGTACCTTTGTCCTATTATTTTGTTCGAGAAGGTATGTGCATAAACGAAGACGAAAATTGAGCATTGTATACGACGTCGGCATTTCTCCGAACACCTAGTGGGCGTGGACGACCTGCAGCTGCTGGTTGACAGCGTCGCTACAATGGGACTAAACTGGAAGTAATGCGGAGGGAGGCTTGGCTTGGCGACCTGACGACGCCGAGATGTAGGTCTGAGGAAAGAAAGGGCGTGTGTACCTGTATGTGTTGGCGGAGGCCTTGCTCGCACCGGCAACAGCCCCAGGAATGCGTTTCTAGTGTGGCTGCGGCGTGGCTCCCTTGCTGGCGCGCCACCGAATCGGAGCCGGCGTCGCAACGTCGGGGGGAGGCTGGTAAGGGGCGGACGGCACTGGACAGTGCCTCCGGTGCCCGCGAGATGCGCCGGTCCATAGGTGGATGAGCTGACGTGGAGACGGAAGTGGAACTGGAGCAGGAGGACGGTGAGGGCGGGGAAAGGGGCCGGCGGCAGCGCCCGCGATCGGAGCGGGTGGAAAGCGGCGGAGGGCAGGCGAAGGATTGATTGATGACGGGATGCGATGCGGTGCCGTTGTTTCCAGAAGGTGTGCACGTGGACGGTCACCATGCGAGCGTGGGATGAGGACTGGAGATCGGACGGTGCTGGCGGGGTACTGTTCTGGCGACAGTAATCTGAGTCTATGGACGGAAGTTGAGGGAGCCACGAAAATAAGGGTCGGGTATAGATAAATTTGGCAGCAGTCACCACCACACCATCACCATTTGTAGGTTCCGTTAGCTTCAACTTTCATCTGCAACAGCTGCAGTGTTTTCAGGTCAAGGCAAGACATTTTGCAGTGGTTGAACAACTTGTACACCTGAGCAGGCCCGTAGTAAGTAATGGAAAAGAGCTGAGCCGAAGTATACGCATCGAGGTTGAGGTAGCACAGCACAGTTGCATAACAAGAAAAGAAAGGAGCTGGCCATCCTGCTGCATCCACCGTAACGGTGATGGATCAGTATCAAGTGCAGGAGGGCAAAAAGAATAAGAACGGCATTGCACTTGGATGAATTCGATCGGAAGGTGGCCACTCCAATGTCAAAAGGCAGAACAAAGGTGAAAGGTGTCGTAAAGTATAGCCGGTTTTGGTTAAAAGCAAGAAGCTAGCATAAACTTTTAGAGCCGGTAGATAATTCTTCATCCGTTCTAAATTATAAGTCACTCAAAGAATCTTGGAGAGTCGAAGATTTTCAAGTTTAGCAAAAAATATAGAGAAAAATTATAAAGATTTGTGACATCAAATAGGTATATTATCGAAATATTTTTAATAAAGAATCTAATAAGACTTAGTTGACATCATAAATGTTATTAACCTATCATGTAAATTTGGTCAAACTTAAAATAATTTGACTCTCCGTCATTCTTGGAGTGACTTATAATTTGAGATGGGGGGAGTAAGCCTGATCGACACACGATGGCAACATACTGTACCAGCTAAGGATAGGGCCTCTCTCTGTTCTTGTGTTGAGTCAGGGGAAGAAAACCATTATTTGGACATGACGATGCTGGATGCCCTTGTTAATTGCCTTGTTGATTGCCTTGTTGGACTAGACCAAAGTATCGCCGTGGCCTGAACCAGTACGTCCAAAAGGACGATCACTATCATCCAGTAATGGAAGCAACCATCATTTGGCATTTGGCATTTGGCAAATGTAAGCGGCACCACCAAGGAGATAATTAAGACGGTGCGTTTTGTTGAAACTTGCAACTCCCGGCACCGGCAGGGAATATAAGTATCAGCGGATGGAGGAGGGTTTAGTGAGCGTAACTATCCCCGCGCCGGCCACAAGCAGCGCGCCAACTAACCCCTCTGCCGCACTAGCGCCCAAGACGGTGGCTGCATTGCCTTGCACACCCAGTCGGGCCGGGCAAAAGGTGATGGTGACTTAGCAGGGTCAGTTGAGTGAGTGTGTGGAGCGCGTGTGGCGACGGCTTTTACGTACACGGGATCGGTGAAAAGGATATGGCTACGATACGGTCGGCCCCGGAGACGAAGGGAAAATATATATGCTCGGTTTACGAGCGCTCTTGCTTCCTGCTTAAGCTGCCCTGTTCGCTCAGTGGTAGTATATGCTCGTTCGACATATGGCTAAATTAATTGGTTAATTTATATAACCTTTGATCCGATTTCTAGATGGATTCCGGGCTAACCAAACGTAGCCTTCTCAAAATAGAATACGAGAGTATAGGCGCGTGTGGTACGTATATCTAGGCCCTTATTGAAAGAACATATATATAGTATATAATAACGACATATATATGGTATATAATAACACTTGCTTATTCCAAATCATATCGAGATTGCCCGCGGAATCTGCTATGGACAATGACATAGTTAACTTGAAACAAAAAGAGAATAGATTCTCCTGTTATAGGCAACAAGTCATCAACCACCATGCCTGCTATCTATTTGGTTGCTATTAATTTAACAATTCGTCGTGCCTACCAGCCCTAAGTTGATAAGACGAAGCAAAGGGGCCGGGGAAAAAGTTAGTATTGAAGGAAGAGTACGTAGTATGCCACTCTCTACTGTTGCTGCTGTTCTAAAGATGATTAGATAGATGGAAGGAGACCGCCTCCACAGCTCAAATAGCGCAATTTTGGTTACAGGCTTTACACAACGCACGTACACTACGTCGCAAACAAACTACCACAGCGGGCCTTTTAGGTTTCTTGTAGCGAGCAAAGGCGTCCGCTGCCGCTGCCACGCCACGTTAAATCGTGGTTTGCGGCAGCGGCGCCTTTACCCGCTGTAGGAAACCAGATTTTTCACAGCGGGCATGCAACAAAGCCCGCAGCGGTAAAGATTTTCTGAAAAAAAAAGAAAAAAGCCCACACGGGCTAGATCTGAGCCCGCCCGAGCCCATCCAGAGTTGCTGCCACCGTCGGGAGCTCCGCTGTGCCGAATCCCGCCGCCAGGAGCTCCGCCGTGCCGGATCCCGCTGCCAGGAACCTCCTCCTCACTGGATTTGCCGTGCCAGGAACTCCATCGTGCTCCATGCGCCGTTGCTCCGCCGCTCGCCGGAGGAAGAAGGGCTGGGCGCCGGATCTGAAAGGGAGAGAGTGAGGGATGAATCCGCACTGGATCTGAGAGGGAAGAGAAAGGACAACGGGGTATACCTCCCTCCTTCTTGGCCGGATTGAGCTCCTCCTCGCCGGATCTAGTGGTGGCAGCTAGGATCCGCCCGCAGCTCCGAGCACAGGCGGCCCTGAGGGAGGGAGTGAAGGGCCTCGAGCGCAGGGCCTCACCCACGCTCCGAGCGACGCCGCGGGTGCACTGAACGTCGTCGCGCGCCGAGCACCACCGCGGTCGCCTCAAGCACCGCCATCGTGGTAGAGCTCCTCGGCGGTGCCGTGGTGGAGCTCCTCGTCGGTACCATGAGGAGGATCGATATGGATCTGGAGAAAGGAAGAGGGAGAAGCTAGGGAGCTGGAGAGAGGAAGAGGGAGCTGGAGAGGAAGATGCTTACCGGAACCCTAGGCCCGACCCTGTGCGCCGCCTTCACTGGATCCGGCAAACGCGCGCCGCCACCGGCCGGATCCGGCGTCCACCGCGCGCCGCCACCCTGCTCCGGCAGGATCCGACGCCAGGGACCACATCACCCACCGCCATGGGAGAGGAGACGGAACCGCCATGAGGAGGGAAGAGAGGGAGCAGCCGGGGTGAGGGGGCGTGGAGTGGGAGGGAGAGGAGTGAGCCGTGCCGGAGTGGAGTGGGGAGGAGAGGGGAGGAGTAAGCCGCCATCGGAGGCGCCGCTCGCGGAAGAAAGGGAGGCGCGACACGCGCAGAAGAGAGGGAGGTGGGGTCAGGAGGTTGGGTAGGGAGAGGAGTGTGAAGTTAGGGTTAAGTGCTAGTTATATACTGAGCCCGGAAGCAATGTTTAGATGAGCTTTCTCTAGGCTACGATCTGGGCCACTGTTTCCCGTGGCGGGCCTTATAGGATGCCCGCTACTGAAAATTGATTTACTGCGGCGAGTAAAAGTGCCCTCTGCGGTAAAAAAATTGCCCGTTGTGGTAAATCGATCGATTTACCGCAACGGACAACTTAAGAGCCCGTCACGAAGGGCATAAGTACACCGCTGCGTAAAATCAATCCTGACGTAGTGATATGTTTCAAAAGAATCAACGCATGATGTATATGTTTCTATAAGCCTAAAAAAATGCTACGCTTATCAGCTGAGCCCTCTATAAGTCTATATATATATATATATATATATATATATATATATATATATATAGCATCGGATTAGAAAGAAGCCACATACATATAAATGCGTTAGTGCCATAAATTAGAGTGAGTAAAGTACGTCTGGGGACGTAGTATATACTAGCGCAAAAGAACCCACAAGCCCCAGGCGAACGTGAGCGTGAGTCCGCTTGAGATATTGACGCTTGCTGCTTGAGATATTTCTTTCTCACCGTGGCGCTTGCTGCATGTGAAGGTTGATAATTGCAAATGCATGTTTAATTTATGTTTCCAGTGCATTACTGTGTTTAGGTGCGATAATATAATGCTACTAGATAGAGCAGAAGCAGCAAGGCCATATTTTACAGACAAACCTAAACCTACTGTGCAAGCAGACCAGCCTTCAGGGACCTTCCAATTATTCTCCTCGTTTGATTGTGTCATCAGTGGTCCACAGCTCAAACAATATTCAACATTTATTGTGAACCATGAGCGAAGAGTAGTAATTAAGCCTAGCCAAACATTATGCACATTCTGTTTCACTAATTGACCAATTCCAAGTGGTATCAGCAGTGATATTAAGAACAGAAATGCATCAGCTCGTAAACCTTTACTTGAAGAATTAGCTAGAACTGTAATATGCCAACCGCCCTGTTCAATCAGTGATTCATCCATTCGTTGGAAGTCAACATTGAGAACGAAAACTAGGACAATTAGATTTTCTGGACAATAAGCAACTTGCATTACAATTTTTTTTCTTGCACTACGTACGACTTTAATTTTTTTTATAAACATGTGGCGACAACAAACTCTATTACCATACAGCAATTTCGATGTTCATCGGTCCTCGTCAGCTCCACAATTTGCAAAACTATGCCAAGCAGCAACCAAATTGGCATGTGGAACCCACGTTGAGTCGATGACCCAAAACAAGCGAGAACAGCGATCTGAGCTCCAGCTCACCACCAAAATGCATTGTCTTAGTTTAGGACTGAATCCAAGTGGCCGGACTGAATTATTATTTGAACTTTCAAGCACTCATCCTAGCAGTCCGTACTCTGTTTGTGCTAATCTGCCAAGAATACCTAATTCTGGCCTGACAAATGGCCCTACACCTGTACTTACCATTAAACATTAAGCAAACATTCTTCCAAACCAAGCAATCTGCGTGGATATCCTATCTAGTGAACAGAAAACATGAGATTATGTTTTTATGCAACGTGGTCCTTATTTTATCCCTTTATTTCACTACAGAACCTCATGATCAATATACTAATGTATGTCCCTGAATGAAGATGACAAAGGCACAATCGCAAAGTGAAAGTAATGTTCGGCACTGCAGTGGTATTCCTTGCTGAAACCGTGTGGTTACGAAGTTTCATGTCACCTTTTTTTGATTCGTGGAAGAAACTTCCTGTTTCAAAAGGTGATACCGAAAGTAAGCAGCCTATGTCTGCAGACGGCTCAAGAAGGGAAAAGCTGGCATTATTGGATTGGCGCACTTAACCTTTTCATTCAAGGTAGAAATTGTAGGAGTATCACAACATTAATGTATGAGCGTGCGTAATAGCAAAACAATATCTATAAAAGAAAGTAGGAGTATTTTGGTATTTTCCATCCTCTGCTCGTTCTAATGATGTGGTCACGTGGACAAGATCGAGAGGTTCAAAAAAAAAAAATGATTCTAAGAGGCTCGAAGGTTCAAAATTTGAAAATGCCATGCGTCCCGGGACCAGACGAATAGTACGTACTGTACTGGTATGGGGCGGTCTGTACCGTCCTACCAATGTACCATCTCTAGCTCATACACATGTCCTCTAAATTACCACATGAACGTGAATAATGTTTAATGTTGTATTTTAGGATATAAAAAGCCAAAGAAAACATTTATATTGCGATCAACATAGAAAGTACAATAGCAAAAGTATATCTTTCAAGGGCTTTATTCGGTTTGGTCCTTCTGCTTTTCGAAACTATAAGTTGTTATGGGTTTCTTCTAGATATATTGCTTTTAATATGCATCTAATAAAGGCAACTTATGTAAAAAAAATCCACAACTAACTTACAATTTAGAATTGAGTGAGTACTACATTGTAATGTTGAAAGTATCAAAATGTCTTTTTATTCCTGGATGATGCACACATGAATTTCCTCTCTTTTCTACGTTTGTTTTATATAAATTGGATTGATTTAAAAAAATCCAATACAGGATATGTAAGCCATTTTTTTCTCTTTATAAATATGGCTTTGTCTATGAATAATGACTACTTTTTATCAACTCCGACCTCATTTGGTAGAGCTCCACCTAATTTTGGCTCCATTAGCAAGGAGGAGTCGCTTTTATCATTTCTTTTAAATGAATTATAGGAGCCGATATAACATTATTTTGGACTCGTGCCGAGCAAAGTTTTGTTCGTTTATTAAAGCTTTTCTTATCGGCGATATATACTTCCCAAATTAGGTTGTATCCAACATTTATGTCAACTTCGTAATCAAAGTACCTCTCGAATAGTCGAATGGTTTCCGTGTGCTATTATTATTATTATTATTATTATTATTATTATTATTATTATTATTA